>JAJOZX010000526.1:1145000-1363298 GCA_023014485.1 Bathynomus jamesi
CATACATACATACATACATGTGTGTGTGTGTGTGTGTGTGTGTGTGTGTGTGTGTGTGTGTGTGCGTGCATGTTTATTAAAAACCAGCTAAAGCACTTGCGACGCAGTCTGTAGATGCCAACACGGCACTATCAGAAAGTACCCACGATGAAAGACGTGTGGGCATGGACACTCCTCCAACGCATTCGAAGGCCTCATTCATCGAGTACCATTGAAATGCCCTTAGAGGAGCCAAAGAGTGCCCTTTGAGCATCTCCGCAGACTGACTACATTTCTCACATTCTTGAGGGGGGCCTCTTGCAACAAGCAAAAAAAAGTACCCGCCTTATGTTAGCTTCCAAGAAGAAAATAACTCTCTCTCTCTCTCTCCTCTCTCTCTCTCTCTCTCTCTCTCTCTCTCATATTATATACACTGTATTGTTATTTACGTTTAACAGATGTGTTTTTTAAAATACACTACTGTTCATAGGATATATATATATATAATATATAGACTATGTGTGTGTGTGTAAAATAATTTACAGATTTCGGTAAAGAAATGTAAAATATGGAAAAAAATTCTGTCTATATTTCGTAGTTTGAAGTATTTAACCTCACGATTCGTTTTAAGTTAAATTAGGTTAAATTAGGCTATACTGAAGCTTTCAGCAATTAACAGTGAAAATCAGTTGGCACTATACTATTTGAGTGCCTCCTGTCTTCCTTTGAAAAAAAGGAAATTTGGGTGCTTGAAAGAGGGGAAACCTTTTTGTAAAATAGTCTGTTCCGGCAACACATAGGTTACACACACACACACACACACACACACACACATGTGTGCGCATCTCAGTATAAGTGAGGTATCGACTTTCTTAAATCCATTTAACTGAAAAATTAATTACTCAAACTTATTTTAATCTAACCTGACCTTAGTGCCATCGAAGCAAGAAGGGCGTAATAAGTGTTTATGGCGCAATTGAGGGCTCGAGCGACGGTTTCTGTTGTTATTAAATAGTAAGGTACTCGCTAATCTAACCTAACCTAACCTAACCAAACCTCAACTAACTTAACTTAGTGTAACCTAACCTGATCAAGACCAACATATCTCTTTTTCCGATGATAAAAATGTTTCTATTTTTTTATATAATGTTTTAATGTTCCGAGGTACCAGAAGTGTTACCTCACAAAAATAAATTACCCCACAACATCTGTGAATTATATTTATACACACTCGACCTCACTTACGCCCAGTTACACACACACAACACACACACACACATCTCTCTCTCTCTCTCTCTCTCTCTCTCTCTCTCTCTCTCTCTCTATATCTCTTATATATATATATATATATATATATATAACAAGCACAAAAATTGTTTACAACAAATTGTTTGCAAAAGACATGGTTTCTCGTTCCTTTTTATCATTTAAAGGAATTCAAGCATTGGAATTAGGTTTGTATCTAGGATTGCTGTTGGCCATTTTATTTTGTAGGGGTGGGGGTTGAAAGGGGGGGAAGTTAGTAACGTAAAAATACCGAAAAGGATTTAACTTCAGTTCAGTCGTAATAAAGCATAAATTAGGATGCAAGGAACCGATAATATACTGGTTTTATGCGTATTTTTAGGGGGTTGTGTTTTTCATAGTGAAAATAGCAAGTCTCTTCTCTCTCTCTCTCTCTCTCTCTCTCTCTCTCTCTCTCTCTCTCTTAGCAGCTAGTAAGAAAGGTAATAAAATGTAGGGTTTCATTTAATGTAGAATATTTTTTAATGTAAACAGGGTGACTTAAAAGTTAGACTCATATTTTTTTTAAAGGTAAGTTACTGCCTGGATTTACGATTAAAATTGGCGTACACGGAAAACTGTAGTTTAGTTTGTTGTCTGAAATTTTTTTTGGGGGTTCGAACACTTGTATAATTTTTCGGTAGAAATCTGCATCTTGTTCTTGTTCCTGCGGCATTTTTAGGGACTTTACATTATGAACTGCGTTCCACAGAACTGTTTCTTCATGGGACGAGCGGATGGTAATCTAACGGTGTTAAGTCTATGTCGTAAGGGGTGAGGTTGAAAACAATCCACTAAAGATCACAGATAACTCCCAACAAAGCGCTGTTGGTAAACAAGTTTATCACACTCCAGTATGGTGTGATGAAAAACTAAACCAAAATTAACTGCAAATTGATAAGGTATGGATCATGAATCACTCAACTGTGTAGCTGCAATTACAATACGATCGGTGATTTACTGTTTGAAAATGCTTGCAGAAAACTTCAGGACACCTTCGTCAATCGAAAGATACTATTTTGGCAATAGATGTCATTCGTTCACCTCGTACAGAATATGAAGTTCAGTTCTGATGATCATACACGCGCGAAAACGTACTGTTAGAGAGAATACAGAGCATGCGAGCAACGAAATTTATTCTATCTTTTGTTATAAACTTTGAAACTATAAACCAAAGGCATTTCGAACAAGATGGCTGAGGATAGGGCGGGGCGAAAATATATCGAACTCAAGTTGTCAATATGAAACATGGCTGAAAAGGTGCTCTAGTACCCATCTATCATAAAACATCAACTTTTATAGTCAATAAATACGTGCATTCTCGCAACTTTGACCTCATTTTGAAGAAAAGTCAAAATTTTGAAGCAAATTTAGATTGGTTAAAAATTATGACATATTTCCTTTCATAAACCAAAACATACGTTCATCACTAAATTATATGAAGTGTAACTGTTATCCTCTTGTTGATTCACTTAAAATCTCACTTTATTTCTCTTTTGGGATTCTCTAGCCGACGTGTCTTGCTGAAAATAACCATTCCATGGAGGGCGTCATGTCCGTAGACGTTTTCACTTGCAGAGGAGATTTCCTTCACATTTCTTTCAACTTTGGGAATGACACGGGTATGTGTCAAGAATTATGGGTTTTTGGCAGTCATCAGTGCTACTTATAACATCAGAGAGTAAGGAATGAACAGTAATATCCATTTCGTTCCAATCAATAATATCTATGTAGGTCGAAGCTGAGAAGTTAAGCCTGATGGATTTCTTGTCAAACATTCGAATTTCACCCGGTATAACACTCCTTTTCGCTTGTAGCACATTTTCGACTGCTAGCTTCCGAATATTCTTATTCTTGTCAGCGATGGCGGATAAAAGGATATTTTCAGGATGACAAAAGTAACAGTTGTTTTGTAACACAGGACGAATAATGTCTTGGTCGATTATATGTAGTTTTTGATAGAGCTCAATCATGAAGAAAACGTTTTTGGCTCCACCCTGGCAAGACCAGTTTGTTTTGATATAGAACTATGTAGGAGCATAGAAGTCAGTATAAAATGAGCAATCCTTTGAAGTGTCCCTGATGGTTTTTCGTGCGACATGTAATAACGTCAGAGACGATTTGCTTTTGTCAGCCACCGTACATTACTGAAAGACCCAGGTTGAGCAGTTTCTAACAATTTCATAGCTGGACCTCTATCATGACCGTTTTGAATTGACAAACACGCCTTATGGAGGTATTGCTGGTCACTGCTGAGATCTGCTAGCACTTCTTCTGGTAAGTCCATCACTTTTCCAGCGAGAGGTGGAAATTTTGCAATTGGTCTGTTCTTTGGATCAAAGTTCAGATCCTTGCCGATTTTGTCCTGTGAACTTCCAGGTCCTGCCGTTTGCCCGTCAAGAACTTCCAGATATTTTCTCAAAGGAAACTCATTAGTGTGAAGTAAGCAAATAAACCATCGTAATGGTCTTCCCAATATCAGCTCTAGTTTTCTAATTACTCCATTTGATTTACCTGTATTTACATTAGTTGCATCACAAACTACTGCTTTAAAGTCGATGCAGAGTTGGTGTCAGTAATTACTGATATAATTTCTTTAGCACTATCACTTGCCCTTCCACTTTCAGGAGCAACATGGTCAATATATTCGTTTCCTGGAAATGAAACTAACACATAGTGGTCTTCATTCAAAGTTGTCTGGCATTCTCCGACTTTTGAAAGAGTTTTATAAATTTTTCCATCAAATCCAAGGCAAACTGTTCCTTTATTCTGTTCTTCATGCTTCTTTCTTTCTATGCTTCTCCACAAGGTTTTTTGACGACGTAGTTTACTGGGATCAATCGCAGTATTTTCAGATAATAGATTAAGATCTTTTAAGACAGCATTAGCAATTAAATAAGCATCACTGTTGCTTATTTTGCATCGATCATCTGCCTTGCGTAATTCTGGATATTGGTGTCGATTTTAAGAATTGCTAGCTTCTTTATCTAACTCTTACTCGATCAATTCGAAATCTTCATTTTGATGACCTTTTTCACTTTCAGAGCTGATCTCACCAATATCACAAGGATTCAACTGCATTTCCTGGACAAAACTCTTGTTTATCTTTAAAGAATTGTCTTTTCTGCTTTCTGTTTTCCATTTGTTGTAGTTTTGAAGTTCTCACTTTGTCCAACTTACCTATAATCATTTTTCGTTCAGTATGTTGATCAAGCCAGAACTCCCACTCATCATTCGGGATTTTCTCCGCCTTAGCGCATTTACATTCACTTCTTTTGGAGAACCAGAGGCATAGCACTTGCAGCAACATATGTCAAATAAATTTCTGAAGGAATCATATTTACTTTGATAAGTGCTGGAAGATCTTTTACTCATGGGATATTTTCTAAGTTCTTGTCCCTTCTCAATTAATCTCTTTATCTTAATTACGATGCTTTTGAAGTCGATTGTTGGAACGGAAGCACGGATATATATATCATTCACTTCTTCCACGATAATTTCAGCGTATTTCCGAGTGCTAAATGTTGCAGTAATGAGCTTATGTTTAAGATAAGCTTTCAATACATCCTCACAAGTTGGTAGTTGGTTGCCAGGAAGCTCTGCTGGCGTTCCGAAAACAGAATGCTTCACTTTTTCTCTTGTTATACCAGAAGAGGCCACTGCGAGCTATGCTATTAACCTGAAACAAAATAAAATAAAATGCTGAATTAGGAAACACATGATAGGTCAAACAAATGATAGATCACAAATATACATGTAGGCACACAAATACACATGATAGGTCAAACAAATGATAGATCATAAATACACATGTAGGCACACAAATACACATGATAGGTCAAACAAATGATAGATCATAAATACACATGTAGGCACACAAATACACATGGTAGGTCAAACAAATGATAGATCATAAATACACATGTAGGCACACAAATACACATGATAGGTCAAACACATATGGGTCCTACATTTGAAAATAAGCAAAAACAATGTTTATTAATGGTTTTTTGATAGACATTGGCATTAATTGGGTTTAATGTTGAGATCCTCATACCTGTGAGGCGAAAAATTAATTTAAAGAAACGTGCTAAAAAGGATCTTTTATGGCCTTTGTTCGCAATTTATTTTTTCATAGTTGCCAGCACCGAAATTAATATTTCTAAAAGATATGACTTATTTTTTCATCAGTGACTACTCAGACATCTTTTTCAGCATGTTTCATTAAGTTAAATTTTTTTCAACCTACCCTACCAGTGAGGAAGCATTAAGTGGAATAGTCCAGGGGCGTGCCTAGGATTTTAGAAGGGGTTGTTTCCGTAATTTAATCTTCGTGACGTCGATGGTTTCCGAAAACACTTGTTTGTGTAGGCCTGATACATAATATGACCTGAACACTCCAACTGAGTGTTGACCTGAAGCAGGCAACGTGGCTAATAATAATAATAATAATAATACTTAATTAATTTAGGATCTTAGTGGGTGTTTCCGGCAAACCAGGAACCCCCCCGGGCTACGCCACTGTAGTCTACCAAACAGATGTCGAATCGAATACCGCAGTTAATGTGTTTGAGAATATGTTTGACGGCAAGTATTTGAAAGAAGAAACGTGATTTGATTTTTAATTGTTTTTCTTTGAAAGGTGAGTGTATATATATATATATATTCTAAAACTGGGAGTTCAGTAACTTAAATTAGGGATTAAGGAGCGCCTTTACATTTCTTGGTATAAGAGATTTTCTGGGAACTCTCAGGGCCCAAAACCTTTTAATAATATGATCACTTAAAAATAAATTGTATATCTGGCGCCACAGTATAGAATCATCGAACAGTCGTTACAAGAATATTAAAAGCAATCATTATAAATATACGATATCTATACGATATCTATACGATATCTATACGCTTGATGTACCTAGATCATTTCCTGTGAAAGTCTTTTATTTAACTTTCCTATCCATCATATTTCACTACCGTTCTGCGTCAGCGAAGATTGGCTGTTGAAATTGATTCGTGGGGATATTTAACCTTCGCAATATCTAAGGTTATATGAGGCGCTCGGCCGAATAGAGGCGAATTAATCATTTCGGAATTTTGGTTGATTCGCCTCTATTCGCCCGAACGCCTCATATAACGGCACGAATCCCCAACTTTACGTGGAATCCAAACCACGGGTCGCTACATACTCGTAGTCTGGACGCAGAGGAAGATCTCCTAACCAACTACTACTCAGAACCAACGTCGCTTACTTACGCTGATCGACGGGAAGCAGTATTACGACATTGGCCACGAAGTTGCCATTGGCTGGAGAAAGAGTGTCTTATGGCTCTGTTTTTACGTTTTCTGCTTTCTTGCAGGACAACTGAATGCAGTAGACAAAAACATGAACAAGAATGGTTTCTATTTAATCTCCAGATTTCCCCTCTCATTTTCTACTTTTTCTGGGCTAACAGAGAGTAGATAGCCTCGTCTTTGTCACTCAGTTTGCAGTTTGCAGTTTCTGTCTAACGAACTATCTCGCACTGAACACCACACACAAACGTATATAAAAAAATCGATTTATACAGGGTGACCAAGAAGTCCTGCTCCAAAGGCTAATATGTTGTACATTATGGGGCATGACTTTTGGAGACTCCCTGTATAACACGTTATTTTAAGCCAAGAATATGTAGAGAAATGAACACCTGAACTGTTTACTCGTACGGTAATATGGAATTCATTTCTTCTCAAACTACAAAAGTATACAAGATATTTGATCTTATTACGTAAAGAATAAAACTCTTAAGAGTTACTTCGCTTTATTACAAGTGGGGTATTATTACCTCATTTTATAGCGTAGTGATTTTAAAATAATGCAACAATTTAAGGACGATGTTATAAACAGAGGAGGAAATAGTGTGTAAGGCAAATAAGTCGTTAACTGTATACCTTGCAAAGACCGCGTTAGTACACACACACACACACACACACACATCTCTGCATAAGCGAGGTACCGACTTTTATAATTTAGTATATTTTAAAAAAATAATTTCCCTGAACCATACTTAACCGAACCTAACTTTAGTGGATCGAACCGAGAATGGCTTGATAATTGGTACGGACGCACTTGCTGGTTCGAAGGGGGTTTTCGGTTAAGTTCTTTAAATAGCGAGGTACTATCTAACTTAACCTAAACTAACTTAGCCTAACCTAAACTCATAAAACAGGTAACCAAAGTAAGAAATACAGTCGAACGAGGCATTTTTGCCATTCTGCATATGGAGCCACCTCGAAATAAAATCAACACCGCTTCGTGTCGATCAGCGAAGTTAAGCGACACTCGCAATGGTCTGGAAAGTAATTGGAAGGGGACAGTCCTCCGCATCCACATTATGTAGCAATTCCTAGATGGTTCGGATGCCACGTAAAGCTGTAGGTCCCTTCCGTTATATCACCTTAAATGTTGCGAAAAGGTCAAACAGTAAGTACATTTTCAACATTGAAACTTCATTATCTACAGGAACCTTTCTTCAAATCTGACCTTTCTTTTTGTTTTTGTTTTATGAGAGTACTTATTCCTGAAGTAAAAGGTCTACAGTACATAGTAACAAAAGTCTCAAAGATCCACTCTAGATTAGCTCATGACTGCTCCCGAACTGCGTCTGGATTCTGTTCCTGAACTGCGTCTGGATTCTGGCTTTTATAAATTCACTTTTCCATAAAAAGGATAATTTATACGTTTATATATTGAAAGTATAGCTACTATTTCCCTATAATAATATAGCAAAGAATATAATACTACTACTACTGCTATTACTATTACTATTTTACTATTACTAGCAAACTAATATAAGAATAATAAAATTTAAAAATTATTTACAGTCCTTTCAAGCAAAAGCTGTTATACTGTATAACTTAAAGGAGACGCGGTCGGAACGAACAAGCACGAAAACAGGTTTTTCAAATATACACATGGTTGACACTTGACAAAAGTTAATAGACACTTTTTTTTTTTTGTATAGTTTTTTATTTGATAATAAAAGTCAATAAATAATAACAGATATAGTGAATCAATATATTTAGAATGGTGTTGGTTTCCCCTTTCAAATTAAAGGTGGCACACGTTTTGGCATTCCACTGATGAGCTTTGCCATTTCGTTTTGAGAACAATCATCGTGGTGTCTATTTATTTTTGTCAACTCTCTATATATATACGCGAAGGCTTGACAAACGTAAATAGGCCTTACTAAAACGAGGTGATCTTGGGCTTAGGGTGGGTCATATTTCTGTAAAATTCCAGAATCCAGACGCAGTTCGGGGATAGTTCACAATTACCAACCGAATCTAACCTAACTTAATGAACCTATTCTAGGTTAATCGGCTAATATCCAGTTTTATGGCCACTGAATATTAGCCAATTAGGCTAGATCAGGTAAGTTCAGTTAGTAGAGTAATTATGGATTGTGTTCCCGAACTGCGTCTGGATTGTGTTCCCGAACTGCGTCTGGATTCTGGATTTTTACTAAAATATTATTCGTTCCTCAACTCGCGGGACGGAAAGCGGTGTTACGACATTGGCCACGAAGTTGCCATTGGCTGGAGAAAGAGTGTCTTATGGCTCTGGTTTTACGTTTTCTGCTTTCTTGGCAGGACTACTGAATGCAGTAGACAAAAACATGAACAAGAATGGTTTTTATTTAATCTCCAGATTTTCCGTCTCCTTTTCTACTTTTTCTGGGCTAACAGAGAGTAGATATCCTCGTCTTTGTCACTCAGTTTGCAGTTTCTGTCTAACGAACTGTCTCGCAAGGAAAACACACAACACACACACACACACACACACACACACGCATACACACACACGTATATAAAAAAATCGATTTATACAGGGTGACAAGAAGTCCTGCTTCAAAGGCTAATATGTTGTACATTATGGGGCATGACTTTTGGAGACTCCCTGTATAACACGTTATTTTAAGCCAACAATATGTGAAGAGAAATGAACACCTAAACTGTTTACTCGTACGGTAATATGGAATTCATTTCTTCTCAAAGTACAAAAGTATACAAGATATTTGATCTTATTACGTAAAGAATAAAACTCTTAAGAGTTACTTCGCTTTAATACAAGTGGGGTATTATTACCTCATTTTATAGCGTAGTGATTTTAAAATAATGCAACAATTTAAGGACAATGTTATAAACAGAGGAGGAAATAGTGTGTAAGGCAAATAAGTCGTTAACTGTATACCTTGCAAAGACCGCGTTAGTACACAACACACACACACACACACACACACACACACAGAAACGCGCGCGCGCATCTCTGCATAAGCGAGGTCCCGACTTTTATAACTTAGTATATTTTAAAATAATAATTTCCCTAAACCATACTTAACCGAATCTAACTTTAGTGGATCGAACCGAGAATGGCTTAATAATATTGTACGGACGCACTTGCTGGTTCGAAGGGGGTTTTCGGTTAAATTCTTTAAATAGCGAGGTACTGTCTAACTTAACCAAACTAACTTAGCGTAACCAAACTCATAAAACAGCAACCAAAGTAAGAAATACAGTCGAACGAGGCATTTTCGCCATTCTGCATATGGAGCCACCTCGAAATAATATCAACATCGCTTCACGTCGATTTGCGAAGTTAAGCGACAATCGCAATGGTCTGGAAAGTAATTGGAAGGGGGAGAGTCCTTCGCATCCACATTATGTAGCGATTCCTAGATGGTTCGGTTGCCACGTAAAGCTTTAGGTCCCCTCCGTTATATTACCTTAAATGTTGCGAAAAAGGTCAAACAGTAAGTACATTTTCAACATTGAAACTTCGTTATCTACAGGAACCTTTCTTCAAATCTGACCTTTCTTTTTGTTTTTGTTTTATGAGAGTACTTATTCCTGAAGTAAAAGGTCTACAGTACATAGTAACAAAAGACTCAAAGATCCACTCTAGATTAGCTCATGACTGCTCCCGAACTGCGTCTGGATTCTGTTCCTGAACTGCGTCTGGATTCTGGATTTTTGTAAATTCAATTCCAGCATTTTATAAATTCACTTTTCCATAAAAAGGATAATTTATACGTTTATATATTGAAAGTGTAGCTACTATTTCCCTGTAATAATATAGCAAAGAATATAACACTACTACTACTGCTATTACTATTACTATTTTACTATTACTAGCCAATTAATGTAAGAATAATAAAATTTAAAAATTATGTACAGTCCTTTTAAGAAAAGCTGTTATATAACTTAAAGGAGACGCGGTCGGAACGAACAAGCACGAAAACAGGTTTTTCAAATGTACACATGGTTGACAAAAGTTAATAGACATCTTTTTTTGTATAGTTTTTCATTTGATAATAAAAATCAATAAATAATAACAGATTTATTGAATAAATATATTTAGAATGGTGTTGGTTTCCCCTTCAAATTATGTAAAGGTGACACACGTTTTGGCATTCCACTGATGAGCAAGTTGCCATTTGGTTTTGAGAACAATCATCGTGGTGTCTATGTATTTTTGTCAACTCTCTATATATATACGCGAAGGCTTGACAAAAGTAAATAGGCCTTACTAAAACGCAGGGTGATGTTGGGCGTAGGGTGGGTCATATTTCTGTAAAATTCCAGAATCCAGACGCAGTTCGGAGATAGTCCATAATTACCAACGAATCTAACCTAACTTAATGAACCTATTCTAGCTTAATCGGCTAATATCCAGTTTTATGGCCACTGAATATTAGCCAATTAGGCGAGATCAGGTAAGTTCAGTTAGTAGAGTAATATGGATGTGTTCCGAACTGCGTCTGGATTCTGTTCCCGAACTGCGTCTGGATTCTGGATTTTTACTAAAATATTATTCGTCCCTCAACTCGCGGGACGGAAAGCGGTGTTACGACATTGGCCACGAAGTTGCCATTGGCTGGAGAAAGAGTGTCTTATGGCTCTGTTTTACGTTTTCTGCTTTCTTTGCAGGACTACTGAATGCGGTCGACAAAAATATGAACTACAATGGTTTCTATTTAATCTCCAGATTTCCCCTCTCATTTTCTACTTTTTCTGGGCTAACAGAGAGTAGATATCCTCGTCTTTGTCACTCAGTTTGCAGTTTCTGTCTAACGAAATGTCTCGCACTGAACACACACACACACACACACACACACACACGTATATAAAAAAATCGATTTATACAGCGTGACCAAGAAGTCCTGCTCCAAAGGCTAATTTGTTGTACATTATGGAGCATGACTTTTGGAGACTCCCTGTATAACACGTTATTTTAAGCCAACAATATGTGAAGAGAAATGAACACCTAAACTGTTTACTCGTACGGTAATATGGAATTCATTTCTTCTCAAAGTACAAAAGTATACAAGATATTTGATCTTATTACGTAAAGAATAAAACTCTTAAGAGTTACTTCGCTTTAATACAAGTGGAGTATTATTACCTCATTTTATAGCGTAGTGATTTTAAAATAATGTAATGCAACAATTTAAGGACAATTGTTATAAACAGAGGAGGAAATAGTGTGTAAGGCAAATAAGTCGTTAACTGTATACCTTGCAAAGACAGCGTTAGTACACACACACCACACACACACACACACACACACGTGCGCATCTCTGCATAAGCGAGGTACCGACTTTTATAATTTAGTATATTTTAAAATAATAATTTCCCTAAACCATACTTAACCAAATCTAACTTTAGTGGATCGAACCGAGAATGGCTTAATAATTTGTACGGACGCACTTGCTGGTTCGAAGGGGGTTTTCGGTTAAATTCTTTAAATAGCGAGGTACTGTCTAACTTAACCTAAACTAACTTAGCGTAACCTAAACTCATAAAACAGCTAACCAAAGTAAGAAATACAGTCGAACGAGGCATTTTCGCCATTCTGCATATGGAGCCACCTCGAAATAATATCAACACCGCTTCACGTCGATCAGCGAAGTTAAGCGACACCGGCAATGGTCTTGAAAGTAATTGGAAGGGGGACAGTCCTTCGCATCCACATTATGTAGCGATTCCTAGATAGTTCGGATGCCACGTAAAACTTTAGGTCCCCTCCGTTATATGACCTTAAATGTTGCGAAAAAGGTCAAACAGTAAGTACATTTTCAACATTGAAACTTCATTATCTACAGGAACCTTTCTTCAAATCTGACCTTTCTTTTTGTTTTTGTTTTATGAGAGTACTTATTCCTGAAGTAAAAGGTCTACAGTACATAGTAACAAAAGACTCAAAGATCCACTCTAGATTAGCTCATGACTGCTCATGACTGCTCCCGAACTGCGTCTGGATTCTGTTCTTGAACTGCGTCTGGATTCTGGATTTTTATAAATTCACTTTCAGCATTTATAAATTCACTTTTCCATAAAAAGGATCATTTATACGTTTATATATTGAAAGTATAGCTACTATTTCCCTACAATAATATAGCAAAGAATATAACACTACTACTACTACTACTTCTATTACTATTACTATTTTACTATTACTAACCAACTAATATAAGAATAATAAAATTTAAAAATTATGTACAGTCCTTTTAAGCAAAAGCTGTTTTATAACTTGAAGGAGACGCGGTCGGAACGAACAAGCACGAAAACAGGTTTTTCAAATGTACACATGGTTGACAAAAGTTAATACACCTTTTTTTTTTTGTATAGTTTTTTATTTGATAATAAAAGTCAATAAATAATAACAGATTTATTGAATCAATATATTTAGAATAGTGGTGGTTTCCCCCTTCAAATTATGTAAAGGTGACGCACGTTTTGGCATTCCACTGATGAGCAAGTTGCCATTTGGTTTTGAGAACAATCATCTTGGTGTCGTCTATTTATTTTTGTCAACTCTCTACATATATATACGCGAAGGCTTGACAAAAGTAAATAGGCCTTACTAAAACGCGGAGTGATGTTGGGAGTAGGGTGGGTCATATTTCTGTAAAATTCCAGAATCCAGACGCAGTTCGAAGATAGGTTAGATTCGGTTGGTAATTGTGGACTAACTTAATGAACCTATTCTAGCTTAATCGGCTAATATCCAGTTTTATGGCCACTGAATATTAGCCAATTAGGCTAGATCAGGTAAGTTCAGTTAGTACAGTAATTATTGATTGTGTTCCCGAACTGCGTCTGGATTCTGTTCCCGAACTGCGTCTGGATTCTGGATTTTTACTAAAATATTATTCGTCCCTCAACTAGCGGGACGGAAAGCGGTGTTACGACATTGGCCACGAAGTTGCCATTGGCTGGAGAAAGAGTGTCTTATGGCTCTGGTTTTACGTTTTCTGCTTTCTTGGCAGGACTATTGAATGCAGTAGACAAAAACATGAAAAAGAATGGTTTCTATTTAATCTCCAGATTTCCCCTCTCATTTTCTACTTTTTCTGGGCTAACAGAGAGTAGATAGCCTCGTCTTTGTCACTCAGTTTGCAGTTTCTGTCTAACGAACTGTCTCGCAAGTAAAACACACAAACACACACACACACACACACACACGCATACACACACCCACACGTATATAAAAAAATTCGATTTATACAGGGTGACAAGAAGTCCTGCTTCAAAGGCTAATATGTTGTACATTATGGCGCATGACTTTTGGAGACTCCCTGTATAACACGTTATTTTAAGCCAAGAATATGTAAAGAGAAATGAACACCTAAACTGTTTACTCGTACGGTAATATGGAATTCATTTCTTCTCAAAGTACAAAAGTATACAAGATATTTGATCTTATTACGTAAAGAATAAAACTCTTAAGAGTTACTTCGCTTTAATACAAGTGGGGTATTATTACCTCATTTTATAGCGTAGTGGTTTTAAAATAATGCAACAATTTAAGGACGATGTTATAAACAGAGGAGGAAATAGTGTGTAAGGCAAATAAGTCGTTAACTGTATACCTTGCAAAGACCGCGTTAGTACACACACACACACGCGCGCGCGCATCTCTGCATAAGCGAGGTACGACTTTTATAATTTAGTATATTTTAAAAGAATAATTTCCCTAAACCATACTTAACCGAATCTAACTTTAGTGGATCGAACCGAGAATGGCTTAATAATTGGTACGGACGCACTCGCTGGTTCGAAGGGGGTTTTCGGTTGTCCTTTAACTAGCGAGGTACTATCTAACTTAACCTAAACTAACTTAGCGTAACCTAAACTCAAAAAACAGCTAACCAAAGTAAGAAATACAGTCGAACGAGGCATTTTTGCCATTCTGAATATGGAGCCACCTTGAAATAAAATCAACACCGCTTCGTGTCGATCAGCGAAGTTAAGCGACACTTGCAATGGTCTGGAGAGTAATTGGAAGGGGGACAGTCCTCCGCATCCACATTGTGTAGCGATTACTACAGTAGATGGTTCGGATGCCACGTAAAACTTTAGGTCCCCTCCGTTATATGACCTTAAATAGTGCGAAAAAGGTCAAGCAGTAAGTACATTTTCAACATTGAAACTTCATTATCAACAGGACGTTTCTTCAAATGTGACCCTCTTTTTGTTTTTGTTTTATGAGAGTACTTATTCCTGAAGTAAAAGGTCTACAGTACATAGTAACAAAAGACTCAAAGATCCACTCTAGATTAGCTCATGACTGCTCCCGAACTGCGTCTGGATTCTGGATTTTTATAAATTCAATTCCAGCATTTTATAAATTCACTTTTTCATAAAAAGGATAATTTATACGTTTATATGTTGAAAGTATTGCTACTATTTCCCTATAATAATATAGCAAAGAATATAACACTACTACTACTACTGCTATTACTATTACTATTTTACTATTACTAGCCAACTAATGTAAGAATAATAAAATTTAAAAATTATGTACAGTTCTTTTAAGCAAAAGCTGTTTTAGAACTTAAAGGAGACGCGGTCGGAACGAACAAGCACGAAAACAGGTTTTTCAAATGTACACATGGTTGACAAAAGTTAATAGACACCTTTTTTTTTTTTGGTATAGTTTTTATTTCATAATAAAAGCCAATAAATAATAACAGATTTAGTGAATCAAAATATTTAGAATGGTGTTGGTTTCCCCCTTCAAATTATGTAAAGGTGGCACACTGAATATTAGCCAATTAGGCTAGATCAGGTAAGTTCAGTTAGTAGAGTAATTATGGATTGTGTTCCCGAACTGCGTCTGGATTCTGTTCCCGAACTGCGTCTGGATTCTGGAGTTTTACTAAAATATTATTCGTCCCTCAACTCGCGGGACGGTAAGCGGTGTTACGACATTGGCCACGAAGTTGCCATTGGCTGGAGAAAGTGTCTTATGGCTCTGTTTTTACGTTTTCTGCCTTCTTTGCAGGACTACTGAATGCAGTAGACAAAAACATAAAAAAGAATGGTTTCTATTTAATCTCCAGATTTCCCCTCTCATTTTCTACTTTTTCTGGGCTAATAGAGAGTAGATAGCCTCGTCTTTGTCACTCAGTTCGCAGTTTGCAGTTTCTGTCTAATGAACTGTCTCGCATTGAACACACACACACACACACACACATATACATACACACCCGTATATAAAAAAAATCGATTTATACAGGGTGACCAAGAAGTCCTGCTCCAAAGTCTAATATGTTGTACATTATGGGGTATGACTTTTGGAGACTCCCTGTAAAACACGTTATTTTAACCCAAGAATATGTAAAGAGAAATGAACACCTAAACTGTTTACTCGTACGGTAATATGGAATTCATTTCTCCTCAAAGTACAAAAGTATACAAGATATTTGATCTTATTACGTAAAGAATAAAACTCTTAAAAGTTACTTCGCTTTAATACAAGTGGGGTATTATTTATTACCTCATTTTATAGCGTAGTGATTTTAAAATAATTCAACAATTTAACGACAATTGTTATAAACAGAGGAGGAAATAGTGTGTAAGGCAAATAAGTCGTTAACTGTATACCTTGCAAAGACCGCGTTAGTACACACACACACACACACGCGCGCGCGCGCGCATCTCTGCATAAGCGAGGTACCGACTTTTATAATTTAGTATATTTTAAAATAATAATTTCTCTAAACCATACTTAACCAAATCTAACTTTAGTGGATCGAACCGAGAATAGCTTGATAAGTGGTACGGACGCACTTGATGGTTCGAAGGGGGTTTTCGGTTAAATTTTTTTAATAGCGTGGTATTATCTACGTAACTTAACCTAAACTAACTTAGCGTAACCTAAACTCATAAAAAAGCTAACCAAAGTAAGAAATACAGTCGAACGAGGCATTTTCGCCATTCTGTATATGGAGCGACCTCGAAATAATATCAACACCGCTTCTCGTCGATCAGCGAAGTTAAGCGACACCGGCAATGGTCTGGAAAGTAATTGGAAGGGGGTCAGTCCTCCGCATCCACATTATGTAGCGATTCCTACAGTAGATGGTTCGGATGCCACGTAAAGCTTTAGGTCCCCTCCGTTATATGACCTTAAATATTGCGAAAAAGGTCAAGCAGTAAGTACATTTTCAACATTGAAACTTCATTATCAACAGGACGTTTCTTCAAATGTGACCATTCTTTTTGTTTTTGTTTTATGAGAGTACTTATTCCTGAAGTAAAAGGTCTACAGTACATAGTAACAAAAGACTCAAAGATCCACTCTAGATTAGCTCATGACTGCTCCCGAACTGCGTCTGGATTCTGGATTTTTATAAATTCAATTCCAGCATTTTATAAATTCACTTTTCATAAAAAGGATAATTTATACGTTTATATGTTGAAAGTATTGCTACTATTTCCCTATAATAATATAGCAAAGAATATAACACTACTACTACTACTGCTATTACTATTACTATTTACTATTACTAGCCAACTAATGTAAGAATAATAAAATTTAAAAATTATGTACAGTCCTTTTAAGCAAAAGCTGTTTTAGAACTTAAAGGAGACGCGGTCGGAACGAACAAGCACGAAAACAGGTTTTTCAAATGTACACATGGTTGACAAAAGTTAATAGACACCTTTTTTTTTTTTTTGTATAGTTTTTTATTTGATAATAAAAGCCAATAAATAATAACAGATTTAGTGAATCAAAATATTTAGAATGGTGTTGGTTTCCCCCTTCAAATTATGTAAAGGTGGCACACTGAATATTAGCCAATTAGGCTAGATCAGGTAAGTTCAGTTAGTAGAGAATTATGGATGCTGTTCCCAAACTGCGTCTGGATTCTGTTCCCGAACTGCGTCTGGATTCTTGATTTTTACTAAAATGTTATTCGTCCCTCAACTCGCGGGACATCAAGCGGTGTTACGACATTCGCCACGAAGTTGCCATTGGCTGGAGAAAGAGTCTTATGGCTCTGGTTTTACTTTTTCTGCTTTCTTGGCAGGACTACTGAATGCAGTAGACAAAAACATGAACAAGAATGGTTTCTATTTAATCTCTAGATTTCCCCTCTCATTTTCTACTTTTTTTGGGCTAACAGAGAGTAGATATCCTCGTCTTTGTCACTCAGTTTGCAGTTTCTGTCTAACGAACTGTCTCGCACTGAACACACACACACACACAACACACACACACGTATATACAAAAAAGCGATTTATACAGGGTGACCAAGAAGTCCTGCTCCTAAGGGTAATATGTTGTACATTATGGGGCATGACTTTTGGAGACTCCCTGTATAACACGTTATTTTAAGCCAAGAATATGTAAAGAGAAATGAACACCTAAACTGTTTACTCGTACGGTAATATGGAATTCATTTCTTCTCAAAGTACAAAAGTATACAAGATATTTGATCTTATTACGTAAAGAATAAAACTCTTAAGAGTTTCTCGCTTAAACAAGTGGGGTATATTACCTCATTTTATAGCGTAGTGATTTTAAAATAATGCAACAATTTAAGGACGATGTTATAAACAGAGGAGGAAATAGTGTGTAAGGCAAATAAGTCGTTAACTGTATACCTTGCAAAGATCGCGTTAGCACACACACACACACACACACACACACGTGCGCATCTCTGCATAAGCGAGGTACCGACTTTTATAATTTAATATATTTAAAAAAAATAATTTCCCTAAACCATACTTAACCGAATCTAACTTTAGTGGATCGAACCGAGAATAGCGTAATAATTGGTACGGACGCACTTGCTGGTTCGAAGGGGGTTTTCGGTTAAGTTCTTTAACTAGCGAGGTAATATCTAACTTAACCTAAACTAACTTAGCCTAACCTAAACTCATAAAACGCTAACCAAAGTAAGAAATACAGTCGAACGAGGCATTTTCGCCATTCTGCATATGGAGCCACCTCGAAATAATATCAACACCGCTTCACGTCGATCAGCGAAGTTGAGCGACACCGGCAATGGTCTGGAAAGTAATTGGAAGGGGGACAGTCCTTCGCATCCACATTATGTAGCGATTCCTAGATAGTTCGGATGCCACGTAAAACTTTAGGTCCCCTCCGTTATATGACCTTAAATGTTGCGAAAAAGGTCAAACAGTAAGTACATTTTCAACATTGAAACTTCGTTATCTACAGGAACCTTTCTTCAAATCTGACCTTTCTTTTTGTTTTTGTTTTATGAGAGTACTTATTCCTGAAGTAAAAGGTCTACAGTACATAATAACAAAAGACTCAAAGATCCAATTTAGATTAGCTCACGACACCTCATGACTGCTCCCGAACTGCGTCTGGATTCTGTTCCTGAACTGCGTCTGTATTCTGGATTTTTGTAAATTCAATTCCAGCATTTTATAAATTCACTTTTCCATAAAAAGGATAATTTATACGTTTATATATTGAAAGTATAGCTACTATTTCCCTATAATAATATAGCAAAGGATATAACACTACTACTACTGCTATTTACTATTACTATTTTGCTATTACTAGGCAACTAATATAAGAATAATAAAATTAAAAAATTATGTACAGACCTTTCAAGCAAAAGCTGTTATATAACTTAAAGGAGACGCGGTCGGAACGAACAAGCACGAAAACACGTTTTTCAAATGTACACATGGTTGACAAAAGTTAATAGACACCTTTTTCTTTGTATAGTTTTTATTTTACAATAAAAGTCGATAAATAATAACAGAATTAGTGAATCAATATATTTAGAATAGTGTTGGTTTCCCCCTTCAAATTATATAAAGGTGACACGTTTAGGCATTCCACTGCTGAGCTTTGCCATTTGGTTTTGAGAACAATCATCGTGGTGTCTATTTATTTTTGTCAACTCCCTATATATACGCAAAGGCTTGATAAAAGTAAATAGGCCTTACTAAAACGCGGGGTGATGCTGGGCGTAGGGTGGGTCATATTTCTGTAAAATTCCAGAATCCAGACGCAGTTCGGAGATAGTCCATAATTACCAACCGAATCTAACCTAACTTAATGAACCTATTCTAGCTTCATCGGCTAATATCCAGTTTTATGGCCACTGAATATTAGCCAATTAGGCTAGATCAGGTAAGTTCAGTTAGTAGAGTAATTATGGATTGTGTTCCCGAACTGCGTCTGGATTCTGAATTTTTACTAAAATATTATTCGTCCCTCAACTCGCGGGACAGGAAACGGTGTTACGACATTGACCACGAAGATGCCATTGGCTGGAGAAAGAGTGTCTTATGGGTCTGGTTTTACGTTTTCTGCTTTCTTTGCAGGAGTACTGAATGCGGTAGACAAAAACATGAACAAGAATGGTTTCTATTTAATCTCCAGATTTCCCCTCTCTTTTTCTACTTTTTCTGGGCTAACAGAGAGTAGATATCCTCGTCTTTGTCACTCAGTTTGCAGTTTCTGTCTAACGAACTGTCTCGCACTGAACACACATACACACACACACATGCCTATCTCTGCATAAGCGAGGTACCGACTTTTATAATTTAATATATTTAAAAAAAATAATTTCCCTAAACCATAATTAACCGACTCTAACTTTAGTGGATCAAACCGAGAATAGCTTAATAATTGGTACGGACGCACTTGCTGGTTCGAAGGGGGTTTTCGGTTAAGTTCTTCAACTAGCGAGGTACTAACTTAACCTAAACTAACTTAGCGTAACCTAAACTCATAAAACAGCTAACCAAAGTAAGAAATACAGTCGAACGAGGTATTTTCGCCATTCTACATATGGACTATGGAGCCACCTCGAAATAATATCAACACCGCTTCACGTCGATCAGCGAAGTTAAGCGACACTCGCAATGGTCTGGAAAGTAATTGGAAAGGGGACAGTCCTTCGCATCCACATTATGAAGCGATTCCTAGATGGTTCGGATGCCACGTAAAGCTTTAGGTCCCCTCCGTTATATCACCTCAAATGTTGCGAAAAAGGTCAAACAGTAAGTACATTTTCAACATTGAAACTTCATTATCTACAGGACCTTTCTTCAAATCTGACCTTTCTTTTTGTTTTTGTTTTATGAGAGTACTTATTCCTGAAGTAAAAGATCTACAGTACATAGTAACAAAAGACTCAAAGATCCACTCCAGATTAGCTCATGACTGCTCCCGAACTGCGTCTGGATTCTGTTCCTGAACTGGTCTGGATTCTGGATTTTTATAAATTCAATTCCAGCATTTTATAAATTCACTTTTCCATAAAAAGGATAATTTATACGTTTATATGTTTGAAAGTATAGCTACTATTTCCCTATAATAATATAGCAAAGAATATAATACTACTACTACTGCTATTACTATTACTATTTTACTATTACTAGCCAACGAATATAAGAATAATAAAATTTAAGAATTATGTACAGTCCTTTTAAGCAAAAGCTGTTTTATAACTTGAAGGAGACGCGGTCGGAACGAACAAGCACGAAAACAGGTTTTTCAAATGTACACATGGTTGACAAAAGTTAATAGACACCTTTTTTTTTGTATAGTTTTTATTTGATAATAAAAGTCAATAAATAATAACAGATTTAGTGAATCAATATATTTAGAATAGTGTTGGTTTCCCCCTTCAAATTATATAAAGGTGACACACGTTTTGGCATTCCACTGATGAGCTTTGCCATTTGGTTTTGAGAACAATCATCGTGGTGTCTATTTATTTTTGTCAACTCTCTATATATACGCGAAGGCTTGACAAAAGTAAATAGGCCTTACTAAAACGCGAGGTGATGTTGGGCGTAGGGTGGGTCATATTTCTGTAAAATTCCAGAATCCAGACGCAGTTCGAAGATAGCCCATAATTACCAACCGAATCTAACCTAACTTAATAAACCTATTCTAGCTTAATCGGCTAATATCCAGTTTTATGGCCACTGAATATTAACCAATTAGGCTAGATCAGGTAAGTTCAGTTAGTAGAGTAATTATGGATTGTGGACTGTCTGGATTTGTTCCCAAACTGCGTCTGGATTCTGTTCCCGAACTGCGTCTGGATTGTGTTCCCCAACTGCGTCTGGATTCTGCTCTCGAACTGCGTCTGGATTCTGGATTTTTACTAAAATATTATTCATCCCTCAACTCGTGGGACTGGAAACGGTGTTACGACACCAACCACGAAGTAGCCCAATAGCGTCACTTATAAAATGAAACGTAGAGATGAAAATGAGTTTTAACTAAAGAAAAATGGCGCTTTCGGTCTAAATCTGATTTTTTTTTTTCAATTTCTTCCGTATCTTAAGATGAATTACACCAATCCAATCTTGTTATCAAAAATAAACAAAAAAAACTCTCCTATCATCATCAACTACATATCACGACCTTATCACACTGAGATTCGATGATTCTAGATAGTTACAAGAACGTTTGTTATCTATTAAAAAGTACATTCAAAATATTTACTAAAAATTTATACCTTATCTCTTCAGTTCAATTATCTTTATTACGCTGAAGATAATGATAATAAAGGTTATCGAAACCTTTGCAAAGTAAACAGGTTTGCGTTTAGGCACCAATTTACTTTCCCTAAAATTGTGAGTTCTGATTATACAGTATATATGAGAGAGAGAGAGAGAGAGAGGAGAGATGGGAGAGAGAGAGAGAGAGAGAAGAGAGAGGAGAGAGAGAGAGAGATGGGGGGGGGGGGGAATATATGGAAGGAAGATAGTGCCACAAATACTAATACAGTTCACGAATACTAATAATATATGAATTAACCTAAAAGGACGACCGCTACATATTGGTAACCTTTCAAATACACGCATTCGTAACTTAATCCTACAAACAATTCCGGCGTTAAAGGGTTAAAGTTAGTTAGAAAAAAGGTATTAAAATCACAACAAAAATAACTGCAATACAGATGCGAAGTGAGATACGCCAATGAAGTTGACAAACACATTTTTCGTTTTGCCTTCATCCACGATACCTCATACGAAAGACATGAATACCTCTAAATAATCAACGCAGCAGGGCGAGAAACTGGTACTGCGTTCAGGCCAACTAATAAGATCGTTGCTCGAACTCCTGTATTATTATTGTTATTATTACCAGAATCACCGGGATTCGAAACCCTCCCCTCAACCTCAGTGTCTTCAGTTCGTTTAAAACGAAAACGGGTTTACTCACTGAGCTACTAGAGCTGGTACAGATATAATTATGTCTAAACATTAAAGCATAATTTCGTATATGTAACTTGAAATTACAATGGACGGACGGGAGTTTCCAAATGTATAAGTTATAGTAACAAAGTACAAAGTACAATAACAACGTACAAAGTACGGTAACAAAGTACAGTAACACTAATTAAGAACCAGATGTCTGCCAATAAAGGGGGGCAAAAAGTACTGGACACCAAGTTCACAAGTTTGATGTTTTTCTAGGTAAATCTCTTGTTAAGTCTGTTCACAGTGACACATTTCCAAGCGTGGTCTTAAAGTCAGTTTTCATTTCATTGAATACAGCTATTCCATCAAGTGCCACAGTTGAGAGGGGTTTCTTCAGATGGAGAAGATGTACTGAGGGCAAAATGAGGAGGAATGTCTGATGCAAGCTTCGAAAGAGCCGTTTTCTTGAAATATAACAGCGATATTGGCCTCCCAAAATAATCATTTTAACGCCGCAGTTATTACACGAAGTTAACTCTGTTTTATTATTTCACACCAATTGATATACTTCTTCTTAGTTATTTTCGTCATTTGTGTTTCTTTTCCTTGTATTGTGTAAGTCATATGTTCCCCTTACTTTGAATATTAGAAAGCAAAATTGGAGGTAGTTCTTTTGATTGATGTTCATCAACCTCACAATGTATAATGTAGGTTTTTTTTTTGTCTTGAGTTCAATGTTTGTAGTTCAATTCTATATAGGCCTACAAATATATATAATAATAATAATAATAATAATAATAAACAATGTACATGTAATATACAGGGTGATTCAAAAGTCAGACTACATAGGGCTTTTCTGTTTCTTTGCAGGTAAATGAGTTATGAGATGTTATCGAAGGAGGAGCGCATTGATGTGATATTCCTAGCTGGCTGCACAAGTGCATTGCCGTTAACGATGGCCGTATCGAACATGTGATGGGACTATTCCCCTGTATCATTACATAATACAGTATATCCCTATGTAACCTGACTTTTGAATCACCCTGTATACAGAATAGATGTATGTATTTGAAAAATAACGAGTAATGAGTCTTTACTCGTTACATTTTTAAATAAATAACGTTTTGGGTAACGACACTATTTTTGGAGGCAAGTAACGGCTAAAGTAGCGTCATTAATTACTTTTTTCTAGTAACGGAACGTACCCAACATTGACTGTATATATATATATATATATATATATATATCAAAGCTATTGACTTCTCCTTAGGGAACCGGAGCTTACAGATGAAAAGAAGGATCAACACAACGGCAAACATTTTCATTTATTTGTACATCAGACGTTTCGACAAATCTTTTGTCATCATCAGTAGCCCTCCACAATCCGCAATTAGAAACCACAGTAATGAAAACGACCATCCCCTTCACAAAACTCAGTTTGAAATTTTAACTAGATCCAATAACCTTACAGAACTCCGAATTTTAGAATCTTTGTACATCTATAGAAACAAACCCTCCCTTAATAATAATAGCTCATCCTACAAATTACGACTCTTTTGACAACCAACCGTGTTTCACAGATATACCCTTTCTAATCCTCTGACCACCTAGTGTTCCCTTAGACTTTGCCAAGTATGGAGGTGGATGTAAACATTGTGTATTTACCTATTGAGGTAATTTAATTTTAGTTTTTATAGTGATGAAATTTAATTTAATTTTAGTTTTTATAGTGATGAAATTTAAATGTTTTTAATTTGTATTGATGCAATTTTCATTTTGCTTTAAGGTTTTAATTTTAATGGTCTTAAATTGTATTGATGTAACTTTCACTTTTCAATTTTGTTTTAAGGTTTTAAGACTTAACTCACTGATGATGACAAAAGATTTGTCGAAACGTCTGATGTACAAATAAATGAAAATGTTTGCCGTTGTGTTGATCCTTCTTTTCATATATATATATATATATATATATATATATATTACCGGTCAATTTAGCCGACTAATGAAGTTATTTCTAAACAGTATAATTAATGTAGCATATATTTCAGTAAATCTTTGACATCTCGTCGAGCTGTCAACCCAATAGCATGCAACACTCATTCGGAAAAGTTGCCGGTTATTCATTTACAACCAATATTACTTTTGAGAACATTATCATGAAGTAATTATTAGTTAGTAAACTGCTTATATAAATAACCCTCTTGCGCACGACCTAAAATATTACCGCGTGCAGGGTTCGGAATCCGTTTTAAGATATTTCCACCTACTAGATGTACAACAATAGTTTTTTTCACATTTTAATTCCTGTTTTTTTCATTTTTTTGGTCTTATTTACCGCCTGATAGAGGAAGGTTAAGCCTTTAAAAAGCTTTGCGATTTAACTTTTTTTTTAATTTCAATCGTCTTTTTAGTATTTTATCATTTTAATTTTGGGAATTTTACATTATATATATATATATATATAAAGCGATTCTTTGGTTGTTAAGAAAAAATATTAAATGGAAGTATCAGGGATATATGCATAACGGAAGACAAGATGGAAGCAAATTCGAAGCAATAATGAAGACTTTATTGAAACAGGAAGAGATCACACAGGAAACAGAAGTGCCAAAAAGAATATCTCAACAAAGAAAATGCGAACAAAGAAATTGAAGTCTACTGAATTAATCATTAAAAGGCAAATTCAGGAACGTCAATTAGAGGAAACGAGCGTCCATAAGCCGTAAAAATCATTTCAAAATATTTCTTCTCTTTCACAGGGAAAATAATTCTACCAATGGACCATAGAGTGGACTTCTCGGAAAATAAAGTTAATGAATGGTCCCAAACCAAACAAAGATACCGAACAGTCGAGAAAACAATACGAGATACTGTTTAATGATCTAGGTCTTGAAAAATCTCATAAACGTGATATCGTCTTTTGGATAAATAAAAACACTATTGTTCAATCCTCATTTGAAGAAAGTAAAAATTTCTCTTCTCTCTCTCTCTTCTCTCTCTCTCTCTCTCTCTCTCTCTCTCTCTCTCATATGGGAGAAATCTTTTGATACTGAAGACATAGCATATCCTTAAAATAAAACTATTATTCTTATATACATGAATAAGATAAAACATTTGTAAAAGGAATAAAAAGACCTTCAAGACAAATATCTTGTAAAAAATATTCGATGTAAATCAGTTACAATTAACACTTATGAGTATTTAAACTGAAGGGTTACATTTCTGGCCAAATCGTAGCACTGCTTCCCGATAGATCAGTGAAGTTGAACGACGTTGTGTCTGGGTAATACTTAGATGGCTGACCTTCCTCTGTGTCCAGTTGATGTAAGATCCGTGGTTCGAAATCCACGTAAAAGTGTAGGTCTCTTTCGTCATATGACCTTAGATGTTGCGAACGAGGTTATTTAACAACCCCAGCGTGACAAAACAGTCATATGACCTTAGATGTTGCGAAGGAGGTTATTTAACAACCCCAGCGTGACAAAACAACCTCATCATTACAGTGCTGATCCTGAATAGGAACCAAAATGTGTTCAGATTAGGAAAGTCTTTGATATAACACATAAAATGGAGCAATATATGACAATATAATGAATGTTCTAGAAAATATGCTAACTATTGGCTGTAATAATAATAATAATAATCAGTCTAGGCAGGAGGGACAGAAACTGGCACATTGCTCAGGCCAATCAATGGAGTCTCTTGCGCTAACTCCGGGATTATTTTTACGAGCATCATCGGTAGTTGAGACCCCGATCTCAGTGTCTTCACTTCCCTTATATAAAGAAACGGTGTTACCCACTGAGTTATCTGCATTGACAACGCTAGGCGTTATCAGGCGTTACGATTACTTGGCTGTAATCAACCACTCCAGAATCTTCGATGAAACAAAATGAAAGCAGATGTTGAAAGAATAATATCCTAAGAATTGAATTTCTTTTAGCTCAAGTGTCTGTTAATCGGATGGGAATACAGAGATGATCAATACTAAAGTGGTATTTCACTAACAACGTAAGATATGCAAAACTTTAAAACTACTGTCGACAAATGAAGATTTAGAACTCGAGAATTAACATGAGGAAATAAAGCATTAACACAACTAGCAATCGTCTTGGAATAGTAAATATTTAAAAAAAATGAAGTTAAAAATTAAAATTTTAATTTTAACCGGGCGGATTTTATCACTTTGATCAATGTAGCTATGAGAGATATTATTTCCTTTTTTCAACAACACTTTATAAACAGATAGACGACATGGCAATGGGGTCCCCCCACGGGGGGGCGGATTTTCCAATAGGCAACATAGGCCATTGGCCTAGGGCCCACCAGTAACTGGGGGCCCACTGGGGACCTCCTACAATCCCTTGACACAAACAGTATCATTGACAAATTTGCCATAGAAAAAAGCAGGAAAAAGTCATTTTGAACTTCACATAGTTGTGCTTGCAAAATTTATTATGCTTCAGTTTCATTGTATTTTTCCATTATTCCTATGTGTAAGATGTACATGATATGGAACTTGATTTACTTTGATGTACTTGATATGGAACTAATTGATTAAAAATGATTAATGTGTAATGTATTACATTATGTTGTAATTCTTATTGCAAAATTTATTATGCTTCAATTTGACTGTATTTTTTTCCATTATTCCTTTGTGTAAGAATAAGTTGTACATGATATAAAACTAATTTGAATAAAATTATTGATGTGTTACATTATGTTGTAATTCTTTTTTTTTACATTACAATATTACGATATATATATATATATAAAATATTTTTTGTAAGGTTTGGCCTAGGGCCCACAAGCAAGTAAATCCGGCCCTGCCCCCACCCCACCACTTGGACCCACTTTTGCCAATACATTCTTATGTTTTTTAAGAATAACAGTGGGTTGATGATTGTTGTTGTATTTCAGACCAGTTCTGTATCGTAGATATGTTGATGATACCTTCTATTCAGACATCGTGCACACTTATTACAGTTTCTTCATTACCTAAATTGGAAACATTTCGTGTTAAATTTACTTCTGTAGAAGAAGTCAACTCCAAACTAACATTTCTCGATGTTAAAATCTCAAAATCGAACATTAACTTTATTACTTCTCTGTATCTGAGTGATGTGATCTTCATTTGCAAGATTAATTCCATTAGGACACTTATTGACCGTGTTTATAAAATCTGTTCTTCCTAGTAAAATTTCTATTCAGAGGTAACCTTTTTTGGCCAAGTACTTTTACGACAATTTTTGCTCTGTTAGTCTGTTCCCTAAATACGTTAGAGCTTATCTAAATAATATCTATAGGCCTAAGCATCCCACTAACTCCTACGGTTCCCAGAGATATTAGATATATTCAGTTCCCATGGTATGGATATATTAGCAAGAAGACTGAAACTGACTTAAAGTCCTTATTAACTCCATTTTATCCCCAAATTGATTGTAGGTTTGTTGGTGTCAATATTTTCACCAGTGGTTCCTTTTTTAGATACAAGGAGAGCCTGCCTAAATCCCTCATGTCTCCACTCGTATATGCTTTTCATTGTGGCTGTAATGCCACATATATTGGCCCCACTTCATGCGAATTATAAACGTGGATCAATGAGCATTTGGAATTAAGTAGTAGGATCTCCTTGCCGTTAAGTAAACCAACTAAATCATGCATTCCAGACCATAGTTTAAACTGTAACAACTATGTCACTCTCAAAAGCTTTTCAATCCTTTGTAAGCTAACCTGTAAAACTTCTCTAAGACTTATTGAGTCTATTTACAGTTTTAGTAATAAACCTATCCCAAATGATTACAGTCCAGCTCTTGAAATGAACATTGTAAGGCAATATACATCGTTTAGTTATTTCAATTATTTTAAATCATTATACCATATAATATAAACAAATCGTCTATATATTTTAAGGTTCCTTTTTAACCTTCGAATGTAATGCAATCGTCTTATTTTATTTTAGTTATGACTACTGAAGATGGGAATTAAGGCTCCCGAAACGTTTGCTGATTAAAAGAATGTCGATTCAAGCTTTTAACATTCGTTTTATTAGTTTTGTGAGCTACTTATTAA
The DNA here is from genome assembly GCA_023014485.1 of Bathynomus jamesi. Classification (NCBI taxonomy): domain Eukaryota; kingdom Metazoa; phylum Arthropoda; class Malacostraca; order Isopoda; family Cirolanidae; genus Bathynomus; species Bathynomus jamesi. Next base: position 1,173,819 of record JAJOZX010000526.1, read on the forward strand.
TAAGTACATTGATCAGTCGAAAATCTCGTTCAGTTTTCGACTTGTGCAGCAGCAGCAGCAGCAGCAGCAGCAGCAGCAACAACGAAAATATTACATCAGCACTGTAATGATGGGGGTTGTTTAACCTCCTTCGCAACGTCTAACGTGATATGACGAAGGGGACCTACTGTACATCTTTACGTAGAATCCGAACCGCTGGTTGATACATAATCTGGAAGCAGAGGACGGTCTCCCATCCAGCTACTCTTCAAACCCAATGTCGCTTAAATTCGCTGATCGACGGGAAGCGGTATTACGACACTGGCGACGACGCAACCCACTACTACATCCCCAAAATTTTAAGCCTATAGATATAACAAAGTTCATCTATTGTTGCTGAACTTCCATTATACAGATATGAAATACAGTAAGTGAAAAATTAACTAATTTTAAATATCACAGACATAAAGTGTTTAATTACTTCTTTAGGTAGGATTACAGTATATGAACGAGTTTGGTACAAGGCTGGATGTAGCCATCACAAATGTACCTTAACTTTGTTAGTTTTTAAGCTTAATCTATTTTAGTTTACAGTACTTGTGGTTTGACGAGATATCAATACAAAGATTCAGTGAAGATTCTCCAGAACTGTTTTATTAATTGACTGATCAGGTGATTACTCAATATATACAGTATATATATATAATATATATATACACACACACCTGGTAAACGTTCCGTGCTTCAAGCTAGTGACCCCACCTCTAGGCCTGACCTGATGGAGGAGCGAGTTGCTTTCTTGCGATCCTCATCGCACATAGCCAGGCACCCCCGGCTCATCCGGTACCGTCCTGAACCAGGCATCTAGTCCTCTTTTGAAGATTTTAACTTTGATGACTGTGATGTTCCTGATGTCCTTTGGAAGATGGTTAAAAATTGTTGGCCCCCTGACGACCAAGCTATTTTCCTTGAGTGTTGAGGGTGTCCTTTGTTAGGCCTTTAGTCTGGGAAAACTACACATTCTACGTTTCCTATTTTCCAGTGTTGTTTAGATAGTTACTGAATTTGGGTTAGGTTAATTTTCTTTATGTAAATTATGGTGTAGCCCTCTCTTCTTCTTTCCAGCGGATACAGATTTAATTTACGTAGTCTTTCCCAGTAGTTGAGTTCTTTGCAGCCATCAATCTTAGCTGTGAAATTTCTTTGGATTTCTTTTAGTTTATTAATTTCTTCTTTTTTTTAATAGGGAGTTTGAGGACGTCAAGCCTGAGCAGTATCCAAACTTTGGTATGATCAGTGTTTTCAGCAGGGGAATCATTACCTTCTCGTCTCTTCATTTGAAGGTTCTCAGTAGTTGTCCTGTAACTTTTTCTGTTTTGTTTATGGCTATCTGATTCTGTGTTTCAAATTTTACTTCATCTGTCATTATAACCCCTAAATCTTTTGCTTTCGTACTTCTCTGAATTTCCTGTATATCTAGGGCATATAGTATGCTGTCTAAGTTCTTCATTTCTTCCATATTCCAACCCTCTGTCGGGCTTTCACCTCTGCTGCATTAACAATTTTTCTGCTGATCTTTGATCGTTAGCAAAGGACATCACTATACTGTTATCGTCTACTTCATGTCTATGTTCTCAGCTGTGTCGACTGTATGTGCTCTATGAGGCTTAGCAGCCGTATTGTGTCTTCAATGTCGAGAAAATTTGCTTCGTGGTTTGTATTCATAGGTTTCTTGCCTTTTTTCCAATTGTTCTTCGAGTTTGTTGGGAGGTGTTGATAGTAACACTTCTTACCATATTTACAGCCCCCTTGCTTTGCATAGTAGTTGCAAATGGTGTGGTGATAAAGTTTGCAGCTGTCGCCAAATTTACAGTGACCGTTATTATAATAGAAATTACACATGGAGTGCTTTTTTTCATTTCTTCTTTTGAAGATAGCCCCAATCTATTACCATGATTTTATAAGTTCCTGAATTACTGTTAACATTACTGTACTTGCATAGTATATAAATGTATGCACATTCTAGAACATTCCTTTCAGTTGTGTCTATTTTTTGATAGAATTTTTGAATTTTCCCAATTAATGCTATGATCATTTCTATACAAATGGTTAAACAATATACTGGAATTATTTGTGGTTCTACAAGCATACTCGTATTTATGCTGTTTTACAATGACATCTAAAGTTTTAATAGCTTGACTTGCATATATACCAAATCATAGACACACTAACTGCAATAAAAACAGACCAAATAATGTGGATAGGTGTCTATTCCTTTAGACGTAAACACTATGATTTGGTATATAGGTCGAACTGGTAAAACTTTAGATGTCAGAGTAAGACAGAATAAATATACGTGTAGAACTGCGAATAATTCTAATAAAGATAATTTCTAAAATGACCTTAATATGACCTTTAACAAAATGAGTACGTTAAAAACGTTTAACTTACCATATTATTTCTTTAGTTATGTCTAACAAAAACGACCGTAGGAGATTCTTTGGAATGCAAAGTGTAACATGTCAAAACTAAACTCCGACTGTAATTATTATAATAAATTTTATTATATTAAATATTAATGAATCCCAATTGAAAAAGGATACACAAATTCATCAGTTTACCTTCTAATATTTTCACAAAAAACTCTAAATTTAAAAGAAAACGAAAGTTAAAGGGTATCTATATTTTTGTTTCATTGCTCTAACTTTGTACCTCATACTACAATACTCGAGTTTTTCTCTTCATAAACAAACAAACAAACACTTTATTTCAGTCTCAACAGGTACAAACACTATACAAGTGGTCCATAGACGGTTAATATATATATACTATTGAAGTTACACTAGTACGGTTTGCTTCTGGTACGCAAATATGAACTATTTTTTTTAACGTTTTAACTTTGAACAATTTAGTTTCAGTTACAAATTAAGAATGAGCATTCGAGTGTTCATAAAAATCTGGTACCATTTTATATCTGGTCAAGGATGTGGAACGAGGCAAAGGCACTTGGATCACACGGTATATTAACGAAAACACTAATAACAATTATGGTAAACACTGAATTAGCAGAACGTAGCCTACACTATATCAATTTAAACCTTTTTACACTTTCAAATATAGACGTAAGAAGGACAAACTTTCTTCGCCGGTCACAACCAATAGAATACCCATACATTCACCATTCATACCTTGCGTGCGCTCTCACGCATACAAAACAAGAGACAACAACATATCCAGGACATACTCACATTCACTCAAGCTTCATCTGCTACAATATTATCATTAAATAATTTGAAACCAACCTGGACTGCAAATTGGATAGAATGCAAACCCGCATTACAGGACATTCATCTACATTTAATATTACTTTTGAAAACATTATCATCAAAATAATTATTAATTAGCAGACTACGTATTTATAACCCTTTTGCATACCACCTAAAAAAGCTCCGGGTATCATCGTTGGTACGCAGGTTGATAAATAATCATATATACAGTAAAGTTTTAAATCTGTTTAACGATAACGTAACCTAACCTGGCTCCAATGAACCTGTGCCCCCTTGCGCTTGTGTCACACCTGCAGTGATAGAATTGTCCGCGAGGTCTTACAACCCCCTTGTTCCTTAGAGAAGCATGGAAGACCCCACGACTAGTTACACCTCATTTCCTTCTTTTCACACACCCTCTTTCTTTCACACAGTTATTCCTTTTTCTCACATTCTTTCCTTTACATACCCGTTATTCCACATACCCCGATAAGAACATGGAGGGGCAAAATCAAGAAATCCAACACGCAGAATTACATTAATATGATTAGCACGTTCAGTTAGCATAAATGGGTTTAAATATTTTATAAAATACAAATTGCAAAATAATGCCCATATTTTTCATATATAATAATAATAATAATAATAATAACTGCCCAACAAAAAATAATTTTTTGCTGCTGATTTAATTCTAAGACCTGTTTCTGGATAATATTGATGTGCTGATTTCAAAAATCACCTTAGATTTTGTCCATCACATCAGGTTTTCGTGCAATGCAATATGCCTATTTTGGGTGATCCATGAAGGGCGCTTATCAAAATTGATGATTTTTGAAGCTTAAAGCTGGTATATTCGATGGTCCCCAGATAAGAAAACTGATGAAAGATCCGCAGTTCAGTAACTCAATGACCGAAACGGAGGCAAGAGCTTGGAATGCTTTTGTGGCAGTAGTTAAGAACTTCCTAGGAAACAAAAAGTCTGAAAATTCTAAAGATCTTGTAAAGGATTTACTTGTAAACTTTCAGCAGTTGGGTTGCAACATGAGCATTAAAGGTCACTATCTCAACAGTCATCTGGATAAATTTCCAGAAAATCTTGGTGATGTTAGTGAAGAGCAAGGTGAAAGGTTCCACCAAGATATCAAAGTGATGGAAGAACGATACCAAGGAAGATGGGATACCCATATGATGGCTGACTACTACTGCTGGAGCCTGCAAAGAGATTGTCTTGACATCTCTCATTCTAGGAAGTCCTATAAGAGAAAATTTATCAGCACTGAAAAGTAAGAAAACAAGAAAAAGACAATGTTAAGAAAACTGGTCCCGTGCTTGCTTTAATATGGATTCATTTTTTGCTTATTTAAACATTTTTAATCACTGTGTGTGTCAATATTACCATTGTATATTAAAGTTCACTCCCTGCACAATTGTTTACTTTTCCATGCTGATTCCGAGTATGTAAAAACTTATTTTTTGAAAAGAAAAAAAATTGGGCATAACCCTGCCAAAATGCGATATCTCCAAAATATCCGTATTTGATTGCTCGAAAACCTGACGTGATAGGCAAAAACTAAGGTGATTTTTGAAATCAGCACACCAGTTACCTAAAAGCAGGTGTTAGAATTAAATCAGCAAAATTGGTGTTGGGCAGTGATAATAGGGGGTAAACAAGCTTCTTTATGTATGACTGATAGATTTCTTCTTGGTTATACGCGCGCGATCTTACATTGGTCATCTTCAAGAAAGTTGTTTGCGTTGGTCAGGAGAGTTTTGTTTGTAGTTGTTGTTGTTTAACCTCCTTCGCAACATCTAAGGTCATTGTCGTTTAACTTCACAGATCGAGGGGGAACTTGTTACGACACTGGCCACGACGCACCCAGTACAACATTGCCAAAATTTTAAGCCTTCGAATATAACAAAGTTCACTTATTGTTTGTGCACAGACAAAGTGTTTAATTACTTCTTTCGGTAAGATTACAGTATATAAGCGAACGAGTTTGGTACAAGGCTGGACGTAGCCATCACAAATTACCGAACTTTGTTAGTTTTTAAGTTTAATCTATTTTAGTTTACAGTACTTGTGGTTCGACGAGATAAAGATTTACCGAAGATTCTTCAGAATTTTTATTGAGAGACTGATCGAACGATAGACAGTATATATCAGGCATGGTGCAATTACTTGGTCAATGTAATTAATTGCAGTTACTCGACATATTCTTAATTACAGTTACTTGTAGATGGTGAAATACTTAATTACAATTACTTAGTAAATTAATTACATTTTTTTTTTCAGAAATACGCACTATTTGATTTATACCATGCTTTTTTTTAGCTAGGTATTTCAGTTTCATTTTAGCCATCATCTTCAATGAAAATTAGATAATATTAGGTCAATAAAATGTACTTCCTTTTTAACATTGCACGGAACTGTATTCTTCATCAAGCAGTTCTTGCCATGAACAATTGGACATATGTATGTGGTATGATTTAATGAAACCAAAGATAAGGCACTCAAAAAATACTAATATAAGACAAAAGAATTGGCATTTATTTTATCAAAATAATAAAGGCAAAAAATTGGCACCTTAGTTAGAAACATTTGAAATAAATGTACCATTTTATTTCAAAAGAAAGCTCCCTAAGACATGAGTTAAGTAGTTTACTCGTATAGGTAGGACCCATTAACTTTAATATTCATGTAATTGAAAATAATTGACTGTAATTGTATCAATTACTTTCGTTTCCTAATGTAATTAATTACAATTACTTGCCAATTCCATGAAAAAAGGTAATTACAATCAATTACAATTACAAATTACAATTACCCCATGCTTGGTGTATATATATTTTATTCATCAATGCTTTCATAGTTCAAGTACGAGTTAAACATCTTTTCACATGGAGCATCATTACGCTCATATGCCCACGTCAGGATGCGAGCAGCGAGCGGCAGCATTGCCAAACAAATAGGGGTCTCTGTACTGACGATGCTTCAGTCCGTGGTTCATCACCACTGAAGAAAACAATGCTTCGTGTTAGCTTAGTCCCAAGAACATCCAAATCCACATTCACCTTCGCGCAATTTTCGTTAGTTTGTATTGCAGATACCTCCATTTATTATCAGTCCTAGTGCATGATTCTTCAGGAGCAAAATACACCGCAAGTTTGTTTCCTCCCTAAAGTAGCACAATATATATATATATATATATATATATATATACTGTAGGATGAAGAGAAAAATAACGACTAGCATTGCTAAAATCCTAATTAAAGTCCCAAAACTCAACCGAGGTTACCTTACCATATATATACTGTATATATATATATATATATATATATATATATATATATATATATATATATATATATATATCTCCATCCTTAATTACCCTATCCTGATACAAAGTCCTCAAAATTTTCTCACCAAGTGCAATTATTTTTAAAAACTTTCCAAGTTCCCTTTTTAATACAACTAAAATAAAATGGTTTAAACCACGCAACCTCGCCTGATAACACAAAACAATGAACGTCATCAAGTTACCATAATGTAATAATTTGGTATTTGTTTAATCAATTTAAGTAATTCCAAATGTTTTATTCCATACTGGTAAAATTAACAATATCAGGTAAAAAATTTATTAAAAATATATTTACAAAAGGCATTATATTTTTCACCCGTAATACTTAACCATCAATTACTACAGAAACTGATAAAAGTAAGGCACCGCAATGACTTCAAACTATATAGTAATATTCAATATATTTAAAATCCAATAAAAACGCGAACACAAAACTACAAGTATAAACTTAAAAAAATAATTAACATTTTAAATACGATGGATGATCGAAAAGTACAGGGTGTTCAAAAAGTTACGCAAGTGAATATGGTAATGACCACCATATTCACTTGCGTGATTTCATGAACTGGACAAGGACTCGTTGTGAACCCAATTTATCCCAAAACTTGTCAAAATACCTATGTCGGTAGTATCTACTCCAGAGCAAAGTTCGAAAGATTACTTATGTTTGTAAAAATCTGTCATTGTGATTACAATTACAGCGGATCGCTGACGTGACTACAGGGTGGCCATAGTCTGGAAACACAGGATTATATTAAGGATTTATTAAAATAATGTACAAAGGAGAAAAAGAATTATCGTAATATATATCCTGTTTCCAGACTTTATGGCCACCCTGTATTACGATTACTTTTCGATTACGTGCGGTGATGGTGAATGAAGCCGATCATAGACTGAACTGTATCGAAAATTCGATGTAGATCGTAAAAAAAAATTAATTCTTTTGTTTTACGACATGCCTCGATTCGTTTATTGATTCAACTTCACATAATCACATCTACGAGAACAATTTAACGTTGCATTTGATCATCAACAATGCATGGAAGGTGTCCAACGCCCAAGCCGCCCGCCTGTTCCGATACTGGCGCGCTAAGTCTTTCAGGGGGCAGTTCTTGTAACGATGCCAGTATTCCAGAGGGCTGGAATAATGCGGCAATAGTTCCTCCTTTACGTAATTGTCAACGTTATCCTCAAGCGCATTTTGTTGGATCGTCTTTGGCACGAGAAAAATATAAAGATATTCATGTAGTCGATTTTTCCTCCGGTTGACCGCCACGATTGCAATTACATGCTTCACTGAAAATCACGATTACAATTACATGCTTCGCTGAAAATCACGATTACAATTACATGCTTCGCTGAAAATCACGATTACGACCACTGGAATAATATGTAATCATTACAAATGTAATCGATTACAGAGTAATCTTTCCAACTGTGCTCCAGAGTCACGGCCCCGGTTGAGGTGTATCCCATAATAAACCAGTTTTTTTAGGGTAGCCTCAAAGAATTATGTACTCTGTGCGCATGCAACCACTACCGAACCTCAATTCGAACTGTAGCACGTGTAGCGAAATGAGATCTGGTGAGGCTTTTCTTCAAAGGCCCGAACAGATGGCAGTCTCGAGGCACGAGATCGGGGCTTCAACAACTGCTCTGTCTGGCAGGCGGTGAGGGGTCGTGCGTTATCGTGCACCAGGATGACATCTTTGGTAAGGAACCCTGGCCGTCTCCGTCAAATGGCTACACACAGTCGTTCTAGCGTTAACAGCTGACCAAACTACCCCAAGTTGTTGATGAATTTTAGCTGCTACCACGTTCCTCGGCCGTAACAAAAACGGACAACACTGAAAACTTCGCGTGATGACCAGGTTTCCGAGCGTCTCTCCATTTTCAATCTGTCACTGCTCATGCCCTACGTGACTCATACGTTAAGGTTTCAAAGCCGCTAACCTTGAATTGGCGAATGCACTTACCATACTACTATCGATCGCAGTGCCCCACTTTCCGATTACCTCTCGTAAATAACATTTTTAACATAAAACTTATGTTTACTAAAATCTAAAAATTGAAGAAACTTTTTCTTTACAGTTTATTCTCTTCTTCTGTTCAAATATCCTCAAACACTGAATTATAACCTGAAAAATGTATAGAATTATGTTAATAATAATTACAATTAAACAAATTTTGAATTACTGAAGTAATTTGTATATGTGCTAGTAACTTTCTTTAAAGACTTAATACTATAAACTGCTAAATCTATCTGATTTTAAGGTTAACTTCTTTGAATTACCTTCCTGGTTTCAGAAGGAGAAATAATCCCATCAATGAGAACTCTTGAAGCCATGAACCAAGAACTTTGAGGCGGGAAGTTAAATGCTGAAATGGGTTTCTTCACTTTCTAAGCGAGTGAAAAGTTTGTATTCAAATTATTTTAGAAAATAAAATTTTTTAAGTATTTAATACTAGGTATTCCATCATATCTTCACTATAATCAAATACTGTATTTTAGGAATAGTCCCTTTTGTATTTAACTTAACGAATAACATTAACAATACAAGAAAAACTAAAAATTTATAGTAACACAAAGTACTGAAAACTACTAAATAGTTTCTTTGCATATTTATTAGTCCAATTATGACACCAACCTTTTTGTCTGAAGCTTCTTTCCCCATGCTTTGTTCCGCGGCTACAGACGACTTAACAGGAGAATGCAATGTGGTTTCTGTCCCAGGCCAAGAGAAAATGAAGTTGGGATGGAAGGAAGGACCACACTAAAAATTTAAAATACAGCATTGGTTAAATTCGTGTTACTACCTTTTTAACGTGCTCACAGAAGTTAGGTGTAATGATTACTCGACACACACGGAGGTCAAGGCTCGCAGACCGACCTCTGAAGCTGGCTTGAGGGAAAGCGTTGTCTTTCTTAAGCTCTCCATAGTAGTAGTAGTAGTAGTAGTAGTAGTAGTAGTACCGTTTCATTATTTGACTTCTGACCTTGACTTTTAATGCAGGGGACCTGACTCCTGCTCAAAACACATCGTGTTATGATCATCCATGTATGTGGTGGTTTCATTAGTTTATGTTGCGCAGTTGGGAATAGTTTATGTTGCGCGGTTGGGAAAGTTATAGCGCGGGCAAACACAAAAGTGTTACAAACGGACAAGTACAATCCAAATTGGTCATCCCCTAACCCCTCCTCCCAAATTCACTTGGTGGGAAACATAATTAATAACAAATGCGCACTCATTTTAATGGATTGGCTGATGCAACTAAAAACATGAAGTACTTTACCATCGTATAATTATCGTCGCCATGACAACTACCGATATTAACCACGACCTTTGGCCCTTTGACACAGGAGATGGCAGTCATCATTGCCGCTCTTCCTTTGAGGAGGTTGGACATATCGTCAGGAGATAAACTGTCCATGAAGGCCCAGTACTCTTCACACGGACCAGAATTCTAAAAATAAAGTAAAAAAAAGTATAAAAGAGAATTTTTCCATTTTCTCTCTCAAAAACTTGAAGTCATGAAAAGCTTAATGAAACGATCGCTCTATCTCTGATGTTTACCTGGAGAAACAGGAGAGGAAGGTTTCTTTGATCACAAATTTGAACGAAATGTGAACCTTTCAAGCCATCCTCGTAATTTAAAGGACCACAGTTGGCAACAATTCCAACGCACATTCTACCAATACAATATGGAACAAAGTTATTACAGGAGTTAAATGCCGAGTTATATACATTACGTAAAGCGTAACATCCAAATGTTCTGTATCCCCAGGAAGGGGGAGTTAGGGGCCCGAGCCACAACCTCTAAATTTCCTCATGCACCTGCTGACTCGCCTTCTCTCTCACCGTCAATAACTTTACTTTTATTTACCAAATTTTTAATAATTTTTCACATACATCAAACAAACCCAAAAGCACCATGTCATCATCATACATCAGATGCGACAGCTGCCACTCATTCTAGTATAGTTGCTTTCAACTCAAGCATTACCCAATCCATATACATACATTAAACAAACATGACGTCGTCAGAGCCCTGTCGTACTCCAACATTAATACTGAACCCAATCACTGAACTCAACTACTACCAACATAATTTCTCACTGCATTTAATACTTTACCACTAACACCATACATTCTAAACACTCGCTAAAAGGCACATCCATTCACTTTATCACAGGCTTTCTCCAAATCCATAAATACCATGTGCACTTTTTCTTATCATTTAATTTCTCAGTGTAAACACACTATCTACAAACCCTCTTCCTTCTCTGAAGCCACCTCGTTCATCTCCAACTAACAGATCCGCATTCCTTTTCACTCTATCTTTCAACACCCTTTCGTATTCTTTTCCAGCTGCACTAAGTCTTACACCCCTGTATTTTACATTCACTTCTTTAATCTTACTTTTTACACAACTGTACAGTTAAAGCTTCTGTCCAATCAACCGGAATACACATACTTTGCCATGCTTTATGATATATCATCCACACACATCCGAGTATCATTCTCCCTTTACGTGCATTAATTATTTCGCTACATATCCTACTGATTCCTACAGACTTTCCTTTCTTTAGCTTGCATACGGCTTGTACAACTTTTATTTGATGTCATCCTCTCCTTGTTAAACAATACACAATTCAATATCAACCATTAAATTAACTACATTCGCATTTCCCTTCTACATCAAAAAATATATACACACACCTCGTTAACCTCGTTGCTATATATACACGGGGCTTTTTTTGTAGAAAAAAAGGTACCGGAACCTATATATTATAGAATGGCGAAATTAATAAAAATAGTATAAGTTATACTAATTTTATTAATTTATTAATAAATTGAACATCTCAGAAAAAAAAGTTCCGGAACGCCTTTCTGGCGCAAAAAAAAAGCCAAGTTTACCTTCAGTCATTGCACCTAAAATTTAGAACCAACCCTTAAAATTACGGAATTATGAACAAGAATATAAACAAACTCTGAACACACCATTACTAAAAGACTAAAACTTACTGGTCAATGAAGGCATATCCCGTGACTAGGTTCTTCCCGTAAGCCTGCTTAAATTCTCTTAAACGACTTCCATCCACAAGACGGCTAATAACCCCCAAAAGTGTAAATTTACTTATATTGTGTAAGCCACATAAGACTGCAATAAAAAGAGTATTTGGGGATTAATTAGCAATAATATCGACTGACCATTTACTTCTAAAGTAGTTTAACTAATATTCTTTAAATGTTACATGAAACGACTTGTTTATACGCATGAAGCCCTCCCCTCGGAATAAGTAGCTAAGCGACAAAAATAAAAAACGCCAGAAAACTCTGTTAAAAACGTTGTACCAAATTTGAAAGCGACATAACTTTTGAACTTTTTAAGATATTTCGTTGAAATTGTATAACTTTAAATGAATTTTCTGGAGTTATTTTACTTTTATTGCTTAGCCACTTCTTCATAGGAGGGCCTCATATAATATATTATAACCCATAAGCGATTCATCTGATACCTAACACTCGCTCTTCCCAAAAATATTCTATAAACAAAACATTTCGAGAACTCATTTTCTAGTGTGTGATACCTCTTACGATAAATTGATGCTTCATAATGTCCTCATCAGGATATCAGATTTTAGTTTTAGTCAAGCGACATTAAAAATGGCAAATTCTGTAAATACACAAAATATTTTGTTGAGATAGATTTGTGTAATTAATGTTCTTCCTTAAAACAGTTTAGCTACAAACCTTTTAAAACTAGTTTAAACGAGACATTACTACATCCACCTAAATTTGATCTGGAAGGATATTCTTCTTATCCCAAGACGACTAGAGCGCCCGATAGCTCAGTGGTAATGGTAGTGGACTCTGAGAATTGAGGCTCTGGTTCGCTCTTGGTCGTTGGTATCGGGTGGAGTTCAGCCAGCCGCTTACCCTGTTTCTGCTCTGGCTCAGGTAACCCTTGGGGTACACTCACCCCTACGTAGAGGGAAAATGAGCTTCCTGTTACCGAAAAGACTGCTAAACTGGATATGAAGCTATTACACCATATGAGGAGGGGCAACAAGCTTGACCATCGTGAAACGAGGAATCATCGCACGGAACATTTGAAAGATTGAAAGATTGACGTTACTGTTATTTGAAGTATTTTAGCCCGCAACCGCTACCGTTATTTATCGGTCACAACATTCAATCACTATCGTGAGGTCAGGGATGATCCTGATCCGTTTAGAGTTAATATTTGCATCTATTCTTAAAATTTCTTAGACAAAACAATTTTGTTATATAAAGACATTAAATATAAAGAATTAATGTCAAAAATTCTTCGTAATTACCGTCGAGTTCATTTTGGTCGTATAGAGGGGCATTCTGTTGCCGTTGCGATGGAGGATATATATCTAGTGTGGCAACGACGTCTCTCAACATTTCAAAACCTTCTTGTTCTGTTGGAGCGAAGTAATCTGTGCAACCACTTATACTGTTCTCACCCAGACAATGAAAATAAATTAGTATTGATATTACTATGGCTAATTGTATATAAATAGGGTACTATGCTAAATGAAAGCGAAAATTCTATACAGAGAAGTGAAGAGAGTTTTGCCATAGGTTTACTTAATAAAGGTAGTTTTGTAATGGAAATTTTACTTTTGAACTCTCATTGCAAAATAATTTCGTGGGATACATTTTCCATCACACTTTTGCCAGAAAATATAAGTCATAAGGAAAGACTCTGAAGTAACTAAAAAAAGGAAAGATTGGTTATCATTAAAATAATAAAGTTTCAAAATCATTGAAATTTTACTTGCAATGAAGAGTAGCTCCGCCTAAATCTTCTGCTGAAATGTTTTCTCCAGTTGCTGCTTTCACCAAAGGGGGACCACCCAAAAATATGGTACCAATTTTGTGAACAATTCCAGCATCGTCACACATCATTGGAATATAGGCTCCTGAAGCAAATGATAAAAATCATATCAGTCCATTTCCTGTAGAGGAACTATTCAGTTTCAATTTAACGTGGTAGTAATGTCTTGAGTTCCATTTCTGTTCTCTGTATGTTTAATTTAAGTGGTTTTCTCATCATCATCAAAAATGAAAGACAAGGCCTCAGTTAATGCCTGCTGCAAATTTGAATTGCATCATTGTAGCAATATAATACTGACAGGTCTGATTCCTTAAGTGTCAGAACTAATCACTACTTGGTCACGAAAGCTTTTTGCAGATTTTCATAAATTTAAAATGTGCAAAAGAAAAAAAAAGGATAACTTCAATAAGTATTAAGAAGTGGGTTAAGTTTAGGCATCTGACTTTTAAAGTGTTGTAGCTCTGTTACGGACTTCTAAATCTACACAAAACTAACATACAGAATAGATACCACGCATGATACCTCCTATTATATATTCTACAGAGAATTCTTCTACTTTAAGAATTTTTACCTCCAGCAGTGCAAGACCCACATACAAGGGACAGTTGAGGAATGCCCTTAGATCCATCTACCGCTGAGTTGTAGAAACCTCTTCCACCATGCATTTTGTCAGGAAAAAATTCTGACTAAAACAAAACATTGTAATCAATGCAAATTGGCACCCACCAATTCCTACAGCAGAGAAAGAGAGTAATACAGTATAACACCCCAGACAAAATATGGGAGTTCATACCAAAAAAAAAATTACTTTTATAGAAAGATAATTTTTTATAGCTACTAAATTGCCATAGTTTAAAACATGCAGGTTTATAATGATTTTAGACTCCTTCATACAAAAATATAAGAATTTAGTCTACCTGTAAGAGCAGAAACCCTCCTCCAGAGTCAACTAAATAAATCTTAGGCAGTAGATTCATACTGCTTACTTCTTGAGCTCTTAATGTTTTTTTACAGTGATAGGAAAGAATGTTCCTCCTTTCATTGTTCCATCATTTGCAGTTACCAAGCAGTACTGGCCGTGAATCTGACCCACAGCTGATAAGATGCAGAGGATTAAATATGAGCATTTATCATATACAGTTCATTATATAAAACCTAACAAATTTCATTCAACTTATTAAGCCTTCAAATTTCTTCTCACACCAACTTTTATATGATGTCATATTTCCGATTCTAATTCATACTTTATATAGCTACATACCTGCAAATTTAAAAAACAAAATGTAGGGTATAAAAAAAGATACCTGCATGCCAGACTTACTGCAAACAGCACTTCCACCAGGAATATCCCCATATTCCATTCCTAACCCAGCTTGAAGGCACAATTCTAATGTGTCTGATCCATCATCAAATACAGACTTTATTCTCTCTCTTGGTAAAATCTTTTTATTTTTTTTAACATGAAGCGCTTGACCCTTCTCTCCACCTGTAAAATAATAGAGTTTATAATAATAGAATCATTACAAATTCAACCTAATATTGAAATACAGCATCACAGATTGAAGAATCTTTAACCATTTTTTTTGACTCTCAATGCTGAAAACAACAGGTTAGGTATAGCTAAGATATGTGCATCATGCCTTGCCTACTTTTAGTTAAATTAACACACTACCACTGTACTTTTATATTTAAATTTTTATAATGCAATGAAACATCCCTACTTCAATTTCAGTACAAGGTCTTAGAAAATGAAAACTTCTTTTGGTAGGCTCTAGGGGTGCACCGATTAATCGGTATCGGCACCTGGCATGCCGATTAATCGGCATTTTTGCCAATTATTTTCTTAATATCGGCCGATTAATCGGTATCGGCAAGCTTGGCATAGGTAGCGTCGACTGGGGTGAATTGGGTCACCAAATGGGAAATGATTTTTTTGCTGATGCGACATTCTTAAAACTATAATTAAAATTGTTTCTAGTTTTTACCACTAAATCACAAAATTTAACCTTTTGTCTCTCTTTTTTTAAATCCAGCATTTGCTCTATTTCCTATAATGTTATAAAATAGGGTACTAACTATATTTTTGTTGTAAATAACCAAATAATATTAAAAAACAATACTAATATTGAATCTTAAATGTATAAATTTAAAAACAAATTTGAAATAATTTTGAATGATTCAAGCTGATCAAGCAGTTATAAATAATGCTAAGCTTAAGAAAACCAGTTTAATAACACTTTCAATTTGTTATTCAAATTATCCAAAATGGCAAAAAAAAAATACTTCAAAAAGAACTACCTGGCCTACCATAAAAGGCTCAACAGACAATATCACAATCACATGTAGATACTTGCTTTTGCTATACACAACCACAACTAACCAAGGAAATAATTTGCCATCCTTTATATAGGTACTATTTTCTCCCAAATCCGGAGTATTCCAGAATGGTCTGGAATCGTCTAGAATATTCTAAGACATTCTAGAAAGTTCCATGAGGTTCTGAAATATTCTAGAATTCTATAAAAAGCTGTAAAACAATCTAAAACTCTCTTAAAACTAAGAAAAAAGAAAATTCTTGAATATTCTCAGTGAATAATATTTTGGAGTATCAATAAAAACTTTTATTAAAAAACAAAAAACAAGCTCACATCGCTAAGTAATAAGTTTTTATTATAGTAAATAAAAATAAATAATAAATAATATATTAATTAATATACAGGGTGTCCCAGAATTAACTATCTATTTCAATGAAATGGACAAATTTTTTAAAAACACTTTTATTTATGTTTATCATGTTTAATATGTGTTAAAAATGTATAAATTTCTAAATTTTTTTCATAATTTTATTTTCATCAATTTTTTCATTATCTGGTCCAATGAAAGACCGTCTGAAGTCATAGAATGGCAAAGAGACTCTCCAAAAGTTAACGTGTGGCTTGGAATGACCAAATCCAAAATTAAATTTATGGCCCATTCTTCTTTGCGGTAGCAACTGTAACAGGTACCATCTACCTTGATATGCTTCAGCAGTTTCTCGAACCACAGCTTCTTGATGATGGCATTCTTGATAATGTTGTGTTTCAACAAGATGGAGCACCATAAATTTTGGATTTGGTCATTCCAAGCCACACGTTAACTTTTGGAGAGTCTCTTTGCCATTCTATGACTTCAGACGGTCTTTCATTGGACCAGATAATGAAAAAATTATGAAAATAAAATTATGAAAAAAATTTAGAAATTTATACATTTTTAACACATATTAAACATGATAAACATAAATAAAAGTGTGTTTTTAAAAAATTTGTCCCATTTCATTGAAATAGATAGTTAATTCTGGGACACCCTGTACATTACATTGGGTTATACTTATAATTTTTCTAAATTGATGCCGATTAATCGGTATCGGCAAATTGGTATCAGCAAAATTGAGGTATCGTGCATCACTAGTAGGCTCTATGTCCTTTACATTTAGAGCTTGGGTTTATTCATCTGCTGAATAGCCTAAATATGACGGCAAAGGCAGTGCTAAATTGTTCCATATGGTACTTTACTAATGCCTGATGCCAAAAGAACACAAGCTAGTTTTTTAATTTCTAGTTATAGGTACTATATGTCAGTTTATTCTTGTTATAATTAAACTGATATTAAAACACATTTACAAATTCATATACTTTAAAAATAAAATTGTAACATATCTGGCAGAATCTTTGTGGATGGAAACTAACTTTTAATGAAGACAATTTAACATGCAGACAAAACTCAAGAAATGTTACCTTACGTTCTTTTGGCTATGGTGGTAGGCCGGGCTGAAACTCAAGATAGAATTAATCAGAGTCATTAACAGTTGGCTTTTGATATAAAAATAAGATTCCTGAAAAAAATAATTGGTGGCCACTAACGTGTGTCCGGCCACCCCCATTTTTGTAAAAACATCTAATGCTGCACTAGCAAAATCAGGAAAATTGCAATATCTCTTCTTCTGAACATGCTAGAGAGATGGTTTGCATACCAAAAGATGCAGAATTTGATTTAGAACAAATTATTAAGAGTGGTATTTTTTCATAAAACCTTTAGTTTTTGAGTTATTTTAGAAAAACTAATTTTTGGGGCCCATAGACCCCCTTTTGACGGACCTTAGTGACAAAAGAAATTCTAAAATAAGCATGATTTGGCTTTTTGATTACTAACATTGCCCTAAAAGGATGTTGACATGGACATAGTGATCACATGATGACTTTTCCTTGTTATCTTGCATCCATTATGCTTGATTAAAGAATAGAGGGTGGGGCTGCTTCATGAACTTTTTTTAAACGTAATAAATTGAAAACTTTTTTTTTTCAGGTGCCTTTGTTATAAGTTTCCAACTGCAATTTGTCATTGAATTCAACATTTGCAATATAAAGTATGACTTCTACAAGGAAAACAGTTGCTAAAGTACTTGGTGATGTACGTTTTATGCCAGCAGAACAGTTTCCTTTAGGGAAATTGCCTACGTTGAAGCAAGTTATTGAAAGGTGTTTGTGTTTCGGAGACTATAAAACAGATGCTGTACTGAGAGCTACTTCTGAGGAATTGCATAAATTGTGGGTCACATATAATGTTTATCCAATATCAGTAAATGCCATACAGAGCCGACTGAAAACCCAAATAAAGGAATTCAACCGCCTTCTGAAGTATGACAAAAAGAAAAGGGGACCTAAATATCATCAAGATCTGGATGATTTTCTGAAAACTGTAAACGTTTTATTTGACATATATCAACATGATCACAAACTGTTGGCAGATACAGAGAAAAAGCACTTACTAAAAATGACTGAATCTGATTACCAGTTTTATGAGGTAGGTCTGTTGATTGAATTTCAAGTTGTAAATTATTAATTAATATTAATTAATTATCAATTATTAATATTATCAATTATTAATAATTTGCTACAATTTTTAAAGTGCATTTAATAAGTTAGTAATATCAATAATACACTATTAATGATGTTAATGATAAGTAATATTTTAGTATTTTCTCATTTTTGTAAGAATTTCAATTTACATATAGAGACCCATAGATAAAAGATACATTATAGTGTAATGAAATATAATCACTTTGTAGGACCAGAAAACAACTAGGCATGGTTACTGTACCCTGAAAGAAGTCCCAGAAACAGCCACTGACTTAAAATTCAAATCACGGGTTATTCAATCTCAAAAAGCAAAAGAATCAGTTCCTCCTCCTCATCCTCCTGAACCTATGGACATTCCTGAGTTGACAGATAGCGACAGTTGTAATGATTCATTTGATGCAGACTATGTTCCAGAAGTCTCAACATTACAGAACAGAACTAGATTACGCTCATTAGCTGAAGCATGTGACAGGTATAGTACTGAAAGATAAATCTTTTAATACAGCTTAAAGTGAAATCATTGTGACTAAGAGATTAAGATTACCAATAAATTATTCATTGACAATAGATATGTAAATCTACTTTAAATATCCTAACAGATATCAAGTAAGTGATAGAGCAGGAGCGGCTATTGGTTCTGCTACATTGGTGGACTTTGGAGTAATCACCCCAGATAACATACAAAATGTTATTGATAAGTATGTTTTTAATCACTCTAGATATTACATTTCTTAGCTTCTGCTATAAGTTCTAAATCACCAGATTTACTATTATTTTTAATTAGCGTCAAAATTTCTATTTTGTATTTATATTAATTAGTTTCAAACAGGACACTGACATTTGTATTTTGTATAATGCTAATGCAGTAATGCATGGCCAATATTTTTGAAATACTTTTCAGAAACAAGTTGAGAAGGGAGAGAGCTAAATTGAGAGCTGAAAGGAAGAAGGAAGAAGAAGTGATATTTGAAAAAGTGACTGGCATTGGCTTTGACGGTAGAAAGGATGCTACACTTGCTGTTAACAAAGTAAATGAAAAGTATTATACATCCACAATCCTAGAGGAACATTATGTCATTACTGGAGAGCCAGGTAAATGGAAATGATTGTCATACAGTTATAGGCATTATGCTGTTATATTACTGTACTATAAAGTAATATTTCAATTACTTAAAAATTTTCTTTTTAAGTGACAACTGTCCAGTTAACTTTATTCCTTCCTTTTTCATTTTTATTTAATTGTAAAATTAATTACATTTATTTTCAGATGATTTCTACCTCGACCATTTTACCCCGGAGAGTGGCAAAGGCATTGACATTGCTCATGGCATTTATAAGATCATTAAAGGGACAGAACTTGAGGCCAAATTAAACTTAGTTAAAGCAGATGGGACAAATACTAACACAGGACATATGCATGGGTCAATCAGATATTTGGAAATGTTTTTAGGGCAACCTCTTCAGTGGGATATTTGTCTTCTGCATCTAAATGAATTGCCACTTAGACACATCTTCATAACTTTAGATGGGACAACAAAAAGTCCAGACAAATTTTCTGGCCCTATTGGTTCTCAGCTCAATGGGGATGTGTCAGAATGGAATGTTGTGGACTTCAAATCTATACCTTATCCTGCATTTGTGCTTCTACCAAATGAGGTGGTCAATAATTTATCAACAGACCAATACTATGGATACTGCATCTGCTGGGCAATTATTACTGGTGAAGTGGATGAAGACCTTGCACTCTTAGAAGTTGGCCTGCTAAATCACTCTCGATGGCTCACCTTAGCCTGTAGAATTCTTCGCTTTTATGTTTCACAAAAAAGACCCAGTAAGAACCTCAAAATCATAGTAGAATTCATCATCAAAGTATACTTTCACAGTTGGTTCAATATCAAGGCTAATAAGAGGCTAAGTGATGGGTCAAGAAACCTATTCAATATGATCCAAAGAGTAAATAAATTCCCTGACAGGAAAATTAGAGAAATTTGTTATGACGTATTAAACAATAACAGCTATTTTGCTCATGGTGAAAATATTTTAGTTGGAATGCTGGCTGATGAAGATGAAGAGGTGAGGAGGTGTGCTGTCAATAAAGTTCTGTGTCTGAGGGGAGTTATAGAGGATTTTGATGATGAATCTGGTAGTAGCAATGATTTTGCAGGTGGAATAATTGAAAGTGATGATGAGAATGAAGAGGATCATGAAGGTGGTACTGATGAATATCCTGCTATAGATGAGAATGTTAGGGTCTTTAGAAAGCCAATCATCAATTTCAAAGCTTCTGCATACCACAAGCTGTCTGCTATGTCCCAATGGGAAACTGTTCCACCTGTATTAAAAGAATTCAGTAATGATGAACTGCGTGATATCATTAATACCGCATTGAAACTGGATCACGAGTGCCACAGTCAGAATGTTGAAAGGCACATCAAGCTTGTCACTGAAGCATCCTTGGCTGTTGTAGGTCATGAGCGTAGAGATGGTCTTATTAGAAACAAAATTAGATCACGTAAATTAATGAAAGATTTTGTGTCTAAAAAATATTTTAAGTTCTAGATTATTATTTATCATGCTAAAATATGACAAAATGACAATTTGTTAATTGTATAATTTAATGTTTGGTTTGGAATGTCAAAAAGCATTTTCAATGAATTTAAAATGGCTGATTTTTGATTTTGATTGAAAAACCACTAATACATGTCAATTTGCAGCTTGAGAATGTTTTATTGTGTTGACATTCAGTTGAAAGGGGATCTATGGGCCCCAAAAATTAGTTTTTCTAAAATAACTCAAAAACTAAAGGTTTTATGAAAAAATACCACTCTTAATAATTTGTTCTAAATCAAATTCTGCATCTTTTGGTATGCAAACCATCTCTCTAGCATGTTCACAAGAAGAGATATTGCCATTTTCCTGATTTTGCTAGTGCGGCATTAGATGTTTTTACAAAAACGGGGGTGGCCGGACACACGTTGGTAGCCACCAATTATTTTTTTCAGGAATCTTATTTTTATATCAAAAGCCAACTGTTAGTCACTCTGATAAATTAAAATCAAACAAAAATTATAGTTTCAACCCGGCCTACAGGCTGAGTATGGTGGGTGGTGCTGTACTTACTTAGACTAATAGCTATATATTTACCAAACAATGGCTAAGAAAGTAATAAAAAACTAATAATGCTATATTTACCTCCTTCAAAACATATCTTTTTCATCTTCTCATGATAATGCAGGATTTTCTGTGATTTTTCTTTAGCAGATGTAAGTTCAATGTCAGATGTATTAAGAGTATCAAGGAGAACAGGAAATGGGTGTTTGGAAAAGGAGTTAAATTTATTTAAATGGATAGTACCAAGATGAAATGGTTTCCATAATTTTATAATATTGTTGTACATAACTGTTATGTCAGTAGCCTAAGTTAGACTTAGGCTTACTAGTTATTATTCAGATACTGTTTGGAAAAAAGCCTAAGATTTATAATTAAGCACTTTCCCCAACTGTAATAATAAAACACACACACACAAGACTAAAAAGCTAAAAATGTATGAACTTCAATTTTTCTAGAAATTTTAGCATAAATTCTGTATCAATAATGGGTAATTATTGAATGTTTCACCAACACTGAAATTAATATACAAAATATATTTTTCTAATGTATTTTGGGGTGTTCTGTTCAAATATGACCTTCATATTTTGCGCAAATGAACCAAAACAAAGTTATGAAACATTAAAGTTTTCCTATGTTTTGGTTCATTTTCGCTAGAAATGAAGGTCATATATGAACCAAACACACCAAAATACATTAGAAAAATGTATTTTTTGATATTAACAAAAACCAAATGGGCTAGAAACATATATATATGATGAATAAAACCACGAAGGGAAAAGAAACACAAAGTGGTGCTCCACTTTGAGCACCACTTTGTGTTTCTTTTCCCTTCATGGTTTTATTCATCATAAATATTTTTCACGTGTCACTTTCGTGAAATAATTTTTCATATATATATATATAACCTAGCCTACCCTTAACCCGTGCATTCTCTGACTGCATGTGTTAACCAGGGGGGCTTCACCCTCTGGCTAGGGTTGCCAACCATCCTTTTTTGTAGATTTTTGTCCTTGTCCTTTCTTGAGTTCAGAAAGGATGCCATTTGTCCTTTTCTGATAACAATCTTGTTCCAAACAACAGTTTTATAACAAAACTTTTGTTTAAAAGGAAATAATTATAAAGTCTTAAGTCGAGTAACATTTTATAAATTCATTTCTTCACTTAAATGTTAATGTTCCATGTAGCGGAAAAGTATAAATTTAAAAATAAATATTGTTACCATAAATTTTGTCAATGCATGACTCAATATCTGTATATCAATAAAAATATCTACTTTAAGAAAATATGCAATAAAAAAGCATGCAGTATAAATTGTAATAAATTATAAATAAAATTTTACTTCTTTCCCTAACCTTGTAGACAGTATATTGGAATTGATGTTCTTGTCCTTTTTTTCAAACTTCATGGAGTTGGCAACCCTAACCCTCCCCATGATAATATATACATACTAAACTTGTAATTATTGAATGTCAAGGTACTGTTAATGAAATATTCAATAACCCTATTTTAACTTTTGACAAACAATGCTGATAAAAATAAGCCTCAAAACCTTAACTGCAAAAAATGTCTTTGAGCTTTACCATAATTTTTATGATTAAACTACATTACAGTTTGATAACATGAAGCCACTTGGGCCAATCAAGGTTATCCAAGTCAGATTAGCTAAATAGTCTAAAGCAAGGTATTATTGCAGTTCTGTACAACCATGGAATCTTAGGAATTTTGTCTTTGCAATAGGTACCGTAGTTTTGACAATTCTAAGACACTTTTCTTCTATGGCATTTTTGTCATAAATTACACATAAGCGAGATAATTAACATTTTATTTGACTTTGATTTGTTTTTATTTATTTTTTTTAATTAATGCCCAGTTAGGTCAACTGAATGCCAGGGTAGGTTAATTGAATACCAGGGTAGGTTAATTGAATGCCCAGTTAGGTCAACTGTACGCCTTTGATGATTAGTTAGGTTAAGTCATGATATTTTTGCTAGCTTTAACGAAACTATCACAACTCAACCTAACCAATCATCAAGGGTGTACAATTAACCCAACTGGGCATTCAATTAACCTACCTGAGCATTCAGTTGACCTAACTGGGCATTTAATCAACCTAATCAGGCATTCAGTTAACCTAACTGGACATTAATTAAAAAAAATAATTAAAAACAAATGTCAAACAAAGTCAAATGTAAAATGTAAAATGTAAAATATCTCGCTTATACGTAATTTATTAATTTATGACAAAAATGCCATAGAAGAAAAGTGTCTTAGAATTGAAACTACCTACTGTAAAGACAAAATTCTTAAGATTCCATGGTTGTACAAAACTGCAAATTCACCTAAAACAGTCAATGACCAAACTTTTTAAGAACTGGTGACAAAGTTATTTTACTAGCATGCCACAATGATCTATAACAAAACTAACATAAGTTACTCTTTTCTTTTATATTAGAAGTAAAAAAAACTGCCACCTTAAGTTTTATTGGGTAAATCTTACTTTTAAGGCCACACAGCAACCACATATCCTACCGTACATTAAAAACATACATCAATCGATTAATGTAAACTGGGCGGACATCGGAATAACGCACACCATCTCCAAAAACATTTTATTTTTCCATAAAAAAATTATTTCTTAACAGATTTAAAATCAGCACATGCTGAAATGTATAAATCCAAGAAATTACGAAAAAATGAAATGTTTTTGGAGATGGTGTGTTATTCCAATGTCTGCCATAAATTATTGTAATTATTTACATGTAACATTTAGATGCAACAAATTATTATAATTTTTTATATATTTTTTAACAAATGACAGGTGGTATGGTTTCATGCTGAGATCTTTTGTCATGTGATTTCTCATTGTGGACATGGGGACTGCAAGTTCTTGTGATTGTTTCCAAAGTGATTTTCTTGGTGAACAAGCAACTGATCACACCTTCACATTGTTCTGTTTGTGTTGTTGGCCTTCCCGACTGTAGTCTGTCCTTGATGGAGCCAGTTTCAAACAGCTTTTTCTCCTAGCATAATACAGTCTTGTTTGGTGGTGCAGCCTTATTGAATCTTGTGTTGAAATCATTCTGGATATCATGCATTGTTTTGCCAGTAAATTTACCTTTCATGAGCCCATTTGCTCACCACTATCCTTTCCTCCAGAGTGTAAGTGGACTGGTCAGCCATTGTTCACACAACTCTAATACCTGGAAAAGGAAAAAAAATCAATGAATCACACATAAATTCAATTAATCACACAAAAATAAAATTGGTATTACAATATGTACATCATCTTGTGAGTGATGGGACTTTTCAAACACCCTACAGGTTGGTCTATTTTTTTTTTCTCACCACCCGATGGCTGTTGTTTTCCCAGTCTGGAAAACTTGGCATAACATGCCACAAACAAGGTCTGCGGCTATGCCTTATTCTGTGAAGCACAAATAAATGAATAATAAAATATGCAGTGAACGCATTAAGCACTTTTATCGTAAACAAATAAATAGGTCCTATTAATATATCATTAGCAGCGTTGAAACGTAGGACTTAAGTTAGTGAAATATGAACAATAGTTAAAATTCTGTAAGAGTGGCATCAAAGCACCAGCTGATTTTTACAAAGCACCAAAATCAGTGGTGGGCACCGTTAACCAAAAAGTTAACTTCGATAACGATAATCCGTTAACCCCAATTTTTAACTCCGATAACGATAATCCGATAATTTTACTACAAAGTTAACGATAACTATTTCTTTACTAACATTTAAAAAAATCAAGGAAAAAAGCTTTAAAACCCATAGAAAATGTTTATTTATGCAAAATCCAACAATAAATAGGTATTTAACTATTTTTATCAAGTTTTGCAACTTTTTGCTTAACTTTTTTTTTTATTTTTAATAAAAAATGTACTGATTACATGTTTTGAAACCCTTGTAACCACTAACCATTAACTAAATTTTAATTTACCAGAGAATTATTATGGCGGGAACTGAAAGGTAAAATTAAATTTTAGGCACATTTATTAAAGACTGACACAATGTGCTGGTTGCCCTTCAGAAAGACCAACTTCTCAAAGTTAGGCCCAACTGCCAGTCTTGACCTCTTGGGTCTCAGGATGTCCTTGCCGAGAGAGAAGAGCCGTTCCACTGCGGCAGAAGACGGAATTGGCAGACTGAAGTTATGGCGGTTTGAATTCATTCGCGGAGCGGTGATCTTCCGTGAATGACTCCTCGCAGTTAACGTGTTAACGGACTTTAACAGACTAAATATAGAGTTATCGGAAGTTAACTGGTCCGATAACGATAAATGGAAATTAACTTCCGTTAATAGTCCGTTAAAAAAAGTTAACTTCGTTAATTAACTGTTATCGGATTAACGCTTTAGTGCCCAACACTGACCAAAATCTACTTTCACTCAGTCAACTGATTGGCCAAAAAGTATGACATCATAGAACCACGCCTCAATTTTAATAAATTTGAAATAGTTTCACAAAACACATGAAAATCTATAACTTAAAAGCTAACCTAACTAGTCCTTATGTCCTGCCCTCCACTTCAATTGTATGTGAACCACGAGGCATCAAGTTCGTTTATACAGAGTTGGACACGTTACTTTCTATAAGTAACGGCGTTACCGGTACCGTTACATTGATAAAAAAGTAACGTAGTCACTTGCTTCAGTTACTGCTATGAAAAAGTAACGCGTCACAGTTACTTTTAAGAAAAGACTAACGAATAAAAAGTCTTAATAATACCAAATTATACTCTATATGACAAAAAAAAATATAAACTCAAATTAAAAAATGGCTTGTCCAAAAAAATTTAATCTTGCAGTTTTTATAGGAACACTAGTTTTTCAAAATTGTCATCTGAGTCCTCTTCGTTTGGAGGAGCTAACAGCTAATAAATGATACTAGTCAAGTGATCAGTTTGAAAGTAACGAGTGGCGAGTAACGATTGAAATCGCTCTAAGTAGTAGTGTCGTTACCATTTTCGTTACATCTCAAAAGTAACGGCGTTACCGCTACAGCTACTAAAAAGTAACATCGTTACGTAACGGCGTTACCGCTACAGCTGCTAAAAGTAACATCGTTACGTAACGGCGTTACTCACAACACGGTGTGTATATGTGTATATATAATATATATATATATATTAATGTAAGGTGGTGGTTAAAGCAATTGAACAATTAAAGTTGTGGTAAAACTGAGCAGAGATGTAAATAAAAGAGGAAATAGTTTCGTTTATTTTTGCTGTTAATTCATAAAATGAAGACCCTCATAAAACAATGGAATGGAAATGTGGCACCTCCTCTTGAAACACGATGTTCTCCAGGTGAAGAATTAAGACGTCCTCTACGAACACAACACAGTTTTTTCAAAGTGCCAAATATACTTTAACAGCACAACCACTAAATTTCACATTGAGTCGCGCCAATTTGGGCTCGAACATATCGCCACACATTCTCCATACCCAGATCCGTCCTCCTAAAGCAAACTGCTGGAATGTTAATTCATCTAAGTCCTAAGAAGACAAAAGTGCCAAAACTGATCAGACTTGCCTTTCATCTGCATGACCACTCGTATCGTTTCCTCTTAGTCTCGGCGAGCAATGGCTTCCGTCTAGCTACACGTCTTCTGTACCCAGCTCTGTGTAGGAACGCTTTCTACATACCATCGGTGACAAAACGGGGAATATTCGGAATATATTGGGTCTCAAGGTTGGTGTTGCCCAGTGTATCCGGAATGGATTGCTGCCATATCGTAACTTCTTATCAGTTACTTCTCAGACTACTGCTATTGAATCGAATAGAAACGTGGGTCATATTTCTTGGGTATATATGAAAAATGTGCCTCTTTCTAATTATGAAAAAAACTATATAGGGATATGGGTTGATTGCTATGAACTTGGCCATCCGATGAAAATTCCCATCAGATCGTCATGCTGAGTTAGCGGCAAAACCACTACGCTTTTTCGTAAAACAATTGCGTGCTTGTGGGTCTTCAAAAGACCTTGTTAAATATTTTTTTTGTGTTAATGGTGAATTTATTTGTCTTCGGTATTTAACGCTGCTTAATGGTAATGGTTGTAGGGCGAGCGGCTGCCTATCGCGCCTCTTTCGATGTAAGTGATAGGGTTACGCAAGGAGTTTATTCAGATTAATTAATATAGGCAATTCACTATACCTAAATACATGAGGGAATAGGCGTACCCTTCTTTGTTTTATTTTATTAGTTTTTCACTCAGACGTTATAGGAAGATTGCCTATTGGAATGCTCGTCACTAGACAGCTCTGGCTACAACTAATATAAATCTTTGTCTTAAATTCGCTTACTTTGCAAAATCTCCAGACGTCTAATTTTTCGTATTTTCATGAATCAGCGATGAAAAATTTTGATACGAAAAAGTGTTTTTCTTATGTAGGGCCAATGCCTACATATTGGGTTCTATATATGGCAATTTTTTCCATTCCTAATAGGCTTTGTGGACAATTCCGAGGCAATTTTCTAGTTATTTAATACAATAAATTAATAATTTATATTTAATTATGAAATAAAGGTACCATATTGTAGGCGTATATAAGCCTGGGTTTGAATACACTTTGTTGTGAACTGTAAAGTGCATGACAGGCATGTATAGTTTTTCCATACTAATAATAATAATTAGGAAATCTAAATCGCAAAACCTGACTATCTAAAATTTTCAAATTTGTGCAGATTACAAATTATAAAAGCTTCACAAACATATAATTACAATTGTATCTTTGCAACATGATACAAACATGCATTTGTTGAAAACATTTTAAGGCCAATTCAAGCAATTTCAATTTCCAAAAAATTGCACACCGATTACATACACAAAAAGCTTTCAAAATGTGAACTAAATCAGAATGGTACTTCCAATAGTTATAATAAATTCCGTTTATTTACAGTTACAACCGAGTATAAATGAATGTAACGTTTAGCGTTAGGCAATTTTCACTGAACAAGGTACATAAAAAACGTCAAATATATATGTACAATGTATTTATTTGTATATTAAAAATCATTTAAAATAAAAATATTCACTAATGTTGAATGCCGAAGTCACTGAAATTAAGAAAATAGTTCCAAGACCTTTTTTCTTAATATATTTAACTTAATAAAGAACACAAACAGCTTAATGGAGTTGTTACAAATACGAAGCTTAAAAACGAATTTAGTACATTTGGTTTTACAATGAATCTCGCCTCAAAGTAGGTAAAAGATAGAAGGAAAACCTGAAAGAAAGAAAAAAGAAAAAGAAAAAAAATTACATTGATGTACAGTATCAACATTCTTGGCTAAAAATCAGATTCGCAACAATGAATTTTACACCTTAAGTTCGTCATTCAATATTAAATTGGGTTACGTTAGATTAGGTTTAACTCATTGTATATTGAACTCTAAAACAAATTCATTGTCGTGAATCTCAAATTTTACCATATTGTAAACCTTGCCAAAAGTGAGCATTTTTTCTCTATTGAAGTCAAGCGATTCGCGTCAACAAATATTTATATCTACTCAAATCGTTCATTAACGACTTCAACTTCAGTCAAAATAGTTTTTAAACAAAAATAACTACACTTACGTAATAACAACTTGTTATGTCCCACTGTGATTGTTTTTGCATTGATATTACATACAGTATACTGCATGTAACAGCAAGCAATGTTTTGCAATTGGTAATTTCAGTTTAAAAACTACACACATTTTAATATATATTGTATGACAATTTTCTAGTAAAATATCTGAACTATCTTTGGAAAAAAAAAACATGGCACCGGTACGTATTCCTAACAATGTGAACTTAATACATTGGGGGGGGCTGATGAAATTCATTACAATTACCATACTCTTTTGCCTTTATGATAACCATTTTCTCATTAATGTAAAAAAATAGACGAGTAGGTTATAATTTCCAGATTAAATTACCTTACAGACTTCTTCCTATATATATACACACACACACACACACACAATTACAAAATCTGACCACGGTATTAAATTAAATTACACCAAGAAATATTTAGAAAAGTAAGTGAACATTTTAGAACAATTTGGATTATTGTAATCATGAAAAAATAATAATAATAACAGCAGCTCTTGTAAACCCTACAATAATGCAACATGCTAGATTAATTTTCTGTTCATAACAGCATTTCCTTCCTTATTATTATTATAAATAAATTAAGTTATTCTAAAATTAGACATATCACAAAATACTACAAATACAATACAGAACTGACCTCAGTTTAAGAATGTTGAAAAGATTCCCGTCTTTACACCAAAACTGGCAAATTCATGTAATAAAATGGTCCCATAACATCTAAGAATGGGAGGATATTTTCAAGATTTATAATTAAATTCTATCCCTATTTTTACTTAACTCGCAAGAAAGTTCCTCGAAATATGTTATGAAAAATAACTGCAGTTTTAACAGTGATGAGTAGCCTAATAGTTTCGTTTCTGCTGAAAAATTTACTCTTTCAGAGATGATCGTAATCGAATAGAGAGTAATACGTACAAGACCTCTCCAATAATTACTCCGTATACATAACTTTTATATAATACTTTATTAGAGCGCTATCTTGCGTTACTTCGGAAGGTGTTGAAGAATTCTGTGTCTCACATTTCAATGATATGAATTGCGAAAATTTTGTCCATGCACACTATTACAACTTCGCGTCTAGTCTTAGCTTGAAGAGCGAGAGAGAAAGAGAGCGAGAGAGGAAGAGCGAGAGAGGAAGAGCGAGAGAGAAAGAGAGCGAGAGAGAAAGAGAGCGAGAGAAAGAGAGCGAGAGAGGAAGAGAGCGAGAGAGGAAGAGAGCGAGAGGAAGAGCGAGAGAGAAAGAGAGCGAGAGAGGAAGAGCGAGAGAGAGAAAGAGAGCGAGAGAAAGAGAGCGAGAGAGAAAGAGAGCGAGAGAGAAAGAGAGCGAGAGAGAAAGAGAGCGAGAGAGAAAGAGAGCGAGAGAGAAAGAGAGCGAGAGAGAAAGAGAGCGAGAGAGGAAGAGCGAGAGAGAAAGAGAGCGAGAGAGGAAGAGAGCGAGAGAGGAAGAGAGCGAGAGAGGAAGAGAGCGAGAGAGGAAGAGCGAGAGAGGAAGAGCGAGAGAGGAAGAGCGAGAGAGGAAGAGCGAGAGAGGAAGAGGAGGGAATTATACATATTGGAACTTTCAAAATACCTTTCAGAAATCAAAGCAATGCAAACGTGACAAAATGAATCTCAAAACTAATTCCGTTTATTTGTTCCGAAAAAATTTATGTCACAGTTATTCAGGAAATATTAGCGCTCATGTTGAGAGCTTTCATTCTAGCCTTCTCGTTTCTGCGGTTTCACCTTGCAGTCTGACATTGCGTGATTCCGCGTCTCTCAATTGTAATGGCGTTATGAACCAAAGCTAATACAGCACTTTAATCAGCAAAATAAAAACTAAATATTACGCGATGTGGTAGCTATGTGAAAGTAACTATTACAGACATTTTCTAAGTTAGGAAGCCTTAACTTATCACATGAAAAGATAGATTTTTCCGCCTGCCAAGGTTATTCTTCAACATTGGAAGAACTGGCAAACTTAATTCACTGAAATTTGGCTTACTACTCCACAGTAAAGACTAAGTGTTACGAAATAGTGTATGAAGAATATCTTTCAAAAATTCTCCCGAGTTCAACTGACAGAAGAGGGATTTTTCCCATAAGTTTCATCGCTCAATACTCTGTAAACCAATTACGACAAGGCGAACTATCATTTTCACATTTTGTAATCTGTTGCCATCTTTTTTATCTAACAAGAAAACCTCTGTGAAAGTTCTACACCTGAATATGAGGATGGACCACCTATCTTCTTGTCTTCTTTCAGAAAAGCTCTCTCCGATTCAGAATGGGCGTTTTTCAAGAAGTATATACATCATGGACTGAAACAGTTCCTATTTATTTCACTTCTCTCTAGTTTTACGTATTTTACTAAAAACAAAATTAAACCTTATAATTAAATTTAAAAAAATTGTACACCCTCATTACATACAATGCCCTTAACACACTAACATTCGAAGATAATGATTTACGGATAAAATGGTAAAACAAGTAAAAATCTACTATCTTAATTTCTATTGAGCCAAAGAACGGCTTTAATTATAAAGTAGGCAACACCCAATGAGTAGAGGAACATTTCTCTATTCGCCCTCTGCTGAGAGTCCAATTCGAGGGCCATCACGCGTCTGTTCAAACGACCCACTTGCCGCCTCAGAAGTTGCGCTTCTTCGCTCGGGCTGAGTTCAGTGTTGGGGCCGTTAGTTCCTAGTTCAGGGCTGCAAGTAAGAAAGGTCTCACTACGAGACTGGAAGGGAAGTGAGCTATACTCCCTTAGGCTGTAACGCCAGCAGGTTTTTAAAACAACTTCATGTACTCAAGAGTTAATATTACAGTGTGTATGATACACCTCAAATTGAAATATATTTTTACGATTTAATAACCACATCAGAATGCGATTTAGAAGCTCATTAACTACTTCCATTACCAGTAAGCAGCCTTTGGTTATCATACTTTAATTACCTGATGACTTTTTTCTTCAAAGTATCTATGATGAAAAGAGTTCTCTATTTCAATTTTCCTGGAGAACTAGTAACATTGTCTAATTGCTGCAAATATGGTTAAGAGCCAAAATGCAGAGCAGTGACTAGTTACAACGACTGATATTAAAATAAATATATTACCAGTCATGCATACTTACCTTGTGATGGCAGTAAACAAAGTCGTTCTTCAAAATGATCATATCACGAAAATTTTAAGATAAATGTACAGTACAAGTATATAGCACGACAAGAAAAACAGATTTGACATCATAACTGCAGAGTCAAAATTATATCGATAGATAGCTTTTTTTTTTGTCAAAAAAGGACAAAAATAATCAGAAAATGAGTGAATCTACTCACGCCGGTTGTACGTATGAATTAAAATGCCGCGTCATTTGGGCTGGATGAGTGGAGGAGGTTCGTGTGGATGTGCTCTCTCTGTCTTGTTCAACGGGAGATGGGTCTTCTATGCCCGGGTACGAGTAACTGTCAAGTGTAATACTTCTTGGCGGGGTCTAGAAGCAATGATGCAAATGTATGAAGCTTATATTAAATCCAACAAGTAGCAGTTAACATGATTTAGAATATACAGGTAATTCATTACTCCTTTACACGTAGAGAAAACTAACGAAAAGCGGTAAAACACTGGGACCATATCTAATTAAGATTTATAGCTATGCACGATCACTCAAAACCTTGCGCATACTTTTAATCCCTGAAACTGGCTGTTACAGAGACTTTAGGCCTGATTTGTAAAGGCCTCCCTGTAAAGTTCAAGCCGATTTCACGGATTAAATAACTGGCCTCATACACCTACTAACAATATACTAGACGTCAATTGCCTTAAAATTTAATCAAATGATTTTTTTACTCTAAAAAGTGAAGCAGAAAGAAAAAATAAGGAAAATAGTTTAGCTATTAAAATATTGTTTAGTTCATTACTTTAAATGAATAAAATCATAATACAGTACCAAATTGTAAAAATGCATCGTTAAACATCGTGACAGAGTAACTTAATTACATCAGCAAACTAATCAGAACTGGGCTTAACACTTCTGAACTACATGGGCTGAGTTAACAAATGAAAAAACGTAAGATTAACTTAGAGCAGTACATTTTTAATTAAATCATTTTAAAGTATATTCATTACCATATGCTTGTACCCAATATTTGAGGCGTCACGAGTAGGAGGAGGCGAACTCGCCAAACCAGTTTTGAGATAGACGCGTTTAAACTTTGTGACTATTGTTTACGAGGAGCGCATAGCGCAAATACACGCATTGAAAATAACTACATTCTGAGCGAACGAGGGGGGTTATTTGGCTATACTAAGTTGTCTGTGGATGGAGGAGGGTTGAACTATTCATTCGTGGAACAACCGCAAAATAGCCAATGTAGCGAGTTCGCAGTTCCCCCTCATACTCGCGACTCTTCATTTAATCAGAGGGCAATTTAGTCATTATATAGGGGACAGCATGAACAAAAACTATTTTTCTATTACAATAAAGATTTTAAATGGATTTATGTTAAATTAAAAAACGATTTACGAGACTAATAAACAATAAAAACACGACATTTTTGTCCCTGTACTAAAACTATATCATATGGATTTGAAATATATGAAAGATCAAAGTATGATATATATAGGATGTGTTTATTGCATATTTACACGTTTAAGGCACTCTCAAATAACAATCTGGAAAATTTTCATTTCATCTATGTAACACCTAACCTATTTTACATTGTAAAAGGTTAAACCCTATTTCAGTATCTGGGATAAAATATTTAAAATGAAAATGATTAAGCCCTTATTAGTTAAGCTGGGGTTCAAACTTGTTATTAAAAGACTAAGAAATAAGGTGAGGCATCTACCTGGACTCTATATAGCGCTGGGTCTGGTTGTGGCATTATCTGCTGTTCCAGTTCTACTTCCCTTGGTACTCCCCTTGTTCCAATGTGCTGTTCTCCACCTGCAATAATGAAAGTTAAACTATCATTAGTAATATGTTCAAAAAGACTTTGGAGGTCGCTTACTGTGAATGTCCTGAAGTAAAGGCAAGTTTCATTGTAACAACTTCCAAGTATTTCGTTACAGAATATAGTAACAAATACCATTTGTCAGCCATCACATTTAATGCTTAAAATTAATACAGCATCTCATATTAGTATTTAGGCAAGGGGCTGAGCCTCAATTGTTAAAACAGCAGTATTCATAACATTTACACTTGAGTATGGTTTGTCATATTACACTTACCAGCCACAATAATCCTATCTGGAACATTCATCTACACTTTCTCAACATTCCCATTGTATCTTGCCCAATTCACTGTTGGCGCATCGTCATTTTCACCTGAAACAAATTTCTAATAAGATAGCTACAGGGAAAATAAATGATTGCTTAACAGTCACATATTTAAGATAAGCTGAGTAGTAAACATTGGGAAAAATGTGATCCATACACTGAGATATAAGTATTAATCATTAGTTACTACTGCAATTTACCGCTGAGGATAGGAACACACCATCAAAGCTGCTAAAATCTGATAATACACAACTGAGAAATAGATCACTTAGTAATAGGTCTAAAATCCTGTAGCTGCCTTCAAAGTTGACCCATCTATATTCTGACAAGTTACATCAGGAAGTGTTAAAAAATATGCAGTATAAAGGGTTAGCAAATTTTAACTTCATACGATTATTTCTTGTATAAACAAGTGTTTTTACCGTCAGCACACACATCTCTCAACTCTTCACAACATAATTTATGAACTCTGACATTAGTACTTTCCTGCAGTTCTTCTACAATGATGCTTGTGCTGGATTTATATGTCCAGCATTTAATTATCCTCCATCAGATGTTTACTGTCAGACTGATAGGTTTCAGTCTTTCAGGTCTGCTCCTATTGTCAGTCACCCGAGTTTCATTCCCTTTCTCGAATGGTTTTAAATACTTTGTTTACAAGCCTTCATTTTTTTTCACTACTTTCCAGTAGTTTTCTTTGTATTATGTTACTAGCTATAGTATGCTTTACATCATATGAAATAAGTGTCTTTTGGGGCCATATTTTACATCTCAATGTAGAAAACATTACACTGTTCAACAGGTTTTTCTCTTTTTGATAAATGTGGGTGATTCTTATGTTCGTTTACACTGATTGCGAAAATGAAAACAGATTTTTTCTATCACCCACAGTTTTTGAGGGATTTTCAATTTAAAACCCTCTGAGATTGAGATAGCATTCCTCAGTATATATATAGTCTTTATATTATGCATATTATTATTTATATTTACATGTTTATATATAATATGCATATATTTATTTAACTATACTGCATATATACATCATAATCAGAGCTGGGCAGTAACGTGTTACAACTTACTTGTAAGTAACAGCCATTACATAATGCGGTACTTTTTTAGTAATGGTAGTGGTAATGGCGGTATTTTTTTAGTAATGGTAGTGGTAATGGCAGTACTTTTTTTAGTAATGGTAGCAGTAACGGTGTTACATTTCAAATCAAGTAACTCTTTCAGTAACAACGTTACTTTTTGGGAAAATACATTCGTTAGTCATTACTCGTTACTTTTTTATCGTAGCTCGCAAATAGTTTCTTTCAATCCTCACTCATTATTCATTAACCATTAAAAATTTGTCCCTTCACTATGAGCAAGGTGTGTATGTTGGCCATTGGCATACTGGCAGCCTACCCCCATCCACCCTCTCCCCCTACACTGACAGCAATGTCAAAGTAAAAAGGCGAAGAACCCTGGAGCAGGGAGGGACCTAAGTTCAATAGAGGTTTCGTCATTCCTCTCATCTGGGCCTTCACAGCACGTTAGCTCTGCATTCTTCCCATCCACTAACTTTAAAAATATGTTCATTAAACTTAACACTCCTATACCATCTAGTGCCACTCTTGAGCAGGTTTTCTTCAGTAGGGAAGGATATACTGCATCTGAAATGAGGCTTGCTCTTAGATGCAACTTTTGAGAAGCTTGTTTTCTTAAATGCTAATAAAGATCTTTTGAATAATAGTTTTAAGTTTGTATATTTCATTTGATTCATTTCTTTAGTAGTTCGTATTATTGTTTTGCAAAACTTTCCTGGTATATTCTAGCATTAGTAAATTAGTATCAATAGTATGCTACATCCTCTGTTATGTTGCAATTCCTAGCAATAAATCTTGCAGTAATTTTGTTTCACTTTTTTGAAAATATTATGCCTTATAAGTCATAACAACGCAATGAAGGCATGCACAGACTTCATAGCCTATGCATTAACCAGTGGATACAAACCAACACATACTCACACAAGTAAATGTTTATATATATATAATATATTTATGTATATATAAATTATAATATACCTATGCATATATATAATATATTTACATTTCATTAAAAGTAACGATAACGAGTAATGGTGCCATTACTCTTTACTTTTTAAAAATGGTAACTGTAATGATAACCGCATTACATTTCATTTATAAAGTAACACGCACAGCACTGATCATAATATATATATGCGATTCAATATCCTAATTTACTGTCAGCCACGCAACCTCTTTCACATTGTGACAATTTGCCAGTACCAAAACCACCACACATGGACTTTAGATGATGAATCTTGTAATGAACCTTTGGACAGGCAAGATGACATGGATACACAATTTCAACCACCTTCACTGGATGAACCTTGTTTAATCTCTCAGTCAGAATTAAATAATGATGTCAGAGTTGAATCTATCAAAAAATCAGGCTGAGCTCTTAGGTTCTAGATTAAAAGGTTGGAATCTCTTCAAAAGACTGTAAAAATATCATTATTTCATAAGTGTCAGATACACTTCACATTGTTTCTCTCTAAAGAAAGTGATTTAGAGCATTACAATGATGTGAATGCTCTCATGGAGGCACTTGGTTGAGAGCACAATCCCAAGGAATGTAGGCTTTTTGTCGATTCATCAAAGTTGGGTTTGAAAGCTGTACCATTGCACAAAAGTAATTTCTATTCTTCCATTCCAATTGCACATAAAGTTCATATGAAGGAATCATATGACAATATGCAGTTACTTTTGAAACATATTGACTATGATAAACATTCCTGGCACATCTGTGATCATCTGAAACTGATTGCACTTCTCCTCAGCTTACAGTTAGGATAAACAAAGTTCTCTTGTTTCCTCTGTGAGTGGGACAGCCGAGCTGAGGGGTCATTATACACAGAAAGAGTGGCAACTTTGACCAAATTTGGTTCCAGGAGAGAGAAATGTTGCCCATCAACCCCTAGTAGATTCAGCAAAGGTTCTCTTACCACCCCTCCATATCAAACGTATGATACTTTAGCATTTGCAGCAACATGCCCAGTAGTGCATCCCTCATACAACTGGCTAGTTTATATCAAGTTGTCTTTCTCACACTCCTCTGGATTATTACATTATTTTTATAGTTTTTTCAAAATTTGGTTTTTTACAAGATTTTACTATTTATACTTCTTGTTATATCGGGTGCGGCAAAAGTAACGCCCTTTTAATAATTGTATCTTTATAGTTTTATACAGTATAATTTTTTAGTTTTATATTGTATCATTTTGTTATTTTTTAGTTTTTACTGAGAAAGTACTTATTATTTTTCTTAAAATGCTGTATTTTTCTTAAAAAACTTATTATTTCTCTTAAAATGCTGTAATTGATTTATTTCCTTCAATAAAAGAGAATAAACTAAAAAGGGCATTATTTTTGCCACACCCGTTTATATTATTTTACATGCATTATTATTTATATACATTTATTGTACAATGATTTCAAAGTTTTTATTTAGGTAAAAATTACTTCATACATAATTTTTTACACTTTTATCCCCCTAACCCCATTTATATTATGGGGAGATAGTTCTAACCTGCACAATTTCATACTGCATGAGCATGTTCAGGAACAGAACCCTTGTGCAGGTCAGGGCATTGTACAGGCATTGTCCACAATTATGAATCAATTGGTTCCTTGGAAACCATTTGTAAAGTGAACACAATTTTTCCATAGGAATTAATGTAATACAGGCTAATTCATTCTTGACTCGGCTCCCAAGACCTAAAAATTCATAAAAATAGACAAGTTTTTGCATTTTAAAGGAGGAATTTAAGCATACAAATATTAAAAATAATTAATATTAAATCAATTTCATATTAAATAAAAGACCTGAAAGCTACTTTTAGACATTAATTTAAAGATGACTTAGATGGACTTCCAGGGGGAGTGCTCTTTGCTGGAGTGTGAAGTTCACTTGTGTGCTTCCTGTAGTAGTAGTTCAAAGTAGTTTGTTCGCATTGAATAATAATTGGTGTAGATTAGGGTCATTCATACTTGCAGATTTTCATAAAGTGAATGTTCATAAAGTGGTCATTAGTGTATAAATTAGGGTGTCATAATTGTGGAATTTCATAAAGCAAGCATTCATAAAGTGGTCATTGCCTGTATATTAAACATACTAATAGCTGTAATTTTAAACAGTGTAGGCTCATAGATATGTACTTTGGTGTAGTAATAGTTAGCAATGTCAACTACAAATCCACCAGCCATGGGTTTGATTCTTGGCAAAAGTAGGCGGCATGCAAGCTTTCCCAGCTGTTCATCATTCCATAAAAAAAAAGAAAGAAATAGATTGGTAGATAAATAGGTACTGTACCCTGTGTGACCCAGTGGTTAAGATGCTGGGCTGCAGATTAGGTCATCTTGAAATTGAGTCTGGGCAAGGACTTTGTAATTTCTAACCACCCATGGTGGGTTGTGGTTTAGATTCCATGTTAAAGCTGTCAGTCCAAGATGAAGCATCAAGCTTGACCTTCATCAGACTGAACAATTCAGAGAGAAGCTAAACCAAGGTAGTTAACTAGTAGTTCAGTCATTACAGTGACAGGCTCTGAGTTTATTCCCAGTTGCTAGTGCCTGGGTTGGGTTGGGCCAGCCACTCACCCTTGTTAATGCTTGGGCTCAGATGACCTTTTGGGTCACACCTACACCATGGGGAAATGAGCTTCATGGATGGTACTTTTTACCAGTATGATATTATACCTGGCAGCTAGCCTAGTACATCTGCATATTCCTAGGCTGTGGTATTGATCATAATTAACTTCAAAATGCATTTGATTTTATCAGAACCTATATGGTGTCACATGCCAAGCAAAATCATGCACTAACTATGATAAGGTATCTCTCTGAACACTATTCAAAAAATAATATTATTATTATTAGGTATGAGATAGCAGTGACTTGTAATCTAACATCTTGTTAAAAGATTGAAAGCTCAAATGAGTCACTTACCAGAAACTCTAATTCGTTTTGGCACCTTCATTTGAGAGCTTATATCTGGTTCAAAGTGTCCATCAAAAAAATTATCAAATTTTCCTGAGAATCTTTGAGGACTTGTTACATTTGACATCTGAAATAAATATAATTTTGTATAACATCTGTGTTTAAGTTCATAAACTCAAAAAGGAAAAAAATTTGAATTTGACCATCCAAACAGAAACAATTATCCAAAGTATGAATTTATTATCTACTGTACTCGAAGTTTAATGCGCTAATCTTTACAAAGTATATTATGAATGATATGAAATTTAATACACTAAACTCAAAATATACTGGTCAAAAAAAGAAACGCAATTTTTGAGATTTATTAATAAACATGAGGACTCAGTATATAGTAAATGATTCTTTAACATAACAAACAGTCAATAACGCGTATGGCCACCCCTAGCCACAATGCAGGCTTGGAATCTGGCCCTCATCGACCTCAACAGTCTCTGCAGGAAAGCAACAGGGATGGCCCTCCACTCTTCAATAATTGCATTGGTCAGTTCCCTGATGTTCTGCGGCTGATGCTGACGTCTGCGAACTCGCCGTTCAAGTTCATCCCATGCGTGCTCTATCAGTGACATGTCTGGGCTGAAGGCTGGCCATGGTAAGGTCTGCACCTGTTGTCCCTGCAGGTACGCCTGCACTATCCTGGCTGCATGAGGTCTGGCATTGTCCTGTTGCAGGAGCACCAATTCTGGAGGTTGCCTCATGAATGGAAGAACATGTGGGTGAAGAATCTCATCCCTGTAGCGCTGGGCAGTCAGAGCGCCATCAACAACCACCAGCTCAGTTCTTGAAGCAAAGGCAATTCCTGCCAAAACCATGACACTTGGTCCTCCCCATCTGTCATGCTCCACTACTGCAGCATCTGAGTATCGCTCCCCTGGTCGTCTGTATACCCTGACACAGCCATCAGAATTGGACAGTCTGAAGCGAGACTCGTCAGAAAAGAGGACTTGGTTCCACATTCTTTGTGTCCAGTCACGGTGCTGATAGGCCCATTGCAGGCGTCGTTGCCTTCTTGCATCAGTGAGAAAAGGACCTCTGTAAGGCCTGCGGGATCGGAGTCCTGCATTATGGAGTCGGTTTCTGACGGTCTGATCACTAATTCTGTTGTTGTGGATACCAGGTGTCTCTCTGGCTGTCTGACGAGCAATCCGCTGCCGATGACGCAGGTGCTGCAGTACAATGTGGCGATCCTGGTGTTGGGTCGTCACACGAGGTCACCCACGTCTTGGCAGGTCCTGAACACTTCCTGTGGCATTGTACCGTCTAACAAGCCTAGAGATTGTGCTGGGATGCACATGCATTCCTTGTGCAACTTGGACAGCAGACATGCCTGCATCCAACATGCCCAAGGCACGACCTCTGTTGACCTCAGAGTCGTGGCATGCCTCAATCGCGGGAAAAAGTTTGGTTTTCTCAATGGGCAGTGTGTATTCTGTGAAGTCAAAGAAAAAATGCATGCCTTCATAAAGAATACATTCAATTTAATCTCTGTTTATTGTTTGTAACAAAATGGCATCTTAGCCGGGATTAGTCAGGTTTAAAAACATGCACTAAGTGGCTTTAAAAGATTTGAA
Organism: Bathynomus jamesi; assembly: GCA_023014485.1. NCBI lineage: Eukaryota > Metazoa > Arthropoda > Malacostraca > Isopoda > Cirolanidae > Bathynomus > Bathynomus jamesi. Next base: position 1,214,809 of record JAJOZX010000526.1, read on the forward strand.
CAAACATTTAACCATAATCTTGAAACTGTGATAATACCACTAACAACTTAAATTTTACACCATATGCAAGCTAATTGCGTTTCTTTTTTGACCAGTATATTTTGTTGTTCTAAAGTTAAACTACATTTACCATGTCCAAAAATATCTGTGTAACTTGAATTATTCTAATTATTGTAGAGGGACTCTTAGTAAATAAAGGGACTATTGTTAGTTCAAAGATTTTTGCTTTAAATATTAAAAAGGTGTCTTTTATATTACTGAAGTTGCTAAAAGAAAGCAATTTAACATTTTCAAACACGCAATTAAGCTTACATGCATAAAAAGCAATCTTATTTTTTAACTTTCTCTCTCAACAGATTGCTGGCAAACATTGAAATTTAGTCTCCCAACCTTTATATTTGAGTTTAGTTGGCATTCCCCTTAATGGAGGGGGTAAGGCGCTGTGCACACACAGGCAAACAATAAATAATGAGCTGCTAAGTTATTCATTCACACTTTTTTAACAGTTTTAAATGATGAATGTATGTAGACTACAAAGTACAATTTTGGGGCCCAAAACTCATGTGAATAAGAATAAAAAAAATTTTAACTTTTGGGATTATCAGCCTCAGAAACTGGAGTTTAAGATTAAAAAAAGCATACAGTATACACAAAGTCAAATGCATAATATTACCAGTGTCTTAAGTATTTCTTCAAAAGTGTTTCGAATATCAGTCAAAATAACCTAAAATTTAAAACCATATTAAATTAAAATGACAGTATGTAGAATGATAGTGTCATAAATACATACAGAAAGGCAGCTTATTTTTGAGTAAGGTAAAGTGCTGTACTTTATTATATTTGGTCAACATGAAACTACTCAAGCCTACTGAAGTTATCCAAGTCATATTTTATGATAGGAAATTGTCAAATATCAGTTTCAAGTTGGGTAATCATCATTAGGGTATTTACAAAACTACTGTATTATATATATACACATCTTAGCTACAATAAACATTATTTACACAATTTACATCCCCTCTCTCATTCATCAAGTACAGTTGACAAATACTTTAAAAAAATTTAAAAGGGTAAAATTGTAGTATAGCAGTTGGGTTAAGGGGTTCCAGACATGGAACAAGTAATGTTTAGATTCACTTTAGGCTGTAAAGTAAGGATTTAATCCACACTATTTTAATATCCACCCTTATTAGGCTACATTCAGAAATGACTTACCTATAAAGTGGTAATACAATTAAATCTATTTCTAGGTATGTTCCCTATAATGATTAACACAAAGCTATTTCTCAAAAAAATTCAAATGCTGAAACAGGTCCTACATTAATGCCTCAATCCAATTTGCTGAATTTGGTAGGTAACACCAAGATCATGATGCAAAATATTTTCTAGGGGTAAAATTTTATAATTTCAATATATTAAGGTGCATTAAAAGAAAAAAATGTATGTGCAGTGCCATGCCAAATTATGCAAATGTCACCTGAGGTACCATAGACAGTGAGACCAGTCAACTACTTGAGCCATGTGTTAACTGTAGTAGTTTTTCTATATATTTAAATATAATGAAATACTATTTTTACTAAGGTTTTGGTAGAGATATTATCAGAAATTACTACAGTATTAGTATCCCAGGCCTATTTGCAGAAAAATGAGAAATCAACCAAATATGAAGCATCTGTTAGGTTAACATTGTTATACCATATAGAATTATTATGCCTACTCAAGATATCCATTAAAATATTTCAATTCTTACTTTCTATCATATTACATATACTTTAACAAATAGCCTAGATTGGTGGTATGCAAACTGGAGGATCATGAAGACTTGATCAGGGATGTGCAAGAAAAGATTAGAATTTTGAATTGGCAAAATATAAAACTTTTTTATTTTATCTTAGGACCCTATTTACATTCAGGATCACCCACTGTATTGAGTGACCCAGCCTTGCACACCAAAACAACCTTACATCTGCCTTGCTTAGTGCGATGTACATTTGTTTTATTTTTATAATACTGTACCTATAATGTTTTTGCAGGGATTTTTTTTTAAATAAAAGATAACTTAAATATGTTTTAAAAAAGATTAATTATATTTTAAAGTTAACTTTGTAATAATTACTTTTGTACAACAAAGATTTTTGTTGTGGCGCAGTCAAATAAAAACATTTCAATTTTTTTTTCCTATTTACATTCAGTTGCCATTTTCTTATACTTTTAGAAGGGATTTTTAGAAACTGCAATTACAACAAAATGCATGTTAAATATCCATGTAATGCCCCTCAATGGTGTAGTGGTAGGCATCATTAACTATGAATCCACTAGCCCCAGGTTCAATTCCCACCAACAGCAAACCCAGCTGTTCATCCTTCCATATTAAAAAAAAAAAAAAAAATGGTTAGTAGCTAAATGGGTACTCTGGGTAGCTTAGTAGTTAAGACTCTAGGTTGCTGATTGAAGGTCACAAGATTGAGTCTGTGAGAGGATTTCATAATTTCTAACCACCCATGGTGGGTTGTGGTTCAGATTCCATGTTGTTAAGCTGTAGGTCTGAAGTGGAGCAACAAGCTTGACCTTCATCAGAATGAACAATTCTGGCAGAAACAAAATCAAGGTTAACCAATTGAGTAAATTCTAATGCTTGATTCTAACAACTTTAGTAATTGAATACTTTTAGGTATGTGCATAATCATCATCAGATGATAATTTTCCCTTGCGAATACATAGCTACAGAGAATTTGGGTGCAAAAACAGACAGACTCAATATAGGTGTGTGTCATCAGGGAAGTTTGCACCTAGATATCCAGAATAAATTTAAATAATAGGCAAATGCCTAATTGGCTTACTGATAACTAATGTCATAGTAAGTTTAGTTCAGTGTTAACTAACTTTTCAAGATCAAAGATCATTTTGGCCAAGAACCAAATTGAGCCACTTTTATAGCCTACTCAGCCCAAGAGAATAATAATAAAAATATAATTCTAGTCTCACTTAATTCCACTGAGTTGAGTTTAATTTAACTTAGCTTAGCTTTGTGACTTTTAAACATAAAAGATGCAGATGTTAATTGGATTTTAGTAAGGCATATGATAAGGTTCCACAAAGGAGACTTCTATATAAATTAAAAACTTATGGAATATTGTGTTCATTTATCATATGAATGAAAGAATAGTTAGAAGAAAGAACAGTAATTTTAGTGGCAGAAAATGAAAAATGAGGTAGCTACCACAGTTTTAGGTCCATTACCCTTTACTGTAGCTATACGGTATCTAAATAATTTAGAGAACGGAGTTGGTAGTAAAATATCTAAATTTGCCAATTGTACAAATGTAGTTACCTCAGTTAAAATATAGAAAATGGTCATAAATTACAAAAATCTTGAAAAATTAGTTGCCTAGTCTAGTAAATAGCCGAGGGAATTCCATGTTAAAAATGTGAAGTCCTCATTTTGGCAGAAATAATGAAAAAACTAGTTATGAGATGCAAGGAAACTGGTTCGAGGATGTTAAGACAGGAAAAAGATCTTCGCATTATAGTTAGTAGTGATCTAAATTTTCCAAGCAGTGCTTAGAGGCTAGAAATAAGGCAAAAATGCTAGGTACTATTAAAAGTAATGTTAGTTACAAAAGTAAGGAAGTCACGTATTGTATTTATTTTATTAATAATAAAAAATAAAGGTTAATTAATCAATCAATCAATCAATTTTGCTGCCTCCTTCCTACAGAAAAAAAGTCATCCGTAAATTACACTATACACTCAAACCCTGCTAATTCTTATGTTAGACCTCATTTAGAATACTGCATTCAAGCTTGGTCCCCTCACCATAGGCACAATATAGATACGCTTGAAGGCATGCAACATAGGGCAGCCAAGTTTATCCCTAAAATAAGGTTAGAATACAGTAAAAGATTAAAAGAACTGGGTGTGCTTGGTTTTGAGACACATTGTGGAGGGGAGATATGATACTGATATTCAAAATGCTTTCAGGTTGGGCAAATTAAATGTTACTTTTTTTTATTAAATTCTGCTGAAAGAACTCAAAGGCATAATAAGAAAACTCAGAAAAAGACTAGTAGACTCGATCTACAAAACTACTACTTTAGTCATAGAGTAGCAGAGTTTTGGAATGACACCATATGATGTGGTAAATATAAACTTTAGTTTTAAGAGAAAATTGGACACTTTCATAAAGTTTTTAAATAGTGTAAATGAATGGTATAATTTTGCTCGTTATAAAAGCTAATTTAGTAGATCCATAAATAGTTTAAGCTTAATTATCCAACTTGAAGTTGATATTTTGCAAAATCTGATTATAAAATATAACTTTAGATCATTTATGACTTGGATAACCTTGACACGCTGAAGTGGCTTCATGTTTTCTAATGTTTGGTTAGTTATTATGGGTGAATGGAATGAATAATTTTTTCTCTCTAAAATAAATGTGACAATTTTTGTTGTTGCAGTAGTAACTAACTATCAACTAGACTATTTTATTTAATTTCACCCTTAAACTTCAAGATTTACTGGGCTCTTAGATTAATTAAAGATAAAACATCACGATATATAAATCATGAATAGGTAGTAGCTATTCATTTAAAACACATAAATGAATTAATAGATGGAAATTATACAACAAATTTAAATCACTGTGAAGTCAATGAAGTCATCGTAAAAATATTTTTTATTTATTTATAAAATAAATATTAGAATATTACAATTTCTGTTACAATAATATATTACAATGTTATGTTACAATATAATAATACAATAATACTGTCAATTAGACTACTTAATTTATATAATTTTGCCCTTAATCTTTAGGTCTTACTGGGCTCTCGGATTAAATACATAACATGTACAACACAATTAAATTATGATTAATATACAAACTAACAGTGGAAATATAGCATACTGTGGGGGTTGTGAAGTTTTTCACAACCCCTCCCTGATTTTCAAATCCCCCTGGGGGTTGTGAAGTTTTTCACAAAACCCCCACCCTAATTTTCAAGTCCTATCTGGTTCTTCTCAAGTTTTTCTCTCCCCACAGGAGTCTAGTTAGTAAGCCTGTTAACTGTAAAAATACTGTAACTGTGCCAGACTATGTTTGATCTTGGAAGCCTATTAAAAGGTTATGAAACCAGAGTAGATTGCCAGATAGCCAGGCCAAGATTAATACAGACATGTCCTTTTGGAAGCCAAGGGAGTTTGGAAAGCCTTTAAAAGGTATGATGTTAAGTGCTTTAGCTTGTAATCCTTGGCCAATGTACAATAGGAATAAAGACTTGTTCATAATTCTTATTCCTAGTTATTGTGATGGTGTCATTTGTATTTCACCATCATTAGTAGTATTAATTATTATTATTAAAAGTAGACATATATGTAGGTTTTTGAAACTGTGACTGAGTATAGATAGGTGTAATAAATCCAGCCAGGTTAGAATCAAACATCAGACCTTTACTTATTGCCGTTTGCAGTGCATGCTGGAGCCCTGGAGTTTCCTTTAGCCAAATCCAGTCATATGTGTTCCAGTCATGTAACTAGCTAGAGAACCTATTACACTGCCCAACACCAATTTTGCCGATTTAATTCTAATACCCAGTGGCAGTCCTAGCTTACATGACGCCCTGGGCGAACCTCACCTTCAGCGCCCCCCCCCCCCCCCCCCCCCCCCGTTCGCCAAAACACACATTCGAATCCCCCAAAATAAAGGACAGACATAACTCTCTCACAAAATAACTTTTTATTGGACTAATTGTTGGAACTTCAGAACCAAAACAAAGACTCAAATTTCTGAATTTTACAAATCCTTCATCACATAAATAGAATAACTCACTTAAGAGAATGTAATTATGATACTATGAACAGGAAAAATATAAATTAAATTGCACAACTGCCATAAATAAACTATTTTTATTTATTTCTTTATTTATTTATTCTTATTTTTATTTTTTTTGCAGGCGCTCATGCCGCCCTGTGCGGTTGCCCATATTGCCCATATGAGGAACCGCCACTGCTTGAAGTCAATCAAGAGGACATTGAAGAACTTCTTGCAGACCATGGAAAGGAGTTGACTGCACAAGATCTTCTGGAGTTGGCCAAGGAATCAGAGTCAGGATCAGATGCTGGTGAGGATGATGATGAAACAGAAGAGAAAATAACTTCTGCTGAAGTCAAAGAATTAATGTTACATTGGGGCAAGGTGAAGGCCATTGCAAGCAAGCAAGCACCCTAATGTTGAAGTTACTGAGCTTGCTATCTGTCATTTCGAAGACAAAGTCCTGCCATATTTCAGGGAATTTGCAGAAAGCAAAAGAAAGAGAGAAAAATTGACAGCTACTTCAAGACTACAACAGCCCCCACTGCTTCAACTTCAACATCTTCTGTGGATGTGGTTGATCCTGATGACCCTCAACCAGGTCCAACTGGCAATAGGACACCCAGGAGAGAATCATTTGACCTCCCAGATGCCCTAATGGAAGGAGATTCTCCTTCCAGAAACCATTAATTCCCATCCTCCTCCAAGCCTCATCTCCAGCCCACTCAAGCTCATCTCATCACCTCCAAGACCAAGGTAAATAAAAATATTTTTATTTTGAACTGTGTTTAATTTATTTATCTAGCATGTTTATTTAAAATATATACATAGAATAACATTAATATAACAATAAGAACACATTACACTAAAAAACCTTTAAAAAATGGGTAAACGAGTGCAAAAAGGGTCAAAATTTGGGCTCTGGAATGAATTACTGAAAATCCCATTGAACTAATGCATTGCATAATGAATTTTTCAGTTAACGAATGACCTTCTGGAATGAATTAAACAGTGATGTTTGAACACTTTTATTTTTCTTCTTATCGGCATACAATTCTCTGTAGCAGCGAATTGCATTTTCTAAGTCTCTTCGCACTTTCATGCTGCACTCGATGTTAGGATCTCCATCCATAATTTTTTCTTTAAGATCTTCACACACCTGAAACATTTTTTCAAATTCATCTATGGAGAACTCCTTTGATGATTTCTGATCTTCATTTTCTTCACTTTTGTCCTCTTCTTCAAGTGCACGCTGTTCTTCTAAATTGATGAGGTGGTTATTAGTGATGGGACGATTAATCGGAATCGGAATCGAGCATTTTTCAGGAATCGGAATCGGAATCGAGAGAATTGTACCATGATTTCCGATTCTTAAAACGATTCTTTAACTTTTAATTGAACCAGTTTTGCAATGTAAACTTTAAAATTTAAATGAAAGAGGATAACAATTTCATTTTTATTGTATTGTAGCTATACATTAAAACATGTATATCCATGATGTGTAATCAAGAAGATTAAACTGAATTGTTACAACTTACAGTTGATTTTTATTTTTAAACCAATCTATTATAATTTATATTACCATACTCATAATGTAAATAGTTAATCTTACCAGAGTAAAATATGACAATTTCCAGAAAAACAAGTATAGAATTATATTTAAAAATATTGAGAATCGGAATCGAGAATCGTATCGGAATCAAGACTTTTTAGTGGTATCGGAATCAGAATCGGAATCAGAATCGTTAAAAATTTTGGTATCGTCCCATCACTAGTGGTTATTGCTAAGCTCTTCTGAATGCAATTCAAGCCATTCTCAAACATTTACGGAATCTAACTCTTCACCTATTTACATTTAGCGTGTGTGCTTGGAAAAAAATATTTGTTTACAAAACTGAAAAACCATACTGGAGTGAATCAGGACCAGTACTGAAATGGGGTTTGGTGTTAAATTGTAATCTGTACTATAGCAAATTCCATACTGATCGAATCCATACTACGTGGGGTATTCCTGTATAGCCCTCCCTCGCTTAATGAAGGGGTTACATTCCTAAAAAGCCTTCATTATGTGAAAATTCATCAAGTGAGACCTAATTTTCTATTGTTTTATATGGGAAAAATTCAGTTTGGTTCCTAGCACACTTTTTTTGATAGCCTAATATAAATAGCGTGGGTAATGTTCACTGAAATTATCTATTCTCTCCTTTCTCTTTACGATATCTAGCTTCATTTCTATCATTATCACCTTCCTCCTCTTCGTTGGATTGGGTAATGATGTTGAGCTTGGACATTTTGATGCCATGCCATATATTGGGGTTACGAAATAGTAACAATAACACTTCGTAGAATGTCACTTTTGTTATGAATGCAACATGTGAGAATGCACAACAAACACTGATGCTGCGAAAGTGTGTTGCGGGGATGGTGGGAGACCATGTGTTGGGTGGGGGAACTGCCAATGTAGCACGCTGTAGATTTCAAATTCTTCACCTTCATTATAGCAAAATTTCATTCATAATATTTGAAAGTAGTATTAAATAAAAACCTTTGTTGTAATGAACATTCGTTAACTGAACCTTCATTAAGTGAGGGATGGCTGTATGCTGTACGGTATTGCTGCAGTGGCTGTGTAGGCCATAGTCCCCAAGTATCTGTATCATCAAACTACCCACCACCTTTTCACGTTTCTGGGTTCGTGATGATAGTCAAGAGACTGGGCAAAGAGGTAGTCTCCTCAGGTATCCAGGAATGCCTCTCTTGTCAGTGGTTTATTTCCAGGAGATTATTCAGGTCCAACTTGCATGTGAACTGCACAGGACTTCCCAAGCTCTATTCCCAAACTTCCTACCCCTTCTTTCCGGGAAACTATTCAGGTCCAGCTTGCATGTTAATTGTAAAAGAACCCTCCCAAGTTTGGGTGACTAAATCTGACTCTCCAATGAGCAGGAGAACCAACCACTCAGAGTCCAAGAAAGGGCTGGAATTCAAAGGTAGACCTAATAGAAATAAACTGCTATGTTTTTTTCTCTTTATTATATCTGAAATAACAATTATTCAGTATAAAAGTATAAACATACATAGAAAGAAGACTGGCAATGAATCACAATTAACAAAACCTGGAAAACAAATGACTTTTAGTGAGATTTCGCAGAAATGATAGAAAGCAAGTTGGAGACAAGTACTGGAAATGGCTTGCACAGAATGTGAACTCCTGTCCCAACCCAGCTACCCTCCAAACTTGACACCCCCTATGACCTGAGTTTTTTCTTTATACAAGGCAGTGAGCTAGTTAGCAGTGATAGGGTCACAGGCCTGATTCCAGGGCAGATCTCAGTGGCCAACAGTTGTTGACACAACCTCAATGGACTGCGTAGCTCCCACTGGATTGGATCCACAATCCAAGCCTGATTAATCTGTACCATGTGAGTTGAGTCCCAACTGGTTGCCTAGACAACACAAGATCATTAGTTACATGCACCCGGCACCATTAATCACAATAATAACAAGACATTAACTGGAATCATGACTTCATAATTGATCACTGGAAAAAATAATTTACTCATGAAATCAAAACACACAAATATGGTAATAAATATAACCAACATAAAAATAATTACAAACATTCATTGACAATTATGGCAAACCTATCTCGCAGGAGTTAACACGTTTGCAGCCCAAAGCTAAAATGTCAATTCATTTGTAGGCCTGGAGCGGAAAAATCTGTCAACTTCTAATGTCTACATTTGAGCCCAGGATGACTAAACACGTCACAATTTATATTTTTTTCAATATGATGATTCATAATGGGGCCTGTTGGTAGACACATACTGAAAATCATACGTTTGGCAGCAGATTTAATATTGCCAATGGCCATTTATTTGATAACCTGCAATTACCACCTGCTTGTGTTAAATGAGCGTTGCTCTCCATGAATGCAGCAACAATTATGAATAAATGCCCAAACAAGCGAAGATGTATTATGAATGAAAAAGACATTGAAAAATATATGAATGAAGTGAATACATCTTCAAGCGATGAATTTAGTGATTTTAATGACTCAGAATCATCTTTTGAAGCACCCATTGATGACGGCCATGAACATAAGTAAATTACAATTAGCAAACATTTATGTATGCTAAAAATGTATTATTGCTATGATATATGTATGTATATATATATATAATATATATATACAACCTTACAAAGGTTTTGCACGATGATTTCTCATTTCGTGAAGGTCAAGCTTGTCACCCCTCCCCTCTGGTAGTCCGTACAGGGATTGAGCCTGCGACCTTCACAGAGTTGAAGAAATCCTTCACGATGATATGATATTTAATATATATATATATATATATATATATATATATATATATATATATATATATATATATATACACACACACACACACACACCATCCCAAAGAAAACTATAAAATGGTATAGAAAAATTGCATTTTATTTACTGGGTGTTAGTATTCTAAATGCTTGTATTCTGTACAATCAATGCAAAAAAGAGAATATGAGTCTGTTGTCTTTTAGAGAACATATAGTCTGTAATTTACAAAGTTGTGATGAAGTGGAGACAACTGCTACTACTAGCAGACCTACCAACAATTTTCATTACTTGCAGCTTATAAATCGTCCTCTACAGAAAAGAAAGCAAGCTTCTCTAAGGTGCAAACAATGCGCAAAAACAAAAATAAGGAAGGAATCTGTTTATGAATGTGCGATCTGCCCTTCAAACCCAGCTTTGTGTGTTCAGAATTGCTTCAAAAAGTGGCATGATGAGTTCATATAAATAAAAGTTTAACAAAATGCAGTTTTGTTACAGTTATGGCTTAATTTTTTAAAATACTTTCTATAGTTAATTATTAAGTCTTTTTCTTTAATTTTCTTTTATAATGTTGAGAGGTATTTCATATTGTGATGATTTTCATTGAATAAAAGTTATATAAATATATGAATTTCCATTTCCCAACTTAATAATGAATATGTGGATATATCCGTCAGAGGCCTAGTCATCATCTCAGTATTATACCATGATGGAAATTTATACCATTTATACCATTTCCGCATGTATATTACATCATGCATAGTATTTTATTTTTGATTATAATAAGGATTTGTCAAAGCAAAATAGAGGAAAAAATTATATTTTAAAAATTATGGACTTGGGCCCATGGCACAACAGCTATATGATGGAAATTTCCGCTCTGGGCCGCGAATATGTTAATCAACCTATAATCAGTGCCAAACAAGCTTGGGCAAAACCCTAACTCTGGAATAATGTGACTGGTGTCCTATAATAATGACAACACTGCCCAACAAAAAAAAAATTTTTTTGCTGCTGATTTAATTCTAAGACATGTTTCTGGATAATATTGATGTGCTGATTTAAAAAATCACCTTAGATTTTGTCCATCACATCAGGTTTTCATGCAATGCAATATGCCTATTTTGGGTGATCCATGAAGGCGCTTATCAAAATTGATGATTTTTGAGACCTGTTAACAGCTGTTTTGCTGTTAAAATTTTATCTGTGGAATACGCAAATCTGTGCATTAAATCTAAAGGTCATGTACAACATATTAAAATCTTGGGTATCTGTGATTTCCCCAGGTGTGAGCGTGACATCATGATCTGAGAGAGATTTCCCATTGGTGGAGTGAGAGCAGCCGGTTCCGCTAGTGACGTTACTTGTAAACTTTCAGCAGTTGGGTTGCAACATGAGCATTAAAGTTCACTATCTCAACAGTCATCTGGATAAATTTCCAGAAAATCTTGGTGATGTTAGTGAAGAGCAAGGTGAAAGGTTCCACCAAGATATCAAAGTGATGGAAGAACGATACCAAGGAAGATGGGATACCCATATGATGGGCATTGATGGCTGACTACTGCTGGAGCCTGCAAAGAGATTGTCTTGACATCTCTCATTCTAGGAAGTCCTATAAGAGAAAATTTATCATTACTGAAAAGTAAGAAAACAAGAAAAAGACAATGTTAAGAAAACTGGTCCCGTGCTTGCTTTAATATGGATTAATTTTTGCTTATTTAAACACTTTTAATCACTTTGTGTCAATATTACCATTGTATATTAAAGTTCACTCCCTGCACAATTGTTTACTTTTCCATGTTGATTCTGAGTATGTAAAAACTTATTTTTGAAAAAAAAAAAAAAAATGGGCATAACCCTGCCAAAATGCGATATCTCCAAAATATTCGTATTTGATTGCTCGAAAACCTGATGTGATAGGCAAAAACTAAGGTGATTTTTGAAATCAGCACACCAAAGTTACCTAAACACAGGTGTTAGCAGTGGTGGTTCCTCATATGGGCAATATGGGCAGCCGCACAGGGCGCATTTGTGGAGGGCGGCATGAGCGCCTGCAAAAAAAATAAAAATAAGAATAAAGAAATAAATAAATAAATAAAAAAAAATAAAATAAAATAAATAATAAAAGATCAATGACTTTGCATCAAGGAAGGTAAGAAGAGTCAGGCTTTAGATGGCAGTTGTGCTGTGGTGCAATTTATTTTGTTTCTTGTTCAAAGTGTAGCATAATAATTACCCTCTCTTAAGTGTCTTATTCTATTTATGTGATAGAGCATTTGTACAATTTAGAAATTTGATTCTCTAGTTTATTTATGGCAGTTGTGCAATTTAATTTGTATTTTTCCTGTTCATAGTATCATAATTACATTCTCTTAAGTGAGTTATTCTATTTACGTGATGAAGGATTTGTAAAATTCAGAAATTTGAGTCTTTGTTTTGGTTCTGAAGTTCCAACAATTAGTCCAATAAAAAGTTATTTTGTGAAAGAGTTATGTCTGTCCTTTATTTTGGGGGGATTCAAATGTGTGTGTGTGGCGAACAGGGGGGGGGGGGGGGGGGGGGGGCGCGCTGAAGGTGAGGTTCGCCCAGGGCGTCATGTAAGCTAGGACCGCCACTGACTTCAAGGCCCATGTCTTGACCCAACTGGACAATTTCACCCTCTACATTTGGTTCATCTGTTTAAAAACCTTCAAAATCACGCACAGCAGATGGCCACAACTTCTTCCAGGCAGAGTTCATGCAAATTGTTGAGATTTCTCTCCATGCTCTCAACATTCTTGACAGCCTCCAAAATGTTGTAATGCTGCTTCCAGAACTGTGTTAAGGTTATAGAATCCTCACTGGAGGTTGCATTATGGCACTGAGCAAACATGAACTTCGTGTATAGCTTCTTGAAGTTTGAAATAACCTGCTGGTCCATAGGTTGGAGCAGTGATGTTGTGTTTGGAGGTAGATATTTCACAGTAATGAAGCTGAAACTTGTCTTGACAATTTTCTCCAGATCTGAGTCATGGGCCTTAGCATTGTCAAGAAGCAATAAGACCTTTAAAGGAAGTTTATTGGTCTCCAGGTATTTTTGCACTGTAGGGCCAAAAACTTCAACAATCCACTGATTAAATAGGGTTTAACATTTTTTGTTACCAAATTAGTTCTGCAAGGTAAAATCGTTATTTAAATCAATGGAGCCTTATGGAGGTAATTCTTTAAGCAAAAATTCGCTATTTAAGGCGTTCGTTATGCAAGGCCTCACTGTAATAATAATAAATGAAAAATAATAAGAAACATTTATACCTTACTAGGGAAATTTTCACATACAACAAATCATTCATGAGAAATTACCAAAGATAATGGTAGAAGGGAAATGCAATTCATTGTCAAAAACTATCTAAATGTATTTGAAATTAGCTACTAAGTTAATATGCTTTCTCTTTGTCTAGAATTCATTTGTTTAAACTTTCTTCCTAGTCCTACATGTTGAACTAAGGCTAGGTTAATGCACCAGTTAATAAGCACCATTGGTCTGAATCTTTTTCACTGCAGTATTTACAGTGGAGCAGAACTGGTTAGTATGCAGTGAAATATATGACCCAAGATACTGTACTAGTCAAACTACACTTTTCTAGTGTAATTTAGTAAATTTTGTCTAAATCCAACCTTCATTTCTTGTGCAAACTTAATTTAACCCTTTAAGGATGAGTCTGCAGCATATGGGGCCACTCTTGTTACCAGAACGTATAGGTTTTATTGTTATTCAAAACTAAATATTTTAGTAACTAGTCACTGAAATGATACACATTTTGGGTTCCTTTCACAACTAAATGACATGTATATATAAACATGTAGAAACATTTATAGAAAAAACATTGTAGTACAATTTATATTATTATTATTTCTGGTGGACCTTAAGTACCATCTGTCATTAAAGGGTTAAGTTAGGTTAGGTTTTGGCAATTCTACGCAAGAAATAAAGGTCAGATTTAAACAAATCACACTAAATTACACTAAAAATAGACTTGACTAGAATCTTGGATAATGTATTTTGCTGTATAATTACCAGTTTTTGTTTGTTTTTTCTACCTCTGATTAGGTTTGAAATCCCAACTGAGCTTTGAATGGCTACCTCAATTTATAGCCAAAGTTAAGCTAGACTAAAACAGAATTTATGGACTTTGAGGTCCTATTTGGTCCTACCCTCAGGGTTGTTGACTCAACACAGGCCTACTTCAAGCTTAGGTTAGCATAAAAAAAAAAGGGGGGCATTATTTATGGTCTTTTCGAACCTTGCAACAACACAACCTGCACCATTGCAATCCTGTATCTAAAATTATTAAAGGATTATAGTATGGTATTAATTCTGTAGATTTCACTTTATTGGGATTATTAAAGTATAAATAGCTCTAATCCGAAGTTTTAAACGTGTTTTTTACATTACATTTCATTTGGAAAACATGACGCCACTGTGGCCTATCAAGATTATCCAAGTCATGAGCTATATTCCATAATAATAAAATTGTGCAAAATGTCAATCTCAAGTCAGCTAATTAACATACAACCTTTACAGAGCTACCAAAGCTACTTAAGCTAAGAATATACACTATTTTCAATCTACAGACTGTCTCATTCATAAAAGAATCCAGATGTTTCTTATAACTAACTTAGGAGCTACAGTACTATTTACCACATCATATGGCAAGTCATTCTAAAAATCTACTACTATATAAATGAAAAAATATTTTCATAGATCCAGTCTACAAGTCAGTTTTCTAATTTTCTCATTATGCCCTCAAGTTTTTCCATAAGACTAATAAGAAAAAGTTACTTGTTTGTCTAATCTCTTAAGACTTTTTAGAGTTTGTAACTGAAAAGGTAAATAATGGAAATGATGTTATTTATTTGGATTTTACTAAGGCACTTGACAAGGTTCCACACGTAGGAGACTTCTATATAAATTAAAAGCTTGTAGGATACTAGGGTCAGTTATAAATTGGGTAGAAAAATGGTTAGTAGACAGAAAAGAGGGATTAATTCCAAATGGTCATGAATCTGGGTGACAGAAAGTGAAAAGTGGGGTACCACAGGGATCAGTGTGTTAGTTCCATTACTTTTTTTTCATATCCAAATGATTTTGAGAAAGGAGTAGGTAGTAAAGTTTTTAAATTTGCAGATACAAAAGTACAAACATAGTGAATTTTTATAAACTACAAAAAGATCTGATAGATTAGTTGCCTGGACTGGTAAATGCAGATACAATGTTCAAAAATGCAAAGTCACCCATTTTGGCAGAAATAATGAAAACTTTAGTTATAAGATGCAAAGAAGCTGGTTACAGGATGTTAGACAAGAAAAAGATTTTGGCATTATTGTTAGTAATGATCTAAAATCTTCTAAGTAGTGCTTAGAGGCTAGAAATAAGGTAATGGAAATTTAATAATAAAATGCTAAGTATTATTAAAAGGAATGTTAGTTACAAGAGTAAGGAAGTTATCTATAAATTATATAGCTAAATCTTATGTTAGGCCTCACTTAGCATATTGCATTTAAGCTTGATTCCCTCACCTTAGACATGGTATCGATATGTTTGAAGGTGTGCAACATAGGGTAACCAACCATGCTTATTCCTACCTAAGACGACTGGAATACAGGGAAAGATTAACTAGAAGATTGGACATCACTGCATGATAACAGCAAACCATTCAATGTCGTATTTCTTGACTTTGGTAAAGCATTTCATGTTTCTCACAGGACACTACTTCTAAAACTGAGGAATTATGGAATCATAGGTAATATATACAATTGGATCAAAGCTTATCTCAGAGATAGATCATAGTGTGTCTCAGTCAATGTAGAAAAATCTGGGTGGAGAGGAGTCTCCAGTGGTGTGCCCCAGGCTGTGCTAGGACCAGTTTTGTTTGTGATTTTATAAATAATCTTCCTAGTAACATTAAATCCAGTGTAAAATCTTTGTGGATGATTCTAAGATATATAGTTCTGCAAGATCTGAAGACCAAATTGCACAATTAAGCTCAGATCTGGACACTGATGAAATGGTCAAAAGAGTGGTTACTGGATTTTAACATTGAGAAATGTAAGATTATGCACTCAGGAATGAATAATATTGGTAATGGTTCAGAATATAGGTGCCACTTAAGCAAAATTTTGAAAAAATAGCATAGAGACAAAGTTGTTTCTCTCATTAAAATACGTTGATTGCATATGTTGCATAGTCAAAAAAACAAAGTTAGAAAATTATTAAAAAAGTGCATAACTCAACATGTTATTACATTATCATTTGTATAATTTAGGTCTCGGGGGTATGGGGGCAGAGCCCTGTAAAGATCACGCATCACAAATTGATGGTATAGGGTTCACTTTGTGATGGTATCTTTTGGGGGCTCCACCCCGATACCCCCCCTGAGACCTAAATTACTGTATACAAATGCAACATACGCAATCAATGTATTTTAATGAGAAACAACTTTATCTCTATGATATTTTCAAAATTTTACTTAAGTGGCACCCGTATTCTGAACCATTACCGTGATATTTTCATTAGTTTAAACAAAAAATGACAAGAGCAAAAATATATCAAACAGTTTGGTAGTCCCGATAATATGTAAATACCAAATTTATTAATCATTTAAATTAAATTAGTTAATATGTAAGCAATAATCAGTTAGTAGGGGGCCAAAATGTCTATGTCATCTAAAATTACAGAAAAAACATTGCTGCTTTCGATACATTATCGCCACATGAATTCCGCATGATACGAGTCCAGATGATGGTGGGCTATTAGGTATTCCTGTTAACAGCAAAGCACCAGTTTTTCAGTAATTATGTATATTGAGTAACTCAGTCATTTTACACACCAAAATACATTTTTCTAGTAGTATTTGATGTGATTTGTTCAAATCTGACCTCCATGTCCCTTGGAAATGAGATCCAACAAAGTTATAGTACTTTGAAGTTTGGCTCATTTTCAAGGGAAATGGAGGTCAAAATCTAAGCAAAACACATCAAATATTACTAGAAAAATGTATTTTGGTATTAACCTAACCCTAAAATTAACATAAGTGGAAATAGTAACCTAGAACGCCTAAAACTAACGAGAATATCATTACTTAACCTAACCAATCATCAAGGGCATTCAGTTGGCCTAACCGGTTAATATTGGTTATTTCACCTAAATATCTTCTGATCTTTTCGTATTAGGCACTCACTGTCACATTTCGGGCAAGTTAAGGATGAGAGAATAACGCCGTAATTGATAAAAACATCCAATGCTTTCTCTTCATCTAGGGCACATGACAAATCAAGTTCTCAAAGTCAGAAACCACATGAACAGCACAACATAATTCTATCAAACACGACCAAACTGAATCCAATTACAAAAACAAAAATAGCCAGAACAGAAAATATCCAACTAATTAAGTCGCAGAGTAGCAAAAAAAAGCCCAAGCCTAGCTCATATATCATATTTTCATGACGTCACCAGGCAAATATTGGGAGGGTGGGAAAAAAGTCGCAAAAATGTCATAATATTCAAATCTATATAATTTGGTAAGGACGCATCTGCGAGCATAGTGACATATGAAAATGATGAGAAAATTATACTTTAATATTTTATAATTATATTTGCTTTTGATATTCTGAGTACGATAAAACTCATATTAACCAATTTTTCTTATGTAGAATTTAAATCTGAATATTTTCTTCTATGGTATTTCTTATGCAAATTGATATTAACGGAGATATAAGTAATTTTTAGATTGATTAAAATAAATATATTGCATGTGTAGATGTATTTTCTAGGAAGAAATTGACACTAAGCTCCAAATTCAAATTCATCATGGCGTTTCTATGTACCAGTTATGACACTCTTATTACATCATTAAGCAGTATTTCAACAGTTTTTTTGACATGAAAATTGTTCTTTCTACTATATTTCACTTATTTGTGCATTTCTGACCTTCAAATATCTCCACAGGGAGGGGTCTAGGGGGGGGGGATGAAGCCCCCAGCTAGGAGCATGGCATTAGACTTAGGTTAGATTGGTTTTTTTTAGGTTCGGTAGTCCACTATGGCTAGGAGCATACCCTCTTACCCCACAATTTCCCTCTACTTCAAAGCCCTGCCCACTTCTAGGGACTTTAAAATTATAGGATAGGAAGGGTGTCAACAGGTCATATCTCCACAACTGCTCATTTGCACAAGAAATGAAGGTCAAATTTGCACAAAACAGTGAAATACACTAGAAAAAATTATTTTTATGCCAAAGTCCAGGTCATGTGCTAAAACAAATATTTACTATAATTTTTATTTACAAAGCCTATAACATACACTTATAAAAATTTACCTTGTACTTACGTATTAATGGGGGGGGGCCACCACATATTGATGATTGGTTAGGTTAAGTTGTAATATTTTCATTAGTTGAAAATTTCTAATATATATTTTTTAAATAGCAAGGTACTTACTTAGAAATTTTCAACTAACGAAAATATTACAACTTAACCTAACCAATCATCAATATGTGATGGCCCCCCATTAATACGTAAGTACCATTTACCTTAATTTCAAGCAACGGTACTTGTGGGTTATCTGTCGCCACTTTTTAATTTAATTTTCCAACTTTTTCACAAATACAGATGTGTGTTATCATGTTGCCATTTTTACAAAAATATACTATTTTTTTCTTAAATTATTTTTATTTCTCAAAATAACAAACATTAATCATATTATTCGGGTGGCATGAACGCGGCGATGGCCTCCAGGATACCATCGAATGGGTTGACACTAGCGGGTAGCTTGCTCCTCCACATGAACTCGGCCAGGTAGGTCTTAAGATCGTATCGGGCCATTCCTCGGTGACGCTTGTTCCTCCACTTTGCTGATCCCCACAAGCGTTCGATATTTTGAGTGTGGACTCCGGTATCTGCATCAACGAAATTGTATCGATGATTAACCTTGAAATGTTGGAAGCCAGCCTCCTGGAGGTCGGTGGTCTTATATCCTCGCCAGCTGTCGGAGTAGATAATGGAACCTTTGCCGATGTTTTCCACAATGGCAGCCAAGAGAGTTGCAGCAGAGCGATTGGGAACTTGAACGATGAAGCAGTCGTTTGTTTCACGGCAAATTCCTCCGAACATCCATTGTTGTGGTAAAATGCGTCCGGCATTGTTTTTACGCCTCGTGAACAGGCTCTCATCGATCTCAACCACTATTCCTTCTAACCTAACCTAACCACACACTAACCTAACCACACACTAACCTAACCACACACTAACCTAACCTAACCACACACTAACTAAAAAATAAATGACCCACGAGTAAAGTGGAAACAGATAACCAATACGTATATTAAAAAGCGGCGACAGATAACCCACAAGTACCCAAGCAACTTTTACCAAAAATGTGTGCTAGTTATAGCTATCACATATATATACCACATACATAACATGTATTGTATATGGGCTTTGGGAGCAAATTCCAGAGAAACTTCATATAAAACATACAGTAGCTTATGACTTAATTAAATAACCTCAACAAGCCACAGTGGCTTCATGTTTTCCATATGAAATGTATTATAATATACCGTATATAACTTAACAATCTGTTTTTTCTAAGTTAGGCTGATCTTTTGTCTTTCCTTAAAGGTACCATATTTAACTTTTTTGGTTTGGGCCTACATCCCCAGGTCTAAATTGCTAATTAAGCAGTTTTCCTTTGGTCCAACTTATGACTTGGAAGTCCACTTGCCGTGTTCCTTTCCTCAAAACAAACTAAACTGCAGTTTTGCTGGTCATCTCCGGAGGTGGCTTGAGAAAAGTCGTTACTCTTTTCAACACAAACAAACAGTTTGTCGTCCACAGTTCAGGTCTTATTCAATCTCATTGTGGACTGGATTCATGACAAAAGCCTGAAGTTAGGACCCTGTTATTTATCCTGCGTTGTGTTCAGACGAACAGCTAACTTAAGCCTTTAAGCACGGTCCGTGTGTATCATTGCTAGCCTTTAATTAACCTTTAACGCTTGAACTGCAGAATAGCCTGTAGTGTAAACCTAGCCAAGAATGTGCCTAATTGAGTTTTGTTTAAATTTGACGTCACAAACTCAAGTTGCCTCGTTCTTTTCGTCTTCAGACAGTCAGACCTGTCCTGAAATTAGTAAAAGAACATTTTTCACTAACATCAAGGCAGGTTAAGTCAAGTCAAGTTAAGTTTTGGAGGAAAAGAAAACGGCTTTAAACTACTTGTTTTTTTAGTTGTTTACAGATCTAAAATCAAATTTGGCTATGTAACCTAAAAAAAGAAAGTTCAAGCTACAACCGAAGATAATATAAAGGGTAGATACCTTATAGGTGATTCGCTCTTAATATTTAACCCCTAGATCCTGTCCCGAAGCTGGATCCTATCTGTTTTGCAGATAGCTGGTGATGGAAAACTATATTTTTGGGGCCTCTTTGCGAGTGATGGAACAAGGAACTCTTCTGGGAAAATTAAATCTATTATCGTCCGAATAAGTAATGGTAAATGACAAATGCTATAGTTTTTCTTTTTCATGATGTTAGCCCGACGTGGGCAACGGATTACTCGCAAAGAGGCCCCCAAAAATATAGTTTCTATCACCAGCTATCTGCAAAACAGATAGAATCCAGCTTCGGGACAGGATCTAGGGTTTAAAGCATCCCAGCCCAACTATATTCAGAACCTCAATATAAGCAAAAGACTCGTTGCATTCACGTCGGAAAAAGGGGTAACTATTAGTCCGGTTCATTATGTCAATAAAAACTCTTTCGTTCAAAATTTATGGAGATTAGCAAACCAGTACATTTTTGGAAAGCTTATGGCATCAGGAATCTGAAAATCAGTGTTTACGTTTGTGCAGATGCCTGCATAGCCGCCATTTTGGATTTTCAAAATGGCCGCCATAAAATAAGAATTTCCGAATATCTCAGCTTGTGACATAGAAACTTCATTCTAAATACTAATCCTATGTTTCCAGGCCCAAGGAATCCAAAGCTTATGTCAAATTAGTGATTATGAACACCAAAAACCAAGAAAAGAAGAAGTTTGTGAAATTATGTTTGTATTTTCATGAAAAAATGCACTCAAATTGTTGATAGTGACAACAGCATACGTATAGACGTATTTCCTATCTCAGTTTGACACATCATTACACATCATCATCACTCTCAGTGACATATTCAACATTACAGTCTGCATCGTTTTCGCATTCTGTGCCGCACAAGCATAGTTCTGTGCAAGACAAATTATTCCTTCGGCATGAGCATCTCTTTGTAGAACAGTTGGTTTTTGCAGTGGCATCTGACCAACTCGATGATGGCTTGCGGGGCAGGAGGAACCTTTGTGGTGACTGGCAGTATTTGGCCACTTTTGTCCTGATAGTAATCAAATTTCAGGGGGTCAAAGAGCTGTTGCTGCATAACATTGGCTTGGCACCATACTCGGCTTTGTAACCGCACACGCTGGATGTGTTCCTCAAGTGCACCGAGTATAGGAGGTAAGTTGTTGCTTTCAGCTAGGTGTTTACAAAACATATACCATCTTAGATCAGGGATACTTGCAATGTGAATACCCTTGGGACAGTAGCTTCAGCACACAAATTTGGCCAATACGTCTTTCACCTCCTGTGTTAAGTCACCTTTCTCTGGTAGTTTCATCAGTGCTCTGACTAAGTGCATGTCAGCTTCCATATACTGCTGAAACCATTTTGTTTTGCCTATTCCTGAGAATTTTCCAACATTGTCTACTCCAGTGAATGCGTGGAATACAGGTAAAGCTTGCGCCTTTCTTGCCCAAAGCTCTCCAGATTGGCTCTATTTCGACTGTACCTGATACCATCAAAATAGATGTCTTTTTGCAGAGCTTGTCATAGTGTGCCACAGCCAAACCAAGACGTCAGTATCAGGAGTGAAGAATACTAGCTGTGCATCAGGACACCGCTGTGATGCCTCCGCTGCCAGGCAGATCATCAATGTGTCAGCCTCCTCGTGATTGTTGTCTTCAAAGTGCATGTTTCTGTTGCTTCTGTGTGACCTGATGCTGATGTGATGACTAATGAGGTGAGTTTTTGTTGTAATCAAGGGTTGCTTTGGCGAGATAGTCTGTCAAATCTGCTTTCGTTTTTTCGTGCGATAGAAACCGTGCCAGTAGGATGTGTTTGATGTTCGTATCATCTGCAACCTGATACTGTATAGGAGCTTTTCCTTGTCGTCGTCGTCTCTCTAGTTTCCTCCTTTAGTGAGTCAGGTTTGTATGTATCGAAGACCAGGATGACCTCACTGAACCCTGCTGTCAAGCTCACGAGCCTGTCATTGAAACACTGGGCTAGATCTTTGACTGTGCTGATTGTCCCTGATTTCTTTGACATCTTCTGGACAAGCACCATTCCATCAACAATGGCGATCTTTTGATTTGATGACGACGATGGAGATGATGATACTGGACCTCTGTCATCATCCTGCTCTTTGGCCGCTAGAGCTTCTGTCTGTTTCTGGGTTTCATCTGTTTTTGCCAGCTTCTCAAGGCTGTGTATCAGCTTGGACTTGTCAGTGCATGGCAGCATTGAGCCGTCTGGTGCAAATAGTGCTCTCGGAGTCAATGTGAACTCATAGTTGCCAACTGCATTCTTCTGATCGATGTCCCTGCTCGACCTGGTGAGAACCATCAGCCGACCATAGAGATCTTTGGTCTCTTTTAGGTCAACTCCCTGGTCACGGAACTTGAAAGTTTGTTTCTTGCTGCCAGACATGTACATCTTGTTGTTCTGCTTTTTGACTGGTGCCCAGAGACTAACATCTCCATTGATACGTTCAGTGACATAATAATCATAAATCTTCTGTCCGATGTCATCAATGTTCAAGATTTGTGGAACATACTCTTGTCGTACATATGCATGTGTGATGAAATTGTATACTGTAGCTGATCACCTTCAACAGCAAAGGGATTCCCGTGGCACAGTATTGCAGCCTTGATTTTGTCAACAGCTTCATGTTCTTTCCTGACAGCACTGGGTCGTACATCATGGTGTTCCTCTGGCTTATTTACTTGAAGCCCGAACTGTCCCTTAAACTCTGTTGAGAGGCACGACATCTCTGGAGAAGCCAAGAAGAACCGCTGCCTAGCATTCGCATTATTGGAAATGCCAATTAGGCCAGAATGAACCTTCATCATCTTGTTGAGATGTTTGTGTGTGTGGTGTCCGAAATGTGCCAGTGACTTTCTTGGGCACGTGGTGCACTTGTCTCCTGGTCTTGAAAGCATACGTGATATTCTGACTTATGGTCAATGCTGACCTGGCAACTGTCCTGCTCCTGATGATTTTAAACCCATTATTTTTATGACTTGAGAACTCGCTCATAGCGCACGGCCTCCGAAATGATTGCTTCGTAGTATTTGTATGGTGGATGAAAAGCATAACAAGATTGTGCCTGTCTCTGCATTACAAGTCAACCATATACTGAATTTTGCCTGAAATTTAATGCATTATAGTAAAAGGCTTTGGGTTATGAATTTAAAAGAATTAATTTTTTTATTTTTTTATGTTTTATATTTTAGCAAGGGTAGGCAGTGCCTACCCTGCCTACCCTGAGTGCACGTCCCTGGAACAGGGATAAAAATCTGCCATTACTATTACTAATAAATATGTACAGCAAAGAGAGCCCATTTTCATAAAGACACACTTTTGATACTTTTTTGAACAAGAAGAGAAAAAGAAACGATTAAGAATTACAATTTTTGGTTTCAAGATTTTTAGAAAGCACATTTAATCTTGAGAGACTTTGAGATCTCGATCAACTGACAGAGAAGCAGGTGCATTCAGTCGATCTTGCCTCATAGTTGAGCGTAGCCGATTTCTGATCAAGGCAAGCTTTGAAAGAGAACATTCGTCTTCGCAAAGTGAGAAACATTCTGGGAGCATTTGTGACATTTGGAAAGGTGGACTCCGAACTTTTGTGTGATTTGATGTACTATAGCAGCTTGTGTGGCGTAATGTCAAAGTCACTATGAATAAAATGAGTGAGAAAACTGCAGAAATTCGTCCGCACAGTCAGGGTCCAGTCATTTGGATATTTACTGATCAGTTTGTCAACATCACTCTTTAGTTTATCAGTGTTCTTTGCGGCCAACGATGACAGAAAAGCAAAGTCCTTTGAAGTCTAGTAATATGCAGTCTTACGCTGATACAAAGATGTGAGCACCTAGTCAATGACCACAAGGAAAGAGTGAACTTTGAATTTTTAACAAGAATTCAGATCTACATCCTCGGAAGTCGGAAGTCATGTTATCAGCATGTTGTTTGCGCCGTCTTTTCCTGCTCTGATTCTCTGAATATGTCTCAAATACATCAGACATGAGAATTTTTGCCTCAGATTCTATTTCTGTTTTAAATAAGCAAAGTTAAGACGTAAAGACTGAACAACATCGTGTTATAAATATGAATTAAAATTACTTTTGAAGGAAAAAAATACATTATAATGCTTTTTAATTATCTTGGAATATTTTTCTTGAGTAAAGGCACAGCCATACTAATTACTTTTGTTTGCATGCACGTCTGGGGACACTTATATGATCCATACACATGTCTGGAGACACTTATATTCATACATATGTCTGGAGACACTTATATTCATACACATGTCTGGAGACACTTATATGGAAAACTGATGAGTGGGTAGTTGGGAGGTAACGAAAATGGTTCACTGAGTAGGTAGGTAGTTAATCTAACAATTATTAAATTCCTTTTATGTCAATAACTGGGTGGATGAAACCAATTGGTTGCTCACCAGAGTTATTCTCCACACTAGTATTTATATACTGTGTGAGAAGAGCGTGCTCGGTAATGGAGATACATTACCGCTCAACCAACGAGGAAAAAACCAAGACAACGCTGGTGGAAAAAGCCCCGCGAAGAGGAGAACAAAGGGGTACGAAAACGAACAACGGGGCGAGAGGACGCAAGGGTGAAGGGACGAGAACAGACAACGAAAAAGATCCCTCCAGCAAGTACGCTCTCGACAATTATACAACCGGAGAACAGAGACTCCAATAACTAACAGTAAGTGACTAATTGAGTTTTTAACCCAGTAAGTTAATCACATTAAATTAAGCTGGGTCAGACAAGTTAGGCCTACATTGTGGCCTAAGACCCAGCATCAACTCATAGCTTAACAAAGGTGAAGGTAGATTGCCCTAACCTAAATTGGTGAGGAATCCTACTGTGGACCTCAATTTATCTGCCCGCTCTGGACCATTTCCGGAATCTCTAGGCTGACCCCTCTAGGCTAGACTTGATCTACTCTATAGTTAGACTGGAGATATAAGGGGTGGGTTAATTGTGGACCAATTCATACAGAGCATTTTTCGCATTGGTGGCCCGTGTGGGGAATTTACAAACCTTAACCTTACTTAACAAAAATTGCAGAATTAGGCTAAATGGTCTAGCCTAAGCCTAAGCCTAAGCCTAACTTAATCAAGCCTAATTAGGTCTACAACCTAGGGCCTAACTAGGAAACATTTACATTTAAGGAGTCTCATTCTCTTATAAGCTTAGACCTGAGTGACACACAAGTACTTGGGGGGGATTAAACCAAATTTAAACTTGACTGTTTTGTCTGTGCTCTCTCTTCTCTGGTAATTTCTTCTTGTCCTCTATTTCATTACGATCCCCAGTTAAACAATTTTGACTTAGACATGGACAGTGCGGAATTGAAAAAGTTAAAAAAGAAAAGGGGGGCAAAGTTGGGAGCTGTTACAAAGGCTGTGAACACTTTTAACAATATTACACAACCAGGTAAGGAAGATTTAGAGTGTGTAATTCTTAAATTGGAAACTAAAAAGGAGGAAATAATAGCCATTAATGAGAGTATTTCAGAGTTAGTTGAATCCGAAATGGCTGAAGAACAATTGATAGACCTTTACGCTGATGATGATGATCAGGTAATCTCAATTGAACAGCAAATAAGGAGACTACGGTCTCGTTTGACTGACTTAACACCAAAAAAACCTAATTCTGATTTTAATCAAAGTAGAGCTAACCTTCAACAAAATTTAAGTGGCATGCTAAATCCTGAGTCACAAGAATTGAGGGCTCAGTTACCCATTTTGCTAGTACCAACATTTGAAGGGGACACGGTACAATTCCCATCTTTCATTGACAAATTTGAGAATTTAATAGGTAATAAACCTTATATTTCAACTGTTGAAAAGTTTAGTTACTTAACTAGTTCCCTTAAAGGCCCAGCCTATAACCTGATAGCCTATTTACCAGCCGTAGGGAATTCATATGAAGTAGCTATTGATCTCTTAAAACGTAATTACATTAATAAAGATGAGATTGTATATGAATTATCTCAACAAATTTTTGAATTTGCACCCATAAAAGATAACCATAGTGATATGGAAAATTTTTATACAAAATTAGAAGCTATTATAGGACAACTGGTTAGCAATGAGATAGATATTAAAGCTTCATCTTGGATTATACAAGGCATAGTACTTAGGTGCCTTCCTTTGAGGGTTAAAGATATTTTAATTCTAAAGACGGGAGAAAATTATCCTAATCTGGAAGATATAAGAAAACACTTCCCCAATATCCTAACTAATTACAAATTGAGAGATTTTCCAACACATAAGACCCAGACTATGGATAAACCAAAGACTGTTCCCAGAGACCAACTAGCTACAGCCAAACAGACAAAACTTGATACTGTAGAATCAAATGTGACCAACTATAATACACGAACACCTACATTACAGAACTTTAATGTAACTGCTGCATCAACTTACACACCACATTGCAAATTTTGTGCAAGTAATGAACACAGTAGTACTGGTGTGACAAATATTCAGACTTTAACCAAAGAGCTAAAAGATGTGAACAGTTGAACCTATGTAAAAAGTGTACTGGCCAGGGACATTATAAGAAAGACTGTAAATCTAGGTTAAGATTCAAGTGTAAGTTTTGTAAAAGTTTACGACATGTCTCATCAATGTGTGATTCACCAAAGTGTCCAAACAATAGTACTCAAACTCAAAAGATACCTCCCCCAAACAAAGGTAATCAAGAAAATGCCACTTTCATGGGACATTCTGTTTGTTCAAACAATGTAACAAGAAACACTGAGATTCTTTTACCAACTATTACTTTGGACTTAGTGAATAGTGAGGGTAGCACCACTCCAGTGAGATGTCTTATAGACTGTTGTTCTCAACAAACATTTGTTTCACAAAATGTAGTTAATAAATTGGGTTTGACACCAAGCCCGAATGAACAAAACCTCAATATTGCATCCTTTGTTAAGGATAACTCGGACAAAAATAACTATGTATAAGACAATTGACCTGGAACTACATTTAGAAAGTAAATTAGAGAAAATTGAAGCAGTTATTATTTCTAAAGTAGGACAAAACAAACTGGTTATACCCAAACTAGAACAAACCATAAATCATTTGGGAAAACACTACAAAATAGCTGATAGACATATCACTAACAACACAGTAGCTAACATTGAAATGCTAATAGGGGCAGATTATATTAATCTTATTCATAAGGGCATAGTAGAGATAGGTAATGGTATAGCTATTCAGACTCCATCAGGGATAGCCCCTTTGGGTGACCTATCAAAATACAACCTAGACCTAAACCAAAACAGTTCATGACTGTTAGAAAATCTAGAAGAGGAAGAACCATTGTTGTCCCAAGGCGATACGATGACTAAGCTGATTGATGCAGCATTGCTTGTATATATATTAAGTTAAGGTGTGTATATATATCCATCTCATAATTGTAAGGTTAGTGAAAAATTAAATTAATTTAGAGCTAGCATTTTTGAGCTCTTGTGGCATCATTGTTTGGTCACACTGTTGGCATCATTTTGAGACGCTGCGCGTCTTTCTACTCGTTTGTGGAAGGTCGTACGTAAAGTGTGGTTTGATAGAGAGCTCTCTTGCAATCGGTTGGTTGTTTAGATACATGATTGTTGCATCGTGCAATAGTCCAGGTTGCGTTGTTGTTGCAAGGTTCATAAAGAAGACACAAATAGTACCCTTTTGTTACCTTTTAAGTTCATGTAATTTAAGGTCTAAGGTAGGCCCGCATCGAGTCAGCAACCCTGAGGTTACCCTGAGGTAGGACCTAATAGGATCTCAAATCCGTAAAGTTTAATATAGCTTAACTTGGCTTTAGGTAGAACTTGCCCTTAGAATTTGGCCGTTCACGGCTCAGCTGGGATTTCGACCCGACAAATAAATAAAATAACATGGTCCTTCAGAACCGGATTTCTACCCCAAGACTGAGTCAGTGACCATTTTTCGGCAAAGTTCTGATTGTGCAAATTGTATCCCAAGTTAGGCCTAGACGGGTTGAGTATTATTGAGTTAAGGTCCCAGGGTAAAAAGTTTGGTCGCCCAATTGCGAAACTTGGCCAGTCGTCTGTCGTTTTTGGCCTACTTTTTTTCCGGTTTGGTTAATTTTGGGTTATTATTGATTAAGGTCCAGGGTAAAGTTTGGTCGCCCAATTGCGAAACTTGGCCAGTCGTCTGTCGTTTTTTGGCCTACTTTTTTTCCGGTTTGGTTAATTTTGGGTTATTATTGAATTAAGGTCCCAGGGTAAAGTTTGGTCGCCCAATTGCGAAACTTGGCCAGTCGTCTGTCGTTTTTTGGCCTACTTTTTTTCGGTTTGGTTAATTTTGGGTCATTATTGAATTAAGGTCCTGGGGTGGAAAATTTGGTATTCCATACTGGTGTTTGGTTAGTACCCCACTCAGCAATTCAGTTTATTTGAAAGTAAAATTTGCGTTTGATCAGTTTGGTTAAGTATTTCTGCCAATTCAGCTCATTTGGTATTGAGCCCAAGGGTTGTTTACATTGAAGATGAGTGCATCTGAATTGAACAAATTTATAAAAAGGAGAAGTGCCTACAAAGGTCTAATTACAAAGGTCATTGCCACTATAGATTCTGCCATAGAGCAAGAGGATTTACGCTTAGTGACTGCGAAGCTTGCCATATTAGAAACTAAAAAGGTTGCTCTAAGTGAGGTAAATGTTAAAATTGAGGCTCTTATAGAAGAGGATGAATAGAAAATAACATAATTTACTTTGAAGAGATTATGATGATAGACTAACGTAGGCCTCCGAGCAAAAGAGTTTAGCAGCTCAGTACAGTTAGAGACCAGGTCTAATAATGAAACACAACACTCAACAAATGATGCTTGTGAAGTTAAGGTTAACAGATCTGTAGTTCAATTACCGAGGCTTGTACTCAAAACATTTTCTGGGAGTATTCAGGAATGGCAAGGATGGGCAGACAGTTTTCAATCAGCAGTTCATTCTAGTCAAGTGTTAAGTGCCGTGGAGAAGTTTAATTATTTGCGGTCCCTCTTGGAAGGGGAGGCAGCAAAGACTATAGCAGGATTAGCATTAACAGAGGCTAATTATAATGTGGCTTGGGATATATTAAAGAACGGTTTGGTAAGCCAGAGATCTTAATTAAAAGCACCTCCGTGCACTTTTAACTATACCTCCTGTTAATAATCCTAATAGTGTCAAGGAGTTACGGCAGTTATATGATGAATTTGAAATTAGAACTAGGTCCTGGACAACTTGGGTGTAGGAATGGAAAAGTATGGTATAATGTTGGTTCCTACACTGGAGTCTAAATTGCCTAGCTCAATTTTGCTTGATTAAGTAGGGGACACTCTGCAGAACATGTGTACATCCCCCTTCAGCAGATGTTAAGTCTTTTAGGCACAGAATTAGCAAGACGAGAGGGAGTTGAGTTTGCACAGTGGGATGGTAAACAAGAGGACAAGGCAGGCACAGCACCAAAGTTTCCACAAAAAGGAATAGCCCAGGTACAGTGTCAGCTCTACATGCCTCCTCTGAGAATAAATTAAAGGGAATCAAGGAATGTATATTTTGCGAAGGCAACCACAAGTCATATAAATGTGAGGTGGCTGAGGCCTTACCCTTTGAGGAAGAAAGGACAGGGTAACTAAGTCCACAGCATGTTTTAAATGTTTTTTGAAGGTCATAGAGCAAGGTTTTGTAAGTTTAAAATTTTGTGCAAAAAATGTCATGGTAGCATCAGCCATTATTGTGTGAAAACACTCTTAGTAGGCCTACCCCAGAAGTAGAGACATCAGTGGCACATGCCACTGCTATGCAAGGGAGTAAAGTAAAGGGGGATTATTGCAAACAACTGCAGCCTTATTAATTGGGAATGAGGGAGAAGCTACTGTAAGAGTGTTGTTTGATAGTGGTAGCCAGTGTAGTTTTATTAAGACCAGAATTTCCAGAAAATTGAAGTTTAAAGAACTTAAGAGGGAAAATTTAAGAATTTCTGGGTTGGGGGTTCCGTTCAAAACCGAACCAAATTTAAGAAGGTAGAAGTTCTGGTTAAGGGTTGTTACCGCAAAGTCCCACTATCAAGGTCCAAGCTGTAGAGATTGAGGAACTTTGTGCTCCAGTCACTACTTGTTTAGATATGGCATGTGTCCAAGAATTGCAAGTTAAAGGAATTAATTTGGGCAATAATAAGTTTGAGGGAACAGAAGATATTAGTCTTTTGATTGGAGCTGACTATTATTGGGACTTCATCACTGGTAATATTGTCCGTACATCTCAAGGCCCAGTAGCTATTGAAAGTAAGCTAGGCTGGATGCTACATGGTAGTTATTGCAATGAAATGGAAGTTAAGGCTCTCTTTGTTAAGATTGAGGAGAACAGCCATGGTCTGGAAAGGCATTTGAAAGCATTTTGGGAACTTGAATCTATTGGTATAAAGGACAACCAGGCAAGTACAGTGAACAATGATGTTTTAGAGCACTTTGAAAAAGGGATTGGGTTTAGAGATGGTTGCTATGAAGTTGGCCTACCATGGAAGGATTCTTGCAAACCCGGTTCAAACCTTCAGCTAGCTAATCGGAGGTTGGAGACTTCATTGTACAGGCTAAGAAAAAATGAGGAGTTGTTAATTGAATACGATGAGGCCATCCTAAGTTATGTAAGGGAGGCTATGCTGAAAGGGTGCAAGGTGAGCTGGTGAGCCAGGAGGCACATTATCTGCCACACCATGCAGTGGTACGGCGAGACAAAACTCCACCAAACTGAGGGTAGTTTTTGATGGCTCAGCAAGGACAAAGGTGGTGTGTCCTTGAATGACTGTTTGGATGCTGGGCCAAATTTAAATGCAGATTTATTTTCCTTGTTACTGAGATTCAGGTTTGGTAGAGTAGCATTGACTGCAGATGTGAAGCAAGCTTTTTGCGGATAAAGTTAAAACCAGAGGACAGAGATGCAGTAAGGATCTGTGGGTGGATACGAAAGACTTGTTGGAAAATGAACCTAAGGTTCAAGCATATAGAATGAAGTCAGTGTTGTTTGGCCTCAGCTCTAGTCCATTTCTGTTGGCAGCTACTATGCAGTACCATTTTAAGAAATATTCTGAGTCTATCCTAACACTATTGAACACATAAGAAAAATTTTTATGTTGATGATTTGCTATGTTCCGTGGATAATACAGAAATGGCTAAACAGATATTCATGAGGCTAGAGCTATAATGAGGAGGCTGGCATGGAGCTCAGAAATGGCAGACCAATCATTCGCAATTACAAGAGTTTATGAGTCATTCCTCTGTAGTACCTGATGCAGCAGAAAGTATTGAGGATTCTGGTATTAAGGAGTTGTGGGCAATAGACGCAAAGGTGCTAGGCATCGTTTGGCAGCAAGATGATGATTTGTTTACCTTCAATGGGAAATCTTTAGTAGAGCTGGCCGAGAATGAGACAAGGTGGACAAAACGTACAGCTCTTAGTTTGGCTTCGAAGGTCTTTGATCTCTTGGATTCCTGCTCCATTTGTGATAAAGTCAAAAATTTGGTTTCAGAGCCTCTGGAAATTGACTTGGTTGGGACCAAGAGTTACCTGATCATATGGTGGTAAGGTGGAATATTGGTTCAAAGAATTGGCACATCTTGGAGACATTGAAATCCCAAGATGGTACTTTGGAGAGTTGAACAATAGTCCAGACAATTTGGAGCTGCACATCTTTTGTGATGCAAGTGAGGAAGCCTATGCAACTTGTATTTATATAAGAGGCGCATTGCAAGAAGAAGTAAGTTGCAGGTTGGTTGCTGCAAAGAGTAGAGTAGCACCTTTGAAAAGGCTTTCTGTTCCAAGGTTGGAATTGATGGTGCCGTTTATTGCTAGTCGGCTTGCAATTACAGTGCGAAAGTCTTTGGCCTCTATGAAATTCCAAGCTATTATTGGACAGACTCCACTATAGTTTGGCACTGGTTAAGAAGTCAGGCAAGGAAATGGAAACCATTTGTTGCCAATAGGGTGG
Source organism: Bathynomus jamesi (assembly GCA_023014485.1). NCBI lineage: Eukaryota > Metazoa > Arthropoda > Malacostraca > Isopoda > Cirolanidae > Bathynomus > Bathynomus jamesi. The sequence goes on from JAJOZX010000526.1 coordinate 1,247,317, forward strand.
AGGAAATTCAAGCGCACACAGATCCCAAGCAATGGAAGCATTGTCCAGGCATCCAAAACCCCGCTGATTTACCAACACGAGGAATTTCGGTGAAAGATCTTTCACAATCAGTTTGTGGTGGAATGGGCCAGAGTGGCTAAAACTTGGAAGTGAAAACTGGCCTTCCAATCAGCCTATTGTAGGAGAATGCCAGGCTGAAGAAGCATGGGTGAGTGAGGTGAGAAAATGCGCTGTGAACAGTTGTCAGTTATGCAGCAGGACCCCATATTGAGGCTTGAGGACATTAGCAGTCTGAAAAGATTGTTAAGAGTGACAGCATGGTATATAGATTTACCAACAACATTAAGGGAGAAACAAGAAGGGAAGGAATTCTGAACAGTAATGAGATTCAGCAAGCCAGGAAATACTGGGTGGTATATATGCAGAAGAAAAAATTTGGTGAAGAGAGGAATTGCTCACCAGCCATCCATTACAGGTTCTACCAACACATTCTGCGCTCAAGGGTTTGGATGTGTTTTTGGATCAGGATTTATTGAGAGTAGGAGGTAGACTACAGTTTTCTGGCTTCCAGAGGAGAAGAGACATCCAATTTTGCTACCTTCTGGGGGCACTTTGTGGACCTTTTGATCCTGGATACTCATCATAAGCTGTTACATGCTGGAGTTAGAGAAGTGATAATAGAGATTAGACAACAATTTTGGATTCTCAAAATTAGACAAGTAGTGAAAAAGGTCTTGCATAAATGTGTGGTTTGCAAGCGTTGGAGTGCAAAGCCTTATTATGAAAGGTGGCTCCACTTCCAAGAGAACGTGTGTCTATACTGCCCCATTTGATGTAGTGAGTAGACTTTGCAGGGCCAGTCTATGTGTATGAGCGAGGGGAGTCTAACAAAGGTTATATATGTCTTTTCACCTGTGCTACCACCAGAGCAATCCATTTGGAGTTGGTAAGCAACTTAAGTAGTGATGTATTTCTTTTGGCCTTTAAACGGTTTGTGAACAGAAGGGGTTTCCCAAATAAAATCATATCGGATAATGCAAAAACCTTCAAAAAGGCTGCAAAGGAACTCCAAGAAATTTGGTCCTTGCTGAAAGAGGAAGGATTCCAATCCTACTTTTCACACCAAGGGGTACAGTGGGAGTTTATTGTTGAGAGAGCACCATGGTGGGGAGGATTTTGGGAAAGGCTAGTGAGAAGTGTAAAGTGTCCATTAAAGAAACTTTTAGCTAATGCTCATTTGAGCAAAGAAGAATTCTCTACTGTTTTATGTGAAGTAGAAGCAATGGTGAACAGTAGGCCTATCACTTTTGTTTACAATAGTAGGCAGGATGCAGAGCCATTGACACCAAATCATTTTCTTTGTGGTAAACGATTAACATCAAACCCCAGTGTGCCAGAAGACTTGCAGCCCATCCAGAGCACTCAAGGAGAGTTAACCAGACGGTTCAGGTACCTTGAAGAGCTACAAGATCAGTTATGGAAGAGGTGGCAGATGGAATACTTGCCAGAACTCAATTATTACCCATCAGGCAAGGTAAAGGGCTCCAATGCAAATTGTATCAAGGTGGGAGAAGTGGTAATGATTGGGGATGAAAGACCAAGGCAATGGAAGCTTGGCATAATTGAAGAGTTGTTTGTTGGCAAAGACAATTTAGTTAGGTCTGCACTGGTAAAGACTTCAGGAGGAAAGTTAAAGAGACCTATACAAAAACTCTATGCTTTAGAAATCAGCAAAAACACAGATAGTCAAGATGAAACATTTGAGTTACAGCCTCATGAAGAAGGCTTGGCTAACCTTGCAGAAGGTAATGACAAAATGCCTCTTCGGTGGGGAGTGTTAGAAAATCTAGAAGAGGAAGAACCATTGTTGTCCCAAGGCGATACGATGACTAAGCTGATTGATGCAGCATTGCTTGTATATATATAAGTTAAGGTGTGTATATATATCCATCTCATAATTGTAAGGTTAGTGAAAAATTAAATTAATTTAGAGCTAGCATTTTTGAGCTCTTGTGGCATCATTGTTTGGTCACACTGTTGGCATCATTTTGAGACGCTGCGCGTCTTTCTACTCGTTTGTGGAAGGTCGTACGTAAAGGTGGTTTGATAGAGAGCTCTCTTGCAATTCGGTTTGGTTGTTTAGATACATGATTGTTGCATCGTGCAATAGTCCAGGTTGCGTTGTTGTTGCAAGGTTCATAAAGAAGACCACAAATAGTACCCTTTTGTTTACCTTTTAAGTTCATGTAATTTAAGGTCTAAGGTAGGCCCGCATCGAGTCAGCAACCCTGAGGTTACCCTGAGGTAGGACCTAATAGGATCTCAAATCCGTAAAGTTTAATATAGCTTAACTTGGGCTTTAGGTAGAACTTGCCCTTTAGAATTTGGCCGTTCACGGCTCAGCTGGGATTTCGAACCCGACAAATAAATAAAATAACAATGACCAACAAATACTATGTGCCTCAACTCAGTCCTACATAACACCTGTAAGAATAGCAACACTTTGAATAATATTATCTCAACTGAGAACATTAATTCATCATTATCAAATGAAACTTTGGATGAGGCAATTCAAACTTTATGGTTGCTAGAATCTGTGGGTATACATGACACAAATCAAACTTCAGAAGATCAGTTAATGGTAGAAAGATTTGAAGACACCATTCAGTGCAAAGACAATAGTTATTTTGTTGAGTTACCTTGGAAAATAATTGTCCAACTTTAAGAGACAATCTCAAAGTAGCTAAAGGACATTTATATAAAGTAATGAAAAAACTCAAACAAGATAATAATATCCATCATATAATGATGTCTTCAAAGAACAGCTACAGAAAGGCTTCATTGAAGAAGTAACAAATAACCCTTTTAAAAAGATGGTTGTCATTATTTAACCCACAGGGGGGTTTATCGACAAGATGCCCCAAAACAAAACTCAGAGTAGTATATAACTGTAGCCTCAAAGACAGTGATAAACACAGTTTGAATGATTGCCTGATTGAGGGTCCTAATCTCATTTCTGACCTTGTGAAGATCTTACTGAGGTTCAGGTTAGACAATATGCCGTACAAAGTGACATTTCAAAGGCATTTTTGAGAATAAATCTTAAAATGAATATGATAAGAACCAACTTAGGTTCTTATGGTTCAAGGATCCATTTGATTTGAAAAAGGGTTCATAACCTATAGATTTAATGTTTGTGTTTGGAGCCAATTGCTCACCTAGCCTATTAGCATTGACAATTGGACATCATTTGAACCAGTTTAAAACTCTTAACATTGCTTCCTTAAGGAACATTTTTACGTAGACAATCTAATAGGCTCAACAACAAAAATCTGAATTATCTGAAGTCTATGAACACTCTCAAAACATTATGCAACAAGGTAACTTTGAACTTAGAGAGTGGATTTCAAATGATGAGGATTTAAACAAAGAGATTTTAAAGGATAATAATGGTCTTACTGAGCCATCAGACAGAGTTAAAACTTTAGGTATGAACTGGTATTTGGATGCAACTTCTAACAGTCATGATTCAATCTGTACTAAAGGTTTTAAACTTGATGAGGAAGCAAATACTAAAAGACAAATATTATCAGAGGCTTCCAAAATTTTTGATCCTATGGGTCTATTCCTGCCTTCAACAATAAAATCAAAGATTCTCCTCCAAGAAATTTGGAGGACAAATGTTGGGTGGGATGATCCAATAACAAATGAAAATCAAAAATCTTGGAAGAAGTTAGCTGCTGATTTAACAAAAGTGCAGAACATTAAAATTCAAAGGTGCTGTGGGTTTAGGGATAAGCCCCAGAGACTTCATGTGTTTGCTGATGCAAGCACACAAGCTTATGGGTGCTGTGCGTATCTTGTAAGCCCTACAGAAAGTCATCTAATTTATGCAAAAGGGAAAGTTGCACCTCTCAAACCTACCCGAACCATACCTCAACTGGAACTATTGGCTGCTACATTAGCCATTAAAACCATTTCATTGCTTAAGGATGCTTACCATGATGTGTACTTAACTCATATCCACGCTGGCTTGACAGTCAGATTTGTCTTGCCTGGATACGGAATAATAGCATTAATAGTAAGAATATCTTTGTAAGAAATAGGCTAAAAGAAATAGCTGAGCTAATGAAAGCCTACAGTAAACTTTCACTATGTTCCAACTAAACAAAATCCAGCAGACTTTCTGACCAGAGGTTTATCCTACAAGTTGTTGAAGTCAAACAAAACTTGGTTTATGGGACCTAAGTGGCTCTGTAATACAGACCAATGGCCTGTGGAACAAGTTAACTTGACATTAAATTTAATCTTTTCAAATGAAAAGGTTGAACCAATCACTAATTATGAAATTATTCTGATTTCAACAAACTGTCAGGGTTACAGCCTACTGTTTGAGGTTTGCTCACAATTTAGCCACAATTAACAAACGCTAAATAAAAACAATCATAATTATACAGAAGTTGCAACCAAATACTGGATAGGCCATGCAACAAAAAGAGTACAATAAAGAGTTAGAATTCTTAACTAATGGGAAACAAACAAAAGAACCTGTACCATCAGTAGTTGTGGATCTAAACTTGTTCAGAGATGAGGAAGGCCTTCTAAGGTGTAAAGGGAGATTAGACAAATCAAAACTGTCATACAAAAGCAAACATCCAATCCTTTTACCTAGATTTAGCTATTTGACAACATTAATCATCAGAAAAACACATAATGATGTATATCTGAGGTGACGTGTATGTATATATATGTATATAGTCTAAAAGTCACTAAAGAGTAAATATCACTAAATCTAAGCGGAATGGCAAGACGAAGCCATAAACAACCAACGGGCTGTTCGTATTGCTTTGGTCTGGCCTAGACATGTTTTTTCCTATCTGACCTAATCTTGGGTGCTGAGTAAAATTAGGTGATGAATCTAAGGTAACAAATCGGGTAGGAAGTTGTTCGTACTTAAGTATAGTTAGGGGTAATGTCTATAGCTTCTAAATTGGTAATGTAAGAGAGAGTTAGGTAGGCTGTTGTGGGACACAGGAATAAAACGGTAGGCTTCAAGGAATACCTAATTCAACGCACCGGTAAGTGCTTTTGATTGTTTGCTAGAACCTAAGTAACCTAACTGGGGTGTCTACCCCACGCTATCACATTTGGCGACGAGGATGGGATTTGGCTCATTTGGTTAAATTTTGTTCATTGGGTTAAATTTGGCTCATTGGGTTAATTTGGCTTATTGGGTTAATTTGGCTTATTGGGTTCAAGTGGTTGTTTGGAAAATTGGATGCAGACTAGTGGGTCGTCCGATTTGGTTTGTTTGTGTGGGGAAGCTACCGTACTATAGCGTAGGTCCCGCCGCCCTAATTCTAAAACTAATTCCTACTCAGCCCTAACTCTAAAACTAATTCCTACTCAGCCCTACTCTAAAACTAATTCTTACTCAGCCCTAACTCTAATACAATTCACTATTCAGCCCTAACTCTAATAAAATTCACTATTCAGTAACTAGACCAAATTTAAACCTAACCTAACCTACTTCACGTGAGTTGGTCTAATTCGGTTTTGCTCTAGCATGTCGGTGATTGGCCATATAAGCCCCTACGAAGACAATGGGGAGGACTTCGAAGCTTATGCCACTAGGGTGAGGTTGTTTTTCGAGGCAAATTCCATTCCGGATGCTAAGAAAGTACCTACCTTTTTAACTATAATAGGCCCTAAAACGTTTGGTTTAGTTATGGACCTAGTTTCTCCTAAAGCACCGGAAACTTGCACCTATAATGAATTGGTACAGGCCCTAACCGATCACTACAAACCCCGAGTAGTTCTCATCTATGAACGTTTCAAATTTTATTCAAGGCATCAGACGGGAAATGAAAGCATTGCAGAGTTTGTTGCAGGAATAAAAAGCCATAGCCGTACGTGTAAATTTGGGGACAAATTAGATGAAATGCTAAGAGATAGGTTTGTAATGGGTCTCAAAGAGGAGTCTACCCAGAGAGCCCTATTAGCCATACAGGACCTAACTTTTAGTCAGGCTGTAGAAATAGCTACGGCTAGAGAAGCAGCTGCTAAAGATGTTAGAGCTTTTGGAAATCATAGTAGTAAAGCCCAACACGTAAATAGCTTTAAATCTTCTAGGCCTGGCAGACCTAACGAGCCTACTAGACAGGCAAATAAAAGGTATGAGGCGAATATGACTAAGCCTACTAATTCTACTAAGCCTTCCAAGCCATGTACAGGGTGTGGAAAACACCATTGGAAGAAAGATTGACTAAATTTCCCTTTTAAAGAAGCAGTTTGCCGAAACTGTAGAAATAGGCCACATAGCTAAAGTGTGTTTTCAAAGAAAACAAAGGGTGAAAATTCTAATTTTAACATTTCTAGTATAAATCCTCAAAAGGGAAATACTTCGAACATTGGAGTGGAGTACCTATTCTATGAGCAGCAAAGTGGGGAAAATACAGGCCCATATATTGTAGAGGTAGGCCTAAATGGAATTACAGTTCCTCTAGAATTGGATACGGGTGCTGCCCGGACGGTCATGTCCAAGGTAGTTTTTGATAAGATTTTCAAAAACACACCTAAACTACATGCATCTAAAACGATTTTGAAGAAGTACGGTGACATACAAATACCTATTTGTGGAGAAGCATACGTCACAGTTACACTTAACCAGAAAACTTTGTCTCATCCCTTAACCCTTTTAGTGGTGGATGAGCAAGGGCCTACTCTACTAGGCCGTGATTGGATTGATGCTTTGGAAATGCCAATTGACAAAATCTTGCCAAGGGGTCAGGCAGATGTGCATACACTTCATATCCATCTGACATAGACTCATTGTTAAGGGAGTTTTCTTCTATTTTTGGGCCTGAAGTAGGCAACCTAAAAGGCCATCAGGTCTGCATAGAAGTAGATCCTAATGTAACTCCGAAATTTTGTAAGGCTCGTTCAATTGCGCATGCACTGCGGGAGAAGGTAGATTTAGAAATTGACAGGCTGCTAAAAGATAAAATTATTGAACCAGTCACACACGCTAAGTGGGCTGCCCCAGTAGTTCCTGTACTAAAACCGGACAAGTCCGTGCGGTTATGCGGGGATTACCGTTTAACAGCAAATAGAGCCGTCCTTCTAGATTGCTATCCTATACCCAAGCCTGATGAATTATTTAGCTCTCTTGCTGGGGGAAAATATTTCACAAAACTCGATATGTCCCAAGCCTATGCTCAACTAAGTTTAGATGAAAACTCTAAAGAATTAACTATCATAAATACGCACCGAGGCCTATATAAGTACAATAGGCTATGCTATGGAATAGCATCGGCTCCAGGTATTTTTCAGAGGACAATGGACCAAGTTCTAGGTCACATTCCAGGGGTACTTTGCTTTCTAGATGATGTCCTCATTTCAGGTTCGACTAAAAAAGAACACCTAACTAGATTAACCACGGTTCTAAAAAGACTCCGGGATGCTGGACTTAAGCTAAAGAGAGAAAAGTGTTCATGGGTCACTAACGAGGTTTCATATTTAGGGTTCCGCATAGATGCCTCAGGCATTCATCCAACGGTGGATAAACTAGAAGCAATAGAAAAGGCACCACCTCCACAAAACATCACACAGTTACAAGCTTATTTAGGTCTCCTAAATTTTTATAGGAAATTTTTGCCTAATGCATCGACTTTCCTTGAACCCCTAAATAAGCTATTACGATCTGGGGAACAGTGGAGATGGGAGAAAACTCAAAAGGAAGCATTTGAGGCTTCCAAGGACGTACTACTAAAGTCCACTCTCCTAGTGCATTATGATCCTAAACTTCCTCTCGTAGTTTCAGCAGACAGCAGTTCTTATGGAATTGGGGCAGTGTTATCTCACCACATTGATGGTGTAGATAGGCCTATCTGTTTTGCTTCTAGAACACTAACTGAGACGGAAAGACGATATGCACAAGTGGAACGTGAAGCATTAGCCTTAGTATTTGCAGTAAAAAAATTTCATTTCTATCTATGGGGTCATGAATTTAAACTAATTACTGACCATAAGCCTCTTTTAGGTTTATTTTCACCTAATAAAAATATTCCAGTTATGGCCTCAGGTAGGATTCAACGATGGGCACTGATTCTACAAGCCTATAAATTTGACTTAGTACATCGGTCAGGTAAACTTCTAGGTACGGCTGATGCGCTAAGTAGGTTGCCCTTAGAAAATCCAAATGATTGTGTACCTATACCTACAGAATGGGTTCACTTGGTGGAGTTTTTGGAATCCACTCCAGTATCTGCAGTACAAATAGAGCAGTGGACAAAATCAGACCCTATTCTGTCTAGGGTCATCCATTTCTGCTCAGTTGGTTGGCCTACTAAGGTTGAGAGTGAATTACAGCCTTTTATTCAGCGTCAGTCTGGCCTCTCTATTCAAAATGGCTGTCTCTTATGGGGCCACAGAGTGATTATTCCAAATAAAGGCAGGTCGAATTTAGTGAAGGAACTTCACGCTGAACACATGGGCGCAACAAAAATGAAAGAGCTGGCGAGAGCTTATTTCTGGTGGCCTGGTTTAGATGGAGAACTCGAATCATTGGTTCGTTCCTGTCAAAGCTGCCTAGAGAACAGAGATCTCCCAAGGAAAAGTCCACTTCATCCTTGGGAATGGCCTACTATACCGTGGCATAGGATCCATGTTGACTATGCAGGTCCTATAAATAATTTATTTCCTAGTCATGGTGGACGCCTACTCTAAGTGGGTGGAAATTTTCCAACCACTTCCACGACTTCGGGTGTTACTATTCGCTTACTCCGTTCAGTTTTCGCTCGATGGGGTTTACCCGTAGTCCTGGTTTCCGACAATGGTACTTGTTTTACCAGTGAGGAATTTCGTTCCTTCGTCCACCTAAATGGCATTAGACATGTCCGGTCTAGTGTTTTCCACCCATCTACTAACGGTCTCGCGGAAAACATGGTCCGTACTTTCAAGTCGGCCTTGCGTCATTCTCGTGGGGAGGAAATGCAAGTGGTGTTGGATAAATTTTTGTTTAAATATCGAATAACACCACACACCACGACAGGGGTGTCTCCCTCTAAACTTCTGATTGGCCGGGGAATTCGTTCAGTTTTTGATTTGTTACGTCCAAACGAAATGTTACAACAACGAGTTTACGCCATCAGGAAAAACAGAAGTTGTACCACGACACTAAAAGAGGGAGAGTTCTAGAAGCGAAACCTAATGATCCAGTTGTGATTCGACTATGGGGCTGGACCAAAATGGGTTCCTGCAACTGTGCAGGAGAGAACGGGCCCTGTTTCCTTCAAGTGCCAACTAGAAGATGGTCGTTCTATTAAACGCCATCAGGACCAGATATGGGAACGGAAGTGCAGAAGGACCAGAGTCTTCCGGAAGAGAGAACTGATCCTCCGGAAAATGGTTCAACTTGCCCGCCTATACAGGTTGCACCTGATCCTACTACATCAACCCCGCTCCGCAGGTCGTCTAGGGTCCCTCATCCCCCTGACAGACTAAACTTGTAGGGGAGGAGTGAGGTGACGTGTATGTATAATATGTATATAGTCTAAAAGTCACTAAAGAGTAAATATCACTAAATCTAAGCTGAATGGCAAGACGAAGCCATAAACAACCAACGGGCTGTTCGTATTGCTTTGGTCTGGCCTAGACATGTTTTTTCCTATCTGACCTAATCTTGGGTGCTGAGTAAAATTAGGTGATGAATCTAAGGTAACAAATCGGGTAGGAAGTTGTTCGTACTTAAGTATAGTTAGGGGTAATGTCTATAGCTTCTAAATTGGTAATGTAAGAGAGAGTTAGGTAGGCTGTTGTGGGACACAAGAATAAAACGGTAGGCTTCAAGGAATACCTAATTCAACGCACCGGTAAGTGCTTTTGATTGTTTGCTAGAACCTAAGTAACCTAACTGGGGTGTCTACCCCACGCTATCACATATCATATGGGGGTACCACAGACACTAACTACATTAAGAAAAACTTATTGGATACCCAAGGGAAGGATCACTGTTAAAACAGTCCTGAGTGAGTGTGTCACATGTAGGCGTATTCATGCTAGGCCCTATAGGAAACCAAATCCTCCTGCTTTGCCAGAGGAGAGAGTTACTCTCAACAGACCCTTTGAGACTGTAGGCATTGACTATACAGGAGCATTGACTGTAGGGGTGGGTGACACTGAACAAAAAATGTACATTGTACTGTTTACATGTGCTGCCTCACGAGTTGTTTATTTGGATGTTGTGGAGGACCTTACAGCAGAATCTTTTGTTGCTGTCTTAAGAGATTCTGTGCACGACATTCAGTACCAAAGACAGTTTGGACTGACAATGCTACATATTCAAAGCTGGTGAACAAGTCATCCACGACTTGTTAAGCAATGAAATCACACAATTATATATACAAAATTCAAACATAAAGTGGAAGTATATTCCGGTTGCCTCTCCTTGGTATGGTTCTATCTAGGAGAGGAATATACAACAGTAAAGAATTGCTTGAAGAAAGCAATTGGCAAAAAACAGATACACTTATTTGGGTTGCTCACTCTCCTGGCTGAGATTGAGAACATCATTAACAATAGACCACTCACTTATGTGAGTGACAACATTAATGACCACGGAACCATTACTCCAAATCATTTGATTCGGGGAGAACAAGTTAGTCTCCTGCCGGACTACAATATAGACTCTTCAGAAGACCCAAACTGGACTCAACGACATGATGAGCTCCAGACTAAGTTACAACATTTAACTAGAGTTAAAGCTCATTTCATTAAACAGTGGAAAACTGAGTACTTGATGAGTCTAAGGAGAGACATAAACAAATGACTAAGAAGGATGGTCTGACACAATTAAGGTAGGGGACCTTGTCTCATACATGACAGTACTCCAAGACAATACTGGCCTCTGGCTAGAGTTTCAGAACTCAGACCAGGGGCAGACGGGGTAACAAGAGTGGTCAAATTAAGGACTTCAACGGGTGACACAACAAGAGACATTTCTCTTTTGTACCCTTTAGAGTCTGGACCCAAAACAATGGACTTTGGAGAACTTCTCCACTGACAGTAACAACTGGAGACACTGAACTTCCAGTAACTATTCCTTTGACAGTAGGAGTGGTAACGCATCCTACTACAACATTGACAGACACAAGACCTCAGCGACAAACAGCATTAAAGGCGCGACTATTTTTACAACAACAAAATAGATGCTGGGGAATTGTAATTTATCTTCTAACTTTCATTTTTTCTTTTCTTATGGTAAAGACCATAGACAGTTTCATCCTATGGATGTATATTTTCTCTTCTAATTAAATGCTACACCTTCTCCATGAGAAGGTGAGGATAGGCACTGTTAATCAGATTAACAGGCATTTACAGTTAAATAGTTAGCTAGTCTACACTCAGACATAAAAATTGGTGACAATGACACCAAAATTTTTATCTCCCGGGGCCCCCAGTATATGGAAAACTGATGAGTGGGTAGTTGGGAGGTAACGAAAATGGTTCACTGAGTAGGTAGGTAGTTAATCTAACAATTATTAAATTCCTTTTATGTCAATAACTGGGTGGATGAAACCAATTGGTTGCTCACCAGAGTTATTCTCCACACTAGTATTTATATACTGTGTGAGAAGAGCGTGCTCGGTAATGGAGATCCATTACCGCTCAACCAACCGAGGAAAAAACCAAGACAACGCTGGTGGAAAAAGCCCCGCGAAGAGGAGAACAAAGGGGTACGAAAACGAACAACGGGGCGAGAGGACGCAAGGGTGAAGGGACGAGAACAGACAACGAAAAGATCCCTCCAGCAAGTACGCTCTCGACAATTACACAACCGGAGAACAGAGACTCCAATAACTAACAGTAAGTGACTAATTGAGTTTTTAACCCAGTAAGTTAATCACATTAAATTAAGCTGGGTCAGACAAGTTAGGCCTACATTGTGGCCTAAGACCCAGCATCAACTCATAGCTTAACAAAGGTGAAGGTAGATTGCCCTAACCTAAATTGGTGAGGAATCCTACTGTGGACCTCAATTTATCTGCCCGCTCTGGACCATTTCCGGAATCTCTAGGCTGACCCCTCTAGACTAGACTTGATCTACTCTATAGTTAGACTGGAGATATAAGGGGTGGGTTAATTGTGGACCAATTCATACAGAGCATTTTTCGCACTTATATTCATACACATGTCTGGAGACACTTATATTCATACACATGTCTGGAGACACTTATATTCATACACATGTCTGGAGACACTTATATTCATACACATGTCTGGAGACACTTATATTCATACACATGTCTGGAGACACTTATATTCATACACATGTCTGGAGACATATTCATACACATGTCTGGAGACACTTATATCCATACACATGTCTGGAGACACTTATGTCCATACACATCTGTACGCGGACATTTGTGGGTACTCAAATATAAAATACATTCATCTGTCCACACTATTCCCATAAATTCCTCTACACTCATTTTATGGTCACTGAAACGAATGTTCGTGAACACGGAGATTGGTTTTCTTAGCTCTTGATAATATTTTGTCTCGATTTAATACTTACGAAGGGTTTTAAATGTCATTTTTCCTTCTTTCAATCTATAACCGTTTGTATTTTGTTTATATTGCTTTTCCTATAGAAAGAAATGAGGATCTCTCATTTTACTTTTATTCCCTCGGTGTCTGGGTCATTTGATATACTTTAGCAAACGGCTCCATGACGTCTGCAGTATTCAGATTTTATTATTATTATTATTATTATTACTACTATTATTGTTATTATTCCTAAAGTTTTTATCATTTCCATCAATTTTTCTTTTGACAATCCGATGACGCCTAACGTTCTGACCTTTAAAATTGAATATGAAAATACTTTAACATCGTTTAAGAAGAATGCATGGTAATATCCGACCTTATTATTAATATTAGTTTTGAAGGTAACATACATATTCTAAAGCTCGTTGAAAAGGCTACAGTTAGCTACAATATTAAAAAAAATATGCATTTATTTTCCTTCGTTCAGGGTTTAATGGAGAAGAATATCTTTATTTAATTCATTGAATTAAGTAACTAAAATAATTAGGCCTCGTCCTTAAAACGCACATAACGAGCATCTTATCCACCATTATCCATCTAGCATAACTGTATTCCTATCATTAAATAAAAAAGGAAGACAGAAATCCGTAAAATTTTAATCTCGAAATGCCTTAAAAATACTTTTGAGTGAAATAGTGCATGTTCCAGATGAAGATCCTAAACTAAAGTTTGAAATTAGAAATAAACTCTTAGAGATAGAGGCCTTCTGATTCCTTTTATGTTTCTCCTTTAATCATTTCCCTCGACAAACTCAGAGGACGACGATTTTGCTCTTGCAGAAAAGGGTTTTAATGACCCCGTAATTGACGGAGATTTAGTTGAAAAAACCGTTATAAATGATTCATAATTTAAACTCTAACTGGCAGGTATATTATTGTATATAAATATACTTGTAATTTGTAATATACTCCTTCGTTGTTGGTTGGATAGATTCATACAGAGAATTGACAAAAGTAAATAGAATTACGATGATTGTTCTCAAGAACAAATGGTTAAAAAGGTCATCAATGGAATTCCAGAACGTGTGTCACCTTTACGTAATGCAAAGGAAAAACCACCAACACCATATTAAATATATTGATTCAATAAATTTGTCATTATTTATTGACTTTTATTATCAAATCAAAGACTATGGAAAAACCTGTAGGTGTATATTTACTTTTGTTCACCCTCTGTTTATATATATATATATATCGTAAAGAACGACGCTTGTATAGGAGATATTCCGCGCAAGACGAGAGAGAGAGAACGGAACAAATGAAAAAATGAGGTAACCACCTGGGAATCGAACCCGGGATCTTCCGATTGCCGGTCAGACGCGATACCATTACACCATGGACCTCACTCTTCCAAATGCCGTAATTCTTCTACATACTCGCAGAAACCAATGCCCCAAGGGGGCACCTCCCGCATGCCGTAACATTATATACATTCAACTGCAAAGAACACGAAGTATAAATAACGTAAAGAACGACGCTTGTATAGGAGATATTCCGCGCAAGACGAGAGAGAGAACGGAACAAATGAAAAAATGAGGTAACCACCTGGGAATCGAACCCGGGTCCATGTTGTAATGGTATCGCGTCTGACCGGCAATCGGAAGATCCCGGGTTCGATTCCCAGGTGGTTACCTCATTTTTTCATTTGTTCCGTTCTCTCTCTCTCGTCTTGCGCGGAATATCTCCTATACAAGCGTCGTTCTTTACGTTATTTATACTGCGTGTTCTTTGCAGTTGAATGTATATAATGTTACGGCATGCGGGAGGTGCCCCCTTGGGGCATTGGTTTCTGCGAGTATGTAGAAGAATTACGGCATTTGGAAGAGTGAGGTCCATGGTGTAATGGTATCGCGTCTGACCGGCAATCGGAAGATCCCGGGTTCGATTCCCAGGTGGTTACCTCATTTTTTCATTTGTTCCGTTCTCTCTCTCTCTTGCGCGGAATATCTCCTATACAAGCGTCGTTCTTTACGTTATTTATACTGCGTGTTCTTTGCAGTTGAATGTATATAATGTTACGGCATGCGAGAGGTGCCCCCTTGGGGCATTGGTTTCTGCGAGTATGTAGAAGAATTACGGCATTTGGAAGAGTGAGGTCCATGGTGTAATGGTATCGCGTCTGACCGGCAATCGGAAGATCCCGGGTTCGATTCCCAGGTGGTTACCTTTTTTCATTTGTTCCGTTCTCTCTCTCTCGTCTTGCGCGGATATCTCCTATACAAGCGTCGTTCTTTACGTTATTTTACTGCGTGTTCTTTGCAGTTGAATGTATATAATGTTACGGCATGCGGGAGGTGCCCCCTTGGGGCATTGGTTTCTGCGAGTATGTAGAAGAATTACGGCATTTGGAAGAGTGAGGTCCATGGTGTAATGGTATCGCGTCTGACCGGCAATCGGAAGATCCCGGGTTCGATTCCCAGGTGGTTACCTCATTTTTTCATTTGTTCCGTTCTCTCTCTCTCGTCTTGCGCGGAATATCTCCTATACAAGCGTCGTTCTTTACGTTATTTATACTGCGTGTTCTTTGCAGTTGAATATATATATATATATATATATATATAATTATTATAACTAAAAGCCCCATTTTTAAAAAATTATTTGAAGTCATACCTTCTAAGTGCACTTTTATATATCTTTAAAGTTTCCAAAAGTTACCCTTTCTTTACTATTTTATAACGTGGAAAGAGCCATTATATATATGAATAATCTTAAATATATAGTCCATCAGCTCAAAAATCCCTTCTCTCTCGTTTATCTTGATTTTAAAACCAAAGATGCGAAAGCAATGTATCGGGAAATTTACTCCCCACGTTTTACCTCTTTTTTTTTTTTTTTTTTTTCAGAAAATTTATTTCATAATATTTAGAATATTTTCAGAATGTTGTAAAATATAAAAAATGTTTATTTAAAGACCTTTATAGTGATATATTGCAGTTTGTTTAAAGGACATTCAGATGGTTGCAAGATGGAAATATGATGTAGAGTGGTCGGATATTACTGTAAAATATTGTATTTATCAATGCGATCATTTGCTTCGTGGAGTCTGATTGATCTGTTTAGTAGAAGTTTTAGGTAACAATCCCTCATCGAATGTAGGTCAAGCCCGTAATCCTGCCTTTACAGCTGGTTTGGTGAAGGAGAAAGTTCTTTTCTTGAGCTTTGCATTTCACACGGCCAGGCACACCCGGCTTGTTTACATGGGATTGTCCTGAGTCAGGTGTTTAGTCCTCTTTCGAACGTGTTCACAACGATACTAGTAATTTCTTCCTTATTTCATTTTGTAACTAACTAATTTTTTGGCCCTCTATCGACGAAATTATATTCTTTCAGAGTTGAAGATGTTCTTCGCCAGTGGTGGCATTCAGCTGGTTCGCACCGGTTCGTAAGAACCGGTTCTTAAAATTTCATGAGTTCGCCGAACCGGTTCTTACAGTCTCTTTGCAATTTCAAAAATTGGTCGCCATTGGGAAAAGGTTAGTTAGATATTTTTCTTATTGTTTTCCTTTGCAAAAAAACTTAGGTGGGGATGTAAAACGAGATAGAACCGGTTGCTAAAATATTTGAATGCCACCACTGTTCTTGACTAGCCTTCAATTTGGGATGCTGTACATTCTGTCTTTCCTCTTTAGCACTGCTGTTTGAATGATTACAGGATTTAGTTTCAGATTTAGAACTATTTTTAAAAAATTATTTTCCTCGTGGAAATTATGGTACGAGTATGTCTGTGTTTTTTCCAACGAGTTTAATTTACATAGTCTTTTTCCAATAATTCAGTTTTTAAAGTTAATGATTCTGGCTGTAAAGGTTCTCTGAATTCACACTGACGAATGTTTTGGTTTTTACATACAGAGATGTTAAAAGTGAGCCTATTCTAATTTTGGTTTGATCACGTGTTTTCAGGAATCATTATGTTATTGTCTCTACTTTTAAACGTTTTCAATATCTGTTTAGTTACTGTTTTTGTCTTGCTTATTCATATCTTATTTTGGGTTTCAAACTTCGCATCGTCAATCATTCTAACTCTTAACCCTTTCATGCCGTATGGGCGCAAATGAAACCATCAAATTTTATGAGATTTTAGTCATTCTGGAGATATAACAAGTGTTTTTTTGTGGCATTAAAAGTAAACGAAAATCAGGTATGAAAGGGGGTTAAATCCTTTTTGCTTTTGAGTTCCTCCAAATTTGTTGCCCTCTTGGGGCACAGTATTTTCTAAATTTTACTCTGACCATTTGTATATTATACTTGTGCCCCTCTGTAAAGACTTTATATCACTTGTTATCGCCCTATATCAACCTTTCAAATGTTCCATGCGATGATTCCTCATTTCACGGAGGTCAAGCTTCTATTCTGAAATTTTTGTGGAATGATGGAAATCCTTTTTACAAGCACACAACGCGCTCAAATTGTCTTCCCCTTTGCGAAATTGCTTTACAAATCGGACTCGTGTAGTGTAATATTTTATCACGGCCTCCATCGTTTCGGTAGAAATAGAGCGGATTTCACGTTACTGCTTCCAATATCCTGATATTTTCTTTGAAGACCCTGTCCTTTAGATGTACCCCATTAGAAGAAATCACAGGTCAGGTGACAGAGGATGGCATACAAGACCACATTCGTGAAGGTAGAAATACCTGATAGACAAGTCTCTCAAGCCAAAAGTTTCATGCAAAAAATACCAAAACTCATTTGCTGTATGAGGTCTTCTTGCACCGTTCTGCTGAAACCATACTCTGTCCATATCAGTGTCTTGGTCCAAAAGAAACGGGATGGACTGTTTTCGAAAGATATGAAGGTAAACATTTTGGTCCACCGTTGTGTTAATTAAGACAACCAAAGGTGGAACGCTGGAGGCCGGGATATGAAATTACAATGGCCGGGGATCTGTCACGCAATTTCGCAAAGAAAAGGGCACTTTGAGCACGTTGTGTGCCTATAAACAAGAACTCTCATCCTTCTCCAATTCATCGTGTTAGGTTTTAAGAACGTAAGCTTATTTACTAATTTGTAATTGGTTTTAGAAAGTGTAGCATAATTAAAGAGTCACCCTGTACTATCTATTGAACAAAAAATACCGCTGTGATTTCAAAATTTTATATCACACCGTGTTTACCAAGTAGATATTCAATCCAACATAAGCATTTTTTTTATATTTTGTAAAAACCGTGATTTCCCTTACTCCAGATTTTAAATGGGACTTCGTGTTACCACTTTACAGGGCAAGACAGTTTATGGCTAGATTTATTCTCTGTTAACTGAGGTCATGATATTCTCAAATAATTTCTCTTCCATATGTTCAGCATTACATTAAAAAGAATAACGGTGAAATTACTGAAATCCCTTCCCCTGCATAAATTCTCCCCTCCCCCCGAAGTTTCCGACTCCCTTCCCTCGACCTATGTGACTAATTCTCCTCATTAGGTCGTCTCTGTGTTCCATTAGCGTGAGAGGCCCTTCATAGAGGACGAATTCAAAACGAGAAAGTCTTCATGGCTTTCATTATATATCGAACTCATCTCGTGTCGAAAGCAAATGTTTAGAAATATACGAAGGATCCACATTTTTAATGCTGATTTTTAATTATAGCCTTTTGGGGATATATATATATATCGGTGGTGTAGTGGTTAGCGTCGCTGACTACGAATCCATCGGCCCCGGGTTCGAGACCGCCGCCAGCGGGCGCGCAGAAAACCCAGCTGTTCATCCTTCCACACAATAAAGAAAGTGGTTGGTAGATAAATGGGTACCCTAGGTGCCTAGTGGTTAAGACGCTGGGCTGCTGATGGGGCGTGGTTCGGATTCCACGTTAAACTGTAGGTCTAAGGTGGAGTGAAAAGCTTGACCTTCGTCAGAATGAACAATTCGGGCGGAAGCTAACCAAAGGATATATACATATATATATATATATGTATATATATATATATATATAGCTACTTTTTATAATTTTAACTTTATTGTAAATTGTTATTAAGCAACTTACAATTGCAATTTGTATTTTATGTGATTTGGCCTTTTATTGTTTTAGCTCTGAAGATGGAATTAGTGCATTCCGAAACGTTGGTACTGATTAAACCTTGAAGGATGTTTATTTTTTCTCTGGTCATCTTTATTAATTTCTTGTATAATCATGCCAAAGTGCCACTTTTTTTTTTTAACTCCGACAGAAAATTAATTTTATTTTGAAAGCTGTGATTAACTCCCAAAAACTTTTTTTTTTCTATCGTTCTTAATTCGCATCTTCACATACACACATGTACTTACATATGCGCGCGCGGGCATTCGCACGAAGCCAAAAACATTGATAGATGAACTCATGTTTCTGACATCGATATTATCAGATTCTGGATGACGTCTTCGTTTAGAATTTTCCAAAGACCAGTCAACATTTCCTTCAGATTTCAGAGAGATGTAAAAGAAACCTTCTTTTACGCAGTTGGCGAGCAAGATACTTCCAGACGTGTTCCATAAGGTTAATCGAAAGTGGGCTTCTCGAAATCACCGAAGGAAAAAACTTCTAATAATTTTTTATCTTCCATTAAGAATATTGTCGTATTGTATTGCGAAGCGTGACAGGATGCACAGTCTTCTTGCAACACATCCGTATTAAACTGGAAATTTCTTCGATAGAATAATAAAGAAAGATGGTTCTCTTGGATGAATGCATATTTCTTGGGATTGAGACATTCCTTGACTGACTTCGTCCATTTTATTTCATAATACCCCTTTATATCCTTATTTTATTCCTCTCTCTCTCTCTCTCTCTAAAGGATTCAGATTGAGCAATTGTTTGAATTAATTATTCCATTAAAACAACAGCCCACACATATAACATACAAATATACTCACACACACACACACACACACACACACACACACACACACACTTTACATATATTACTTTTACACCCCAAAAAAAATGTTAATTTAATTGAATATTAAATTTACAAGAGTTTCAGATATTCTTGTATTTTGGGGCGACCAAATGTTCCTCTAAAAAGTTCCAATACATTTTTTTATAAGATAATTTATGTTGACTGACTAACGTTTATATTTTATTTTTTCAGGAATGTATTCGTCTATTCTGCTTAATTATTTTATTTTTTATGAACACTTCAGGTTGACAAAAGCAAATAGACATCACGATGATTGTCCTCGAGAATAAATGCAAAGCTCATCAATGGAATACCAGAATGTGTGTTACCTTTACATGATGGAAAGAGGAAAGGAACATCATTCTAAATATATTAATTCAATAAATCTGCTATTATTTATGACTTTTATTATCAAATAAAAAAAAAAAATTGAAAAACTGAAGGTGTCTATTTACTTTGTCAACCCTCTTTACATCTTCGTTGTAAAGGAAAATGGAAAAGGCTTGCGGAAGGAAGGCGGGTGGCCGGGTGGGGAGGTTGCTAAATCAGGAGCCTGACGATGTCTCCTCTACAGGAGAGAAATTGAGGACAAAGATTATCGCGAAATGTGTACATTTGCAAAGGACGTTTCTAAGAAAAAATAGGGATGCGTCTTTCTGGGTTATCGGCAAACAAACCTCTTCAACCAATCACATTTCCAATTAAAAATTCGGAACTTTTCCCGACTCTCTACATGACATTGAACCCACCGATTCGACCGTGTATTACGAGTTTTTTAACGTGCAGTTCTACACAAACTGTGAAGTTCTAAAATAAATTGTGCAGTTCTATAGGCAAATATGTGCAGTTGAAAGATGTATTTTGTACGCTTTACTAAGTCACAAATAGAGCAGTTATCATAAATTAAAGTTAAATCAGCTCTTTCCAGTTGATATATTATTCCAGCAATAACGTATCATATAGTCGTCGCCGTGCGTATGAAAAGAATCTCACAGACATATTGTCACCTGCCGTAAAGTTAAATTAAGTTGTTAGCCCATAAAGTACTTAGAAACTAAAGAATAGAAGTTTTAAAATTTATGTCACAAATTTTTTTATTGAAAACAAATTGGCCCTTCCTTCTTGCATGAAAGAAAGTGAGTAGGATTAATGAGTAAGTAGCATTAAAAGTGAGTAGGATTAATGAGTAAATAGCATTAATAAATGAGTAGGATTAATGAGTAAATAGCATTAATAATTGAGTAGGATTAATGAGTAAATAGCATTAATAAGTGAGTAGGATTAATGAGTAAATAGCATTAATAAGTGAGTAGGATTAATGAGTAAATAGCACTAATAAGTGAGTAGGATTAATGAGTAAATAGCATTAATAAGTGAGTAGGATTAATGATAAATAGCATCAATAAGTGAGTAGGATTAATGAGTAAATAGCATTCATAAGTGAGTAGGATTAATGATAAATAGCATTAATAAGTGAGTAGGATTAATGAGTAAATAGCATTAATAAGTGAGTAGGATTAATGAGTAAATAGCATTAATAAGTGAGTAGGATTAATGAGTAAATAGCATTAATAAGTGAGTAGGATACTGGATTAGTGCAGGAAAAGTTATTTTTCATCACTTATAAAATGTGCTGTTCTAAACTTCCTTAAAAAACCACTCTGATGTTACATAGGGTGGCCACAAAGTCCCGTTACCCCTGCCCATATCATTGTTATACGATTCATTTCTCTAGGGGGTAACGGGACTTTGTGGCCACCCTATACTATAGGTTACAGAAGTTGGTAAACAATAGGTCGTATGGTATAGGTATGGCCAAGTGTATCACAACTTTTGTAATCGACTGTACCATATGTACTGCTCAGTCGGCAGAGACGACTTGGATTAAAAATTTGATCCTGGACCCTCGGAATACGAGTCCGGTGTTCGACTACTGTTGAAATGAATGGAAAGACATTAAAACCTTTTGTCATTATCATCACTCTCGTGATCAATGGAAAGATCACGAGAGGGAGTTCGATCACGAACGAGGGTTCGAGGGTTGGTACTTGAGAACATACCGTTTCAGATTTTAATTGGGAGGGGGTATTGCCCTCCCCACAAAACAAAATTGGGAGGAAGGAGTGTCTCAAGAATGAATATAAGATCTTCAAATTTCGAGGCTCAAAGTTTTCCTCTTCCTTTCCACAGAAGTTACAAAATTTTCACAACCTTCATAAACCTTAGTTTTGCTTTCGTCAGAATTGCTCATTCTGAGAAAGGTCAAACTCGTTGCTTCATCTTCTTAGATCTACAGTGAACGTCGAATTCGAACCACAACCCACCAGGAAAGGTAGAGATTACAAAGTCCTTGCCTGGATTCGATCTCACGACCTGCCGACCAACAGCCCAGCATCTTAACTACTACGCTACCCAGGGTACCCATTTATCTACCAACTAACCAATTTTTTGTATAGAAGGATGAACAGCTGGATGAGCTGAGCGCCGCCTGCCTTCTCCGGGAATCGAACCCAAGGCTGATGGATTTGTAGTCAGCGATGCTTGTTAACCACTACACTGTTGAGGCGTATATATATATATATATATATATATATACACACTGCGCCTCGGTGGTGTAGTGGTTAGTGTCGCTGACTAGGAATCCATCAACCCCGGGATCGAGACCCGGTGACGGCAGCAGGCGCGCAGCAAAACCCAGCTGTTCATCCTTCCACACAATAAAGAAAGTAGTTGGTAGATAAATGGGTACCCTGGGTGACCTAGTGGTTAAGACGCTGGGCTGCTGGTGGGGCGTGGTTCGGATTCCACGTTAAACTGTAGGTCTAAGGTGGAGTGAAAACTTAACTTCGTCAGAATGAACAATTTGGGCGGAAGCAAACCAAAGGTTACCAAAAGTACCAAAAGTACCTTGTCGCCCCTCCTCTCCAATATAGTTTTTTTCGAAATCACTTACATTCCGAGAATCCCTGGGGGTTGGCATCCCATGGTTGCGGTAAGTCGACGATATTTTGTGTATCTGGCCCATGAAACGTGACCTGGATGACTTCCTCCTTCAGTTAAATAATCAAGTCCCCTCCATTAAGTTTAATTTAGAAGTGGAACAAAAAAACTGAATCCCGTGTTTGGACGTGCGTGTACATAGGGAAAGCCCAGGTTTTAATTTTAGTATTTATCAGAAAAAAACAAACAAATTGTCCTACGTACACTTCTACTCCGGACATGACACCACATCAAGAAAGCTATATTTTCTTCAATGTTTCTCCGCGCTCTTAGGATCGCCAGTCCGGAATACATGGATGCCGAATTAGAAAAAATCAACAGTATTGGAAGTGATTTGTTTACCCACCTCCTTTTTTGGAATCTTGTCTTAAGGCAAAACGAACTTTCTATCGTGTTAATAATAACCCTCGCACTTTGTCGAAGAATATTTAAGTACTTCCATTTTTCCCAGGCTTTTTAGGCATTGCTAATGTACTTAAACTTTTGAATATTAATGTAGTATTTTCATGTGACAATATTGTGAAAAATATCATGGTAAAAAATAGTCCTTCAAGTAATTCAGGCATTATCTATAAAATTTGGTTGTAACAATGTGATTCCTTTTACATTGGACAGACGGGAAAGGATTTGCACACGCGCGTAAAACAGCATCAATATTCCGTTAGAACGAGACAGTCGTCCAGTGCCCTTTTCGTCCATTTGTCAGAGTTATCCCACTGTATTGACTGGAATAATGCTTCAATTTTGTTTCACTCAAGCAACACTGTTAATAGAAATATTCTTGAGTCTGCCATTATTCAACTCATAAATAATTTCAACATTAGCCAGGGCCTTCTTTCGCTTGATCCTGTTGTTTTAAATTCGTTCAGAACAGATTTAGACAAGAAGGGCAAAGTGCTAAAACTCTGGTAGCTTTTCCTTATAAATTTGTATGCTCCTCCTACAATTTTTATTTTCCTATTTTTTTTGTGACCTACAGTGTATATATAGTCTCGAACTTGTTATTTATTTCAGTGTTCTTGAGGATGAGGATGTCATTAGACGAAGGCGCTTGAGCATTATTCTGCTTTTCCTTCGTGGTTATTTTCATTATATATATATATATATATATATATATATATATATATATATATATATATAAGGTATCCTCCATCAAGATTCGAAGGCGTGACCGCTGACTCAGACTCACTTGTCTACGTCAAGCTTAAAATTAATACAGCTTGGCACAAATTTATCAACCGCAAGGAACATTCTCGCTTTCACCCCCAGAAATGTTTTACATGTTAATCCGCCGCACTCGAACTGAGGAACAGCAATTAATAAAACCTATCTGGACAGCATGATGGTACCATAAAGATGAAAATAAACGAATGAACACGCGCTTTATGCATATACTAGCGTTCTCCTCGGGGTGATGATATATGCGTCAGGTTGCACTAACATTTGTCCTGTCGTAGCCTAGTGGTTAGCACCTGCGGCTCCTAGTCAGAGGTCCCGGGTTCGAATGCTGGTGGATAATATATATATATATATATACATATATATATATATATATATATATATATATATATATATATATATATATATATATATATATGTGTGTGTGTGTGTTTGTGTGTGTGTGTGTGTGTGTGTGTGTGTGTAATTTAAATTAAATTATTACTGAATATTTGATGAGGGAAGTAGGAGGTGTGTTCACTCATTATCATACGAGGACTATTTCGATGTGAATTCCAGTTCGTTTGATCCTCTTTGATCGAAATAGGAAGCCCTGTCACGGAAGTGAACATCATCAGATGGATTCAGACCATCTTGATCAGGCGGAAGAACAACGCGGGAACACTCTTTCTCTCTCATACATTTATTATACTGTGTAATGTGTGTGTATATCATGTATTCTAAAATATGATTCCCAGCCCCATCCGTTTTGTAAGAGATAACAAAGTAATATTGGATCCCTCCTTGAAGTCGAGGGTGGTACCCTATTTCTGATCGTGATCCCTTTACACACACACACACACACACACACACACACACACACATATATATATATATATATATATATATATATATATATATATACACTCGTATACCGGGTGATTACAAATGATCTTCCCGATTTTAAACATTTATTATGAAAAAACTAACAAAGCTACAGCGAAAAGCAAAATATACAAATAAAGAAGAACGCAAAAAGTTTTATTTACAACCTATTGAAGTTCAATATGAGCTCCTTTTGTGGCTCTGCAGACATCAAAGCGGTATTCTGTTTCCCTCCATACATTTTGTAGCATATCATACTGAACTTCTCTAACAGCCTCAAGTATCCTTTCCTTCAAATGACTCAAAGTTGCTGCCATTGATGGAACAAAAACTTCATTTTTGACAGCCCCAGAGGAAGAAGTCAAGGGGGATTAGATCGGGCGAACAAGCCGGCCAAGGAATGGGCCCCCATGCCCAATCCAACAATCAGGTAATTGCTCATTCAGGAATGTTGTAACCTCATTGTGGAAATGGGGTGGCGCACCATCCTGCTGAAACCACACATCAGCTTTGTCCTCTAGCAGCTGGGGCATCAGCCACAGCTGTAGCATATCGCGGTAAATGATACCGTTAATTGTTTGTTCATCATAGAAGAATGAACCGGACACTTTCTCAGCGGTAAGAACACAAAACACATTAAATTTAGGGCTCTCTCTGACGTGTTCAATATTACATATAAAGATTTCCTGAAATATGCTTTATTTGTATATCTTGCTTTTCGCTGTAGTTTTGTTCGTTTTTTCATAATAAATGTTTAAAATCGGAAGATCATTTATAATCACCCGGTGTATATACAGTGGTGGGCACCGTTAACCAAAAAGTTAACTTCGTTAACCGCTAATCCGTTAACCAAAAAGTTAACTTCGTTAACCGTTAATCCGTTAATTCGTTAAACATGTAACGGAAGTTACCGATAAACCGTTAACGTTAACTTTTATTATAAAAAAAATGAAAAACACAATATATATATATATATAATTTAATTTTCCCTCTTCTTCTCGTTCTCCATTTTGTCCATGAGATGCATGTTGCCCTTCATGAAATTAGCATATCAAAGTTTTCATCAGACAGGGATGATCTCTTGGCCCTCAGGATGTCCTTGCCCATAGAGAACAAACGCTCCACTGCAGCACTGGAGGGGATGGCTGTGTTGAACTTGATGAACAAGTCCACCAACACTTGCTCACCCAAGAAGGCAGCATCTGTCAGCAAGTCCTTGGAGTTGGTCTCTAGCCAGGTCTTGACCAAGTTCTGGGCCTTGCCCTTGAGTGACCTGTGGCTTCTGTCGCTCTTTTGTCTGGATGACAGCACTGAAGAAGTCATCCTCCTCCTCCTCCTCCTCGTTGTTGCTGCCTCCACTGTTGCTGCCCACTTCGTTGGACTGCTGCTTCATGGCCTCCTCGACTGTACCCTCCATGCTTTTCCTCACCCTGGAAAAAACCGGGTAGAAAAATAATTATGGAGATTTTAAAGATGTGGTACCTAGAAGTACCGCCAGGACATAAAGGGTTAAGGTGAAAACGCTCCCATTGTAAGACATCAATTGACTTAATTTATGTCATCAAAGTGACATGAGAATTGAAATCTTACCTGATCAGTTTTATGGTTCTTGAAATGTATCAAGGAGACTACTAATAAGGTACTCAAAGACATATTATAAATATACATGACTTACTTGACAACGATTATTTTTAAATATTCACTAGCACAAACATGTTGCGCAAGAGACAGACTGCAAATGAAACGAATGTAGTTATTTGTTGTAATTGTTACATATATATTATTGAAAGTGCCGTAAAATGCTCGTGATATTTCTTGAAAGAAGTTGAAACATTCAACTCAAATGGCAAATCTTTCCGCCTGATTTTACAGTAGACAATGTTTTGCTCAAACCAATGCCATAAATAACTACCATATTTGGTAAGACACAAATTGTGGCGACGGAAACAAATATATCGCCTGATTTTGCACTGCGGAAATGGAAATTCGTTCATCACTATTAACAGTGGCGGATTAATTGCGCACCTGCTCAGCACTGAAAATAATAGAAACTTTTAAACGTTTATTTATGAATTTTTTGGGTTAACGGACTTGAGTTAACGGAAGTTAAATGTAACGGAAGTTAATTAGTCCGATAATGATTTTCAAAGTTAACTTAAAAGTTAAATCGTTAACGAAAAAGTTAACTTCGTTAATTAACGATTAACGGATTAACGGTTTGTGCCCAGCTTTGTGTATATATATATATAGTGGCCTACGGATCACTAATTTGATGTGGCCAAGAAAGTAGGCTTACTATAATTAATGATTTATATTGAAATTAATAATTAGGGGTCACCAGTTTGGGGGTTACAGCCCAAACAAACAATATTTAATAAGGAGAGAGAAATTACTTTGTTTTTGTGTGTTTAATTAGGAAACTAAATGAATTATTTGTTCACAGTGATTAACAATTGAATAACGGTATTTATAGTGATTAACAATTCTATAATGGTATTTATACTATATTACAGATGACTGATTATTTATTAGCAATAAGAAATGGTTACACAGTCTAATCGTTAAGTAAGTATAATCGTTAAGTAACTACACTAATTTAGGTAGGCTAATGATGTATGCAGCAGTGAACACAGAATAAGTAATTAAGCCAATAATAACTGAAATAATGAAAGTACGGTTGGTACAGTAAATGGATTAGGCAAGTAAAATGAAATGCATAAATGTGCAAATAAACAAGCAGATACAAATACAGTAAGATAACTGAATATGGTAAAATAATTGTACAGGCCTACCGCAGTCGTAATGAGAGAGTTAGTTTGCCGGTTGTTTGCGTACACTTTTGGGTATAGCCTATTCGCTAGGCTGAGGTTACACTATGTAAGCTACGCGGGAATTGCTTAACACGAAGGCAAAGGTAGGCTTGTGGCTTGTAGCCTACTAGAAGGTTTACGGACCTGGGCTTCGAAGGATTGCTTCTGCAGGCGGACTGGCCTTATCGGCGAGGGGATGAGTGTTGAGAGCCGGTAGAGACTTGTTGAAAAGGGGGCCAACGGAAACTCCTGCAGCAGTGATGTTGCTTCTTGCAGGATGAAATTGTAGAGGGCATTACTTGATGATAGACTTCGTGTATGCTCGACCGGAGCCTTAAAGGAATAGCGGGCCGCTCTCCGGCCTTCGCCGGAGAGCGGGTGGGCGTGACGAGTGGTGTTACTGACGAAGGCGCTGAGAGAGAGAGCGTAACGACAAAAACGAGAAGATGGCAAATGAAAGTGATTTGAGAAAGAAATCGCATTTATAGGCCTTGGTCACGTCCTCTAGTGGTCTTTTCGGGAAATACCACAAAATCTGTGTTTCCTCCGTGGACCTGTTTCATGCCCACGTGTATAGCCTTTGTTTTGATTCCATGATGTTTGAGAACGGCGAGGAAAGGAATTTCGTTTGGTCTCTCTCTCTCTCTCTCTCTCTCTCTCTCTCTTTCTCTCTCTATATATATATATATATATATATATATATATATGAGTGTAAATGATTTAAGAGTTTTCAGTTTTAAGTTTAAGCACCGTGCCCGACGCATTGAGAATGAGAAAGAGGGTTTTACGAAATATATGTTAAATTATACTCGTATATACAAAGTATTTCAAAATTATGAATCTCTTAATTGCGTATTAAAAGATAATATATTTCCTCCAAATATAAAATTACAAATTCTTTTATCGTCTACGTAAATGTAAAATGATATAAATCAATAAAATTTACAATCCAATAGAGGATTACGATCTAATAAATGACTGCAATTGCACAACACATTTTTGTCTCGTAGTTTTGAAATCCGATATTTGGTTTCCGATCTGATGAAGGTTATCATTTTAACTTGCGGAATTTCGAATAGGGGAAAATGGATTTAGGGTTTTTTTTTTTCCTTCCCCAAGTCAAAGAAAGATTCGTTTTGCCTGAAGACTTTCTTCCATTGTGGATACCATTAAATCCTTTAGAGAAAGATACGTCTTCAGTCTGGGCGATTTATGAATTACATTCTTCATCGCTTTATTGCAGAGCCGGGTGGAGCGGGGGGGGGGGCTGCGTCCCCTGTGCATCCAAGGGGGAAGTGAGGGTTGGCCCAGGCACTATGACGTAATAGTATGATTTTTTACGTTAAAATTATTCATATATATATATATATATATATATATATATACACACACCTTGGTTTGACCATGGTTTATAGCCTTGGTTTAATTTCCGCCCGAGTTGTTCATTCTGAAGAAGGTCAAGCTTGTCTCTCCACCTTAGACCTACAATTTAACGTGGAATCCGAACCACGCCCCACCAGCAGCCAGGGCTCCCACTTTTCAGGTAATTACCTTAGTTTAGGGTAAGGTAATCCTTGCTGGCAGCTCTGGGAGCTGATTATGGAAACTGCTTTCGAGTTGAATTACTTCAGATTTACCTTAAAAATTCCCGTACCCTAAAATGTGTATCCAAATTACCCTAAACTAAGGTAATTACCTTAAAAGTGGGAGTCCTGCCAGCAGCCCAGCGTCTTAACCACTAGGCTACCTAAGGTACCCATTTATCTATCAACCAATGGATTCGTAGTCAGCGACGCTAACTACTACACCACCGAGGCGCTATATAGTATATAGGAGGAGGAAAGGAGAGGCGACAGGAGGAGAGGAGGAGGAGGAGGAGGGGCGACAAGTTTGACCTTCGCGAAATGAGGAATTATCGCGCGGAACTTTTGTAAGGTTGTAAGGTTGTAAGGTTATATATATATATATTAAAATTATTCAACGTGTATAAAGTTTAGGGGCCACCCAACATTCCTCATTACCGTCGTCAATGAGCCTTAGCCGCCTTACCCTGCCCACATTCTCCCCACAACGACAGGGCCCTCAGGGCAAGTAAAAGTAAGACAAATAAGAACACCTGGCACTACCTAAGATTTAAGCTATTGCTTTGCCCATAAAAATGTGGAACTTTTCAAATGT
Source organism: Bathynomus jamesi (assembly GCA_023014485.1). Taxonomy (NCBI): domain Eukaryota; kingdom Metazoa; phylum Arthropoda; class Malacostraca; order Isopoda; family Cirolanidae; genus Bathynomus; species Bathynomus jamesi. The sequence goes on from JAJOZX010000526.1 coordinate 1,276,831, forward strand.
GGTCTCCATCAGTTGTATGTGCAATGCACCATTCCTTTGACATAGAGTGATCAAAAACTGGTTCTATAGAAACTCTATTTCTTCTTTACAGGCTTTTGGGGCGGCACATGGCTGTCTTCACAATGATTCAAGAAGAACAAATATTGCGGCATATTTTAATTATGGAAAGCAGACTATTTGGCCTTATTCCAACTATAGTAATGTCTAATTAAGAATTTTAATAATGTTTGTTAAATAAAGAAGATGATAATATAATGTTTGATTAATGAAGAAGATAATATTTAATATGTAAAAATTAAGATAAATGATGGTTTGTTTATTAAAATTATTAAATACGAATGGGCAACACAAGGAGTCGGCCCGCGAAGGCTGGGTTTCTAAAAATACCCTCCAGTTATTCGGATAGCGCGATCTGTGTAAGGTGTAACAATATAGTCGTAACTGTAAATTATTCTTGTGCCTCTCCGACGTAAAATATTTTAATTAAATCTCCCGCTCGCGTCCCCCCATTTATTAAAAGTCATTTCGGTAATTAAATAAAGTATTAAAAAGTGTAATGACGAATGTAATTAACCCCTTTCCCCTTTGCCCTGTCGTAACGGTTTTCTGCTAGCTCGGCCGGCTACCATATTTATAAAGCAATTATAGTGAAAAGAGTGTAAAGATAAGTGATTAAGGTATAAGTAAAGCGGAATAACGAGAATAAAAATAAAGAAATAAGTAAATATAATAAATATAATAATTAAATAAAGTAAACACTACACAACAGAGCTCCGTAGCCTTGTATTTGATTTAGCAGTGTGGCATAACATTCCTCACAATTTCAATAGAGAAACAAAGCTAGCCGAAAAGATTGAGTGTATGCTTTTCTTCGCAGACACCCGGAAGTCAGACCACGATCACCAGAGCCTAATCACACGTCAAAAGTCTAGAACTTATAGACATGGCTCGTCAACATCAGCAGCTTGCAGAAGAAAATGAGTGAATTAAACCTAAATTTTATAGGTCGTTCACGAATTGTCACTCGAAAACCAAGCATTTTTTTTATGGTTTTTCTTTTAACGTACGTATGTTCTTTCTAACGATTGTTAGGGCGCGAAACCAACTCGGCGCTGATAGTGATGGTTTTACTTCAATATATAATTTTCCCACAGTTTTACAAAATGAACAGTTAAAAGTCATTATTTACTGACTCTTATTAACCCAAAGGTATCTATTTACTTTTGTCAACCCTTTGTTGCCCATTGCGCCTTGCGGGAACCGAGAGGGGCGAGTGTATTACTAAAACCTTCTCTGGCTCTCCCTTAATTTGTATACTAAATTTGGTGCAGATTACCCTAGTCGTTCAGGGAGTTTTCCCCTTCCAGTCCCCCCCCCATGGGGCACTGGAAGGGGTGGATGTGTTACTAAAACCTCACCAGGTTCTCCCTTAATGTATATACTGATTAGAAGTGTATATATTTACAGATAAACAGAGACACATCATCATATATATATATATATAATATATATATATATATATATATATATATATATATACAGGGTGTTTCAGGAGGAAAGGTCAATACTTCGGGAGGTGATAGTATCGGTCATTTGAGAAAAAAAGTTCATATGAACATGTGTCCAATTCTGAATGGTTATGGAGATAGAGCTGTTTGAATCTGATGCGCGCGCAGCTCTTCCTCCCCTTTCCCTCCACTATAACCTTGAACCATGTAAGCTGTAATGTAAGCATGTAACATAAGCAATCGACAGCTGAACTGTTGTGAGTGACATTGTTTGGTGTTGAAGCAGTGTTAAGAATGCCACACACCTTCACACATGCCGAATATGCAGATATGGTGTATGTCTACGGTTTTTGCGATGGAAGTGCAACAGCTGCTGTTGAAGAATACCGTCGACGGTTTCCGAACCGCAGAATTCCGGATCGAAGAGTGTTTACCAGGGTTTTCAACACATTGAGTGAGATTGGTACACTTCCCAGCGCTCATGTTTCATCTGAACGTGGTCAACAAGATGTGGATGAAGTGGAAAACATTCAGTTGTTAGAGCGTAGTCCTACTACTAGCTCACGAAGAATTTCTACACGTCTCGGTGTACCACACACAAGAGTATGGCGAACATTACGTGAGGAAGGCTTGCATCCATATAATGTACAGCGTGTACAACACCTTCAACCAGGAGACGCTGTCATGCGACTGGAATTTTGTCATTGGGTAAATGCTAATCGCCGATTGCTTCAATTAATACTGTTCACCGATGAAGCTACTTTCACCCGTGACGGTATCAACAACACTCGTAACTCTCATCGGTGGTCAGACGAAAATCCAAATGTCACTGTGGAAGCAAATTTTCAACATCGCTTCTCTGCCAATGTGTGGTGCAGTATCATCGATGATCAGCTGATTGGCCCTGTTACTTTAGAGAATCGTCTTACAGGACAAAGTTACCTAGAATTTCTGCAAAATGAATTGCCAGGACTATTGGAGGATGTTCCTTTGGCTACACGCGCTGGTATGTACTTTCAGCATGACGGAGCTCCTCCACATTCTACCCGTCTGGTGATGCAATACCTAAATCAAACTTTCCCTGGTCGATGGATCGGCCGCGGTGGTCCCATTCAATGGCTACCAAGGTCTCCAGACCTCTCTCCGTTAGATTATTGTTTGTGGGGGTGGATGAAAAGTCAAGTTTACAAAAGAAAGGTGGATACACGAGACGAATTGCTCGCGCGCATTTTGGATGCTGCTGCCCGCATAAAGGAACGTCAAGATGAACTCAGACGAAAGACACGCGATCTTCGCACACGAGTTGCAAAGTGCAATGAGGTTGACGGTGGGATTTTCGAAAACGTATTGTAAATTGTAACAAATTTGTCATTTCTCTATCTGATACCATTCAAAATGTCAATGTTTAAACATTAATGTTAGAAACAGTAATTGGTTTCTCTTTCTTGATTACCATTAACAATGCTTTTGTATTTGTAGATTCAAACAGCTCTATCTCCGTAATCATTCAGAATTAGACACATGTTCATATGAACTTTTTTTCTCACAATGACAGATACTATCACCTCCCGAAGTATTGACCTTTCCTCCTGAAACACCCTGTATATATATATATTTTACAGAAAATCGTGTCTTCTTAAATCTTAATTAGGGAATTAGGGCGTGGTCTCACTGGAGAAACCTTAGTAATTTTCAAAGTATAAAACTATATTTGGAAGGATCGTTGTAATCAGATATGACAAACATGTTAATTTTAATGAGAAATCTAATCACGTGATAGTGAAGGTGTAATTTAAAATTATGTCCAATTATTAATTAATATTTGATTTGATTAACATACAATTATATCAGTTAGGGTCCCATTATATCAATTAATATCAATTAAACGGAGGGGCTTTCAAGGCAAGAGATTCACATATTTAAGCACAGACTTTAACGAAGGAAGGATTTATAATCTTAGAAAACAGAGAGAATTCTAAAAATAGAATGTATTTATTCATTATCATGATTAGGTAGCTACTAAATTTTAATTCTTAGGGAGACTGAGAAAGTCAAAAGAAGAAGCGGTCTACAAAAAATAGAACGGACTATAGGCCTACCTGGCTTCGGTGGAGGATTGACATCTTGCTTGTCACTCAACTTTTCGATATAAAATCTACTATTATTATTTCTAGTTCTAAGTTCTAATTCTAATTCCTAGTCTGGACCAGAATTTAATTGTTAGTGTAATGCTTATAAGTTAATTTTAATTCTAACTTGTTATAGTGTTTGTTTTTATTTCATTTTAATTCTGTTTCTTAGTGTAGGCTAAATTTTTAAGTATTGGTCTTATTTTTTAATTCTTATTCACGTAGAATCTATCTCTAAGTGAAATCTATAGATCGAAGCTTAAAGTATCCACACGCATTTCGACATTCTTTCTTTTTTTTTGTCTCTCGCGCAGGATTACCACCTTTAAACTATTTTGGGCAGCAGACACCCCTTTAGAAGCCCAACAGATGTTGCAAAAGCAACTGATAAGTTTTCATCATGGTGCAGAACCTGGGATCTTTCCCTGAATCAAGAAAAATCCAGAATTATGTTCTTTACAAATCAAAAGGTTCAAGTGAATCCCATTATCCAAATTAGTAACACCCCAGTAGCTGTGGTCACAGTTTTTGGGAATGGTTCTTGACAGCCCCAGACTGACTTGGTCTTGTCATATTAACTACTGGTGATTTCTTGCACGAAACGTCTGAACTCATTAAAATCTGTTGCCTCTCATCGATGGGGTGCAGATCGATCTACACTTCTCACTTTTTAACGATCATTCATCTTAGGAAAAATATAGTATGCTGATGTTGTTTATGATTCAGCCTCTTTCACTTTGAAGAAGAAACTGGAAACTTTGCATAATTCTGGCATGCGCCTCATTTTGGGTGCTCGCCCATCTACTCCTATTATTGCCCTACATGGTGAGACTGGTCTCCATGCTCTTCAGTACCATAGAGATCTATCAACATTGAGGAAGTATTTTAATTTTCTAGCTTCCCCCTTTTCTCACCCTTTACGTCAGTCGTTCGAGGTGGATTATCCCTTGATCCTTGCAGTGGACTGGACTGTGGCAAATAAGCTACCTTTCTTCTTTAGAGCTACTGGACTTCTTAATAAATATCAATTACAATTTAACTTTTTTACAGTTCCAGTGTTCTCTTCTTTCCCACCTTGGAGATTGAATTTGGTACCAACCTGTTTCTCTCTCCCACTTTTATATGAACCTCCTATCCCCAAAGAAGTGATTGGGCAGTGTTTCACAGCATACTTGGAAGAGAAGTATTCAGGTTACTTGTATATTTATACCGATGGATCTAAGATAGATGTGCCTGGGTCATCTTGTTCATCAGCTGTTTTTGTTTCAGATCATAAAAGGTGTTTTTCCTGGAAACTATCCCCAATCATAGTATACAAGCAGCAGAGTTATTTGCCATCCAACAGGCATTACGTTTTTTGGTATCCACAAGTAAAGCTTGTAATGACCTAATAATTACAGACTCCCAGACCTCTCTTCACCTGATCAACTCACCCACACTCACTACATATCTGGCCCTAACTACTTCTATCCATTCTTTACTGAAGACCCTCTCTGCTTTAGGAATTCTGGTTTCCTTCCAGTGGGTTCCGAGCCATGTTGGAATAAAAGGTAATGAGATGGTTGATACACTGACCAAGGCTGCTCATTCCCTCCCTGCTACTACTTCACTACATTTCCACCCAGGCGAGGGTTTTGCAGTAGCTAAAGTGGCAGTACAAAATGATTAAAAACCTAATGGGAGAGATTACGGCACTCAACTCTTTATGGAACGTTTAAGCCTTCTTGGGGCACAAGAAATTGGCCTGCACCATCTTGTCACTATAAAGCTTCTATAATATTTAGATTCCGTTCTGGCCATGTAGGCATTCCGGCCTACTTGCACCGGATTGGACTTGCCTTCTCCCCATTATGTGTTAGTTGTAATTTACCACAGACATTGTCCCATTTCTTTCTTTTTTGTCCATGTTATGCTAAGCAAAGGAAAAAATTAAGATCATCTCTTTTGCAATATGGTGTCAGGGATTTTTTTTATCTGTCCTTTTAGGTGGGGGTAGCTTTTCTCTCCCATTGATAAACTTCACTATGGACCAAGTATTCAAGTTTGTAGAGGCATCTGGGAGGTTGAGAGAGTTTTAAAGCTTGCATTGTATATCGAATTCCATCTCCACAGATTTATTAATCAGTTACATCCTAGTTACTCCATCTGGCTGTTACTGTTGACTTAGTACTTGGATCCATTTTTATCAGTTCATGTTTAGTAGAACTAACAGGCCTCATGTTCATCCCTTTCTGAGTGTTCTCGAATTGGCCCAGAACTGAAGAGGGTTATGGTGTGCTTTCTCTCTTTCTATCTCATCCCAATAATAATAGACCCTGTACTTGATGTAGGAAGAACGGAAGTTCTCCCGTAGAATTTGGTGTTTTGGTCTTGGAGGACGTGAATAAATAGCCTTACTGGCTAAACTCTTCCATATAAAACTTTAAACGGTGCTACTGTAGTATGCGGTCTACCTACGATTGATTAGGTTTAATCATGATATTTTCGTTAAAACTAACGAAAATATCATGACTAAACCTAATCAATCGTCAAGGGCGATTGACAATGGGATGTAACAAACAATTAGTAAACAAGATAAGAAGCTATAATTAAAAGGTAGACCGCCGAATCGTAGGTAGACCGCATACTACAGTAGCACCCTTTAAACAATCAATCAATCAATCAACTATTTTCAGAAAGATGACAGTGAAGTTTTATATTATTTACAGTTAAAAAATTTGATGAAAGATACTGTAAATTATGGTACTGTAACGTAAAGTATAATTTGTATAAAATTGGTGATAAATATACAGTATGTTCACGTGCTCTTGCAAGAAGTTTACATTCAAGTTATCTCTCTCGGCATACACATGCTTTCATAGGTCCCATTTAAGTTATGATAATATTATTAGTTACTTCCGCATTTGTTCATAATTTGCCCATTTATTCCAGTTTGAAATGTGATTGCCAACAACTATTAATTGGTACTATATATATGTTACAGGGAATCTGTGTAACTAGAGATTTCATGAAATCCCTAAAATGTTCAAGGAATCTGTGTAACTAGAGATTTCATGAAATCCCTAAAATGTTCAAGGAATCTGTGTAACTAGAGATTTCATGAAATCCCTAAAATGTTCAAGGAATCTGTGTAACTAGAGATTTCATGAAATCCCTAAAATGTTCAAGGAATCTGTGTAACTAGAGATTTCATGAAATCCCTAAAATGTTCAAGGAATCTGTGTAACTAGAGATTTCATGAAATCCCTAAAATGTTCAGGGATTTCATATTTTCGTTAAACCTACGGGAAAATTATTGAATACCCGGTTAATTGAATGCCAAGTTTGGTTAATTGAATGCCCGGTTAGGTCAACTGTACTCTCTTGACGATTGGTTAGGTTAAGTCGTGATATTTTCGTTAAAACTAACTAAAATATCACGACTTAACCTTGCATGAAATCCTCGATCATTGTATATATATATATATATTTTTTTCCTTTTTATTGGTCAAAATATGAATTACCGTAATACAAATTACAATAATTTTTTTAACGACATATTTATTTATTTATGTCCTGTTTAGTTTGGCCATAAGCTTTAGGCTTTACTGGGCTCTCAATTTAATTATAAGCTAAAAAGCATTTCACATATAGGTAGGTTGGTAGTATAGTATTATGATAAATTATAATACAAAATTCGTAGTTATAATTATGTCATACGATTAATTATAACTTATTATAAGATAAAACAAACATGATATATATTTAGTTATGATTTGTAATATATAGATATTATGACCGCGTTTGTTACTATTATGATATGATTAAAAAACACTTCAAATATAGTCATATATATATGTATATATATATATATATATATATATATATATATAATATATTATGGTTAATTACGGTTATGAACCCTTATAAGCTAAGACAAAGTTTATAGCTAGTAGCTATTGTAGAGGAAGTTTGTGGGATACACAAATGAACTTTTACAGTAGTTGAGATTAGAGATGAATTCAGTTAAAAGTATACATTAAATCTTGGTCATTATAATAGTTACAAAACCTTCCCGGTAATTGTATACAACATCCCCCTCACCTCAATTTTATGAAATTGACTTCACAATCGATGTAAAACCTTTATTTATAGCATGTAATTACTTTATTTATTTTCGGAAACCAACCTAACCTAACCTAATTTAATCTAACCTAACCTTCCCTTAGCTAACCTAACCTAGAAAAATGTATACTAAAAAATGTATTTTGACTAAAAAAGTGCATAACTTAACATGTTATTACATTATCATTTGTATAATTTAGGTCTCGGGGGTACGGGGGCGGAGCCCACGTAAGGATCACGCATCACAAAGTGAACCCTATACCGATCAATTTGTGATGCGTGATCTTTACGGGGGCTCTGCCCCCGTACCCCCGAGACCTAAATTATATAAATGATAATGTAATAACATATTAAGTTATGCACTTTTTCAGTCTTCATCTGGGGCACATGACGAATCAAGTTCTCAAAGTCGAAACCACACGAACAGCACGTCATAATTCTATCACAAACACAACCAAACTGAAATATTACCCAAACTGAATCCAATTAGAAAAAAAAAAATAGCCAGAACAGAAACCAACCAACTAATTAAGTCGCAGAGTAGCAAAAAAATAGCCCAATCAGAAAAACGTCATGTCAAATGGATATCGTTAATTAAATAATATCTCCATAAATATGATCGACCGAAAATTTTTTTACTTAAAGGAAAGGTTTTATTTATTATTTTCTACGCATTGCAATAATCTTTATTAGAAACTGAGGTGAGGGGATACTGTATACAATTACCACCTTCGTTATTAAGAATTAATAGTAAATATAAAAGTTAGATAAGTAATAGTAAATAGAACTATCAGATAAGTAACACGGATTTAATCCCTAAATGCATTGGTACGATTTTGGTATTCCTTTATTAACATTGATTTCATCTTGGTTCTAAACGCACTTAATTTGGAATATTTTGGAAACGCATTTAAGTTTGGGATATTTTGAAAACGCATTTAAGTTTGAGATATTTTGAAAACGCATTTAAGTTTGAGATATTTTGAAAACGCATTTAAGTTTGAGATATTTTGAAAACACCTTTAAGTTTGGGATATTTTGAAAACGCACTTAAGTTTGGGATATTTTGAAAACGCACTTAAGTTTGAAATATTTTGAAAACGCATTTAAGTTTGGGATATTTTGAAAACGCATTTAAGTTTGAGATATTTTGAAAACGCATTTAAGTTTGAGATATTTTGAAAACGCACTTAAGTTTGGGATATTTTGAAAACGCATTTAAATTTGGGATATTTTGAAAACGCATTTAAGTTTGAGATATTTTGAAGATTAATACTTAAATTATTCCATAATTTCAACCAACGAAAATGGGTGATTTTTGAGATGAAGACATTTAAGGTGAGGAATAACATGCCTATTTCTGTTCCTCGTCTGATATGAGCCAATCTCTTGTTGAGTTACAAAATATTCATTTCTTCATTCAAAGTTAATAATTTTATTCATACATTTATAAATAAAATGAGTAAATTTGATTATATCTTTGATTTTTAATCATTTTAATTCTTTAAAGAAAGCGCTTTTACGATCATGAAAATCTGCATCAGATAATATCCTTATTGTTGTTCGCTTTTGAACAACAAAAATATTGTCCAATATTAAATGCAAAGAACTTCACTTTTTTCTACGTGAAGGTCAAAATATGAAAATAAAAACCCACTCTAATAGACAGAGTTTATTTCCACGACAGTTTCGACGCCCACATTCGTGTTTCTGTATCCACCCGAGGAGGATGCCAGTGGGCGTCGAAACTGTCGTGAAATAAACTCTGTCTATTAGAGTGGGTTTTTATTTTCATATTGTCCAATATTATTTGCGTTATCAACAGTATTCCTCCATGCAACTTTGCTTTGTATCTTTAGCATTAAGGAAGAAGAAAAAACGTGATACAGAGTTAATAAACCAGTTTAGGGGCTATAAATCGAAGTTTAAACATTGGACCGACACTCCTAGAAATCTTTTTAGAGATATAATTGTTATGATCTTTCTTATCCAGTATGACTTCTAAATATTTCGTTACATGACATTCTTTTACGAGTTATCCAACATTCAGGATGTCAAGATACGCACTTCTTTTGTTTCTAAAAATCATTAAATCTGTTTTAGTTGTATTTAGAAAGGGTTTATTTGACGTCAACAAATTCACAACTTTAGTAAGTTCTGTTTTAAAAATAACCTTCGCTGCAGTGACATCTTTACAAGAAAAGAACAGTGGTAACATCTGCAGACATTATAAAATTAAGAATATATATATATATATTAATGTAAAGAACGACGCTTGTATAGAAGAACGTTCCGCACAAGATGAGGAGGGAGAACGAACAAATGAAAAATGAGGTAACCACCCGGGAATCGAACTGTGTGTTGTTTGCAGTTAAAATGTATATATGTGCGGCATGCGGGAGGTGCCCCCTCAGGGCATTGGTTTCTGCTCGTATGTAGGAGAATTACGACTTCTGATTAATTGAGGCCCATGGTGTAGTGGATAGCATATCTGACCGGCAATCGGAAGATCCCGGGTTCGATTCCCGGGTGGTTACCTCATTTTCATTTATTCGTTCTCCCTCCTCATCTTGTGCGGAACGTTCTTCTATACAAGCGTCGTTCTTTACATTAATTATACTGTGTTGTTTGCAGTTAAAAAAATTATATTATATATATATACATATACATATATATACATATATATATATAATAATCTTTTTTCAACTTTTCAAATGTTCCGTGCGATGATTCCTCATTCACGAAAGTCAAGTTTGTTAACCGTCCTCTTATGATGCCCAAAAAGGATTGGTTAGATCTCCATACATTTACGTTAAATCAATGAGCAAATCTACGTTGAACCAACGTTAGCATTCCAACGTTATATCAACGTTAATACAACATTAACATGATATCTGGGTCAGTATTAAAACATAAATAAGGTCTTTTCCTTTATGGGACCCCCAATTTCTTCTTTCCCGATTAGGTCAACTGTACGCCCTTGACAATTTGTTAGGTTAAGTCGTGATATTTTCGTTAACTCATTCGTTAGTATTTCGTTAAAATATTCGCTAATTTTAATGAAAATATCGCGATTTAACCTAACCAATTGTCAAGGACGTACAGTTGACCTAACCGTGAAAGAAAAAATTTGAGGTACTATAAAGGAAAAGATCCCATAATATTATTCCTTGCTGTTGTGCTTAAATGTTGTTGAAATTCAGTCAGAAGACCTGAAATTTAAATGCAGTAACAGTGTAACACTAAAAAAATGAGAAAAAAACCCGGTTGATGGAGAGCCTTAAATAGTTTTAAAAACCTATAAGTAGGTAATTATCTGTCGAGTAAAATGTTTTATAGGTTTGGTAAACTTATTAAAATGAAACCAAGTTTTGAGGCTCCTATTTAGTGGAAATAATGAAATTTATAATCTGATTTTACCATTTGTACATAATTTGTACTTTATTAAAACTATTTTTTCATTTTAAATCATAAATCTAATTTTTGTATATAATATCAAAGGTATATTTAATTATTTGGTTATAGGATAAATAATTCTTTTAATTTTGTAATTCCTCCTAATTTTTACTTATATTAAAATACACAATTATATTATGAGGTCATTATAAGGTCTTACGATAGCCGAGTTCATTCAGGTTTTTTTTGAGTCTTTTAATTGTGACTAAAATGAGTATCTCGACCTTAATGGAAATAATGTTAGATGAGTTTGTTTATTGTAATTTTTCTCAAATGGATATGTATTACGTTCGAAACTTTCTTAAGCACTGTCGACTGCCTTTTTACTATTTTAAATGAACGTTTTAAACGAAAAGGTCAAACATGGTTAATGCGAATTTTTTCTCAATCTCTCTTTGTGCATGGACTGACGCTAACCTAGAGTGGATTGTTGACCCTATGAGCGCTCATTTACAGCTCTCCTGTCATCCGCATTTGGTCAGTTCGTACACTTGCATGAGATTGGTAATCCTGAATTTGTTCATGCGTTGGGATATGATACTGCAGAGCACTCTATATATATATATATATATATATATATATATATATATATATATATATATAGTGATGTAGCGGATGTCATTTTTTTCACATCCGCGGATGCGGATGCGGATAAGGATGTTTTATTTCAACATCCGCGGATGCGGATGCGGATGTCTACATTTTCGTTATTTTTTAGGATATATTCGAGATTTGTTGTGTTTAACGTATATAATAAGTTATTATATAGAGAGAGCTGTAGCTATAATGTAGTATAATTGATTAATTGTACAATAATTGCTGTACTTTTCCCTGAACATATAAAATAATAACAAGCATCTAACTAATATAGAAATCAATTAGTGAATTCGTCTGCAAATAAATTCGTTATATTTTGTTGAGTTTCAGCCACAATTAGAAACCATAATTGTGTTACCCGACCTCTTTCCCCAACCTCCACCCTTATAGAAAGAGATCTTTAATTAGCTTCATAACTATTTATATTAAGTTTAAAGTTTTATTAGGCATATTTATAAATGAGTAATTAAAATAAAGTAAACTAAGATGTTCATCGTTTAATATTCAAACTTAATTATAGGAAGGTTATGCTTAAGGAACATTAATTTTTCTGCCTTTTCTGCTGCCAGTCTGTTTCTCTTTTCATCATATATTAATCCAGCACTGCTAAATAATCTCTCGCTTGGTACGCTTGTTGGAGGACGTGCTAAATGTTTCCTTGCAAGTTTACTCAAGTATGGATAGATATTCTGCGTATTTTTCCACCAACTAATAGGATTGTCACATGCAGCCAGGCGTTTTTCTTGGTGATAGCTCTCGATCATTTTTACTACATCTTTTGACATCGCGTAGGTCTCGTCATCGCTGCTTGACTCAAGAAACTGAGAGAGAGATTCTGTGATAGATTTGCTTGTTGAAGGTGTTGGTTCTGTCACTGAAACTTTTATTCTTTTGGTGGGTGGCGAAGCGACAGATTCAAGAGATTGAAGCTCTTCAACTGCTTTGCCAAGTGATGATTTAACTCGTTCTAATGTACTAGGTGAAAATAACTTAGCTTTGTAACGTGGATCTAAGTAGGTTGCAAGAGAGTAACTTCATACAAGAATAGCCTCTCGTCTTGTCGCTTGCATCACTTTTGCGCACAATGAACTAGTTCTATTAATATAGTAGAATTTGATAATTTCCGCTTATTAATGACGTTTTATCTCAACGGTCCACATCCGCACGACATCCGCAGTCCAAAGTGCGGATGCGGATGCGAGAAAATGTGCGGATGTTCCGCGGATGCGGATGCGGATGCGGATGTGATCTACATCACTAATATATATATATATATATATATATATATATATATATATATATATATATTATAAACGACGTATAAACATATATATAACTGGAGTTAGTTACAGATTCGATGGATGTGTCGGTTCGGGTGATCGAGTTCACGAAGATTCCATCACCGTTGGATTCGCAGCCAAGGGACTGAGACACTGAGACAGCGCATAAGAGAACGGCGAAGTTATACAAAAATATTAAATAAATGGACCTGTGACGTCATAGTTATGAAATACCTTTTAAAATTTTTCAATAAATTAATTATTTAAAATTTGATTTATTTATTTTATTAAGACAAGATTTTAAAAAATTTCCCAAGGGGGGGTGCATGCTCCCGGACCCCCCTAGCATTGATTACAAATCCTACCGCTTTTGCTTTTCAAAATGTTGGCAAGTATGCTTCAATTCACTTCTACTCCATCTTCCCCTCTGATCTTTTTACCCGGCCTATGACGTCATTCTGTTCCTGGATTCTAGCCATTATACTACTTAACCCAGCCTGAAAGATGGGGGAGTTCGGGATACACTGACGAGCCCGCTGCACATAATATCTTTGACTCATCTAGTTTTCCTTTAAAAGAAACTTGTTTTTCCTAGTTGGTGGCATTACTGCCCGTCTCAGTGACCTCAGTTGGACGAAGGCCGTAAAACCAATTAACCAGCCTACTAGTACTGTCTAAAAACTTTATACTCTTCGCTTATTCTTTGCAAGTTACTATCATTACTGAGTGTCTAATTCTACGAAAGGAATCTACAGCTTAATGCCTCACTCGAATCACGACCTTACCATGGAAGACTCAGAGAAGCAACTGAATGCTGAAATCTGGAAGTCAGATCTGAGACTCTAACCTGAGACCATCATATTAACACCCGTCAATTTACTACTAATCTAATTTTTTATCAGATAAAAATTTAAATGAAATGATGGGTTTTTTAAATAAATTTTTAAATAATTAGAACAGAAAATTAGTAGGGGTAATAATCCCTCCTTGAAGAACTTGTACGAAAGATCGCGTATTTTATAGCGTATTTACTGTCACGCTGACCAAATCATTGAATGAGTTATATTATTCTTATGCATACGCTAAGTACAGAGCTTCAAATATGTAATATTCTTGTGCGATTCTATGATCATGGGTAGTATAATCGCAATTAAAGCTTTGCGCAAAATAATTAATTGACGATCTGACCTTCAATTGTGTCACTCTCGGAAGAGAAAAATAGCTAAAGTTGGTTTTGAATAAAAGTGTCTCATGAGAAAGAAAAGCCATTATGGCCCCACAAAATATATGAATTTATAAGATTGGAAACCTTATTTTTTTTAATCGATGAAATGAACGGGTTATCGAAGTATAAAAACTACACGATAGGTCGAGAAATGAGTGGATGATAGATCATTGAATAGATGGATAAATAGATGGTTAAAAGAAATAAATGCTGGATCGGTAGATGAAATGATAGGTAAATGACGAGACAATAATTGGATGAAAAGATAGAAAGAAAAAATAGGAAGAAAAGACAGAAAGAAAGATTTAGAGATTATGTTTATAATGCCACTATAAAATTTGCTCATACGAGAATCCTCTTTACGAAACCATGAAGAAGAGCAGAAGGAATTTTGAATTTAATTGAATTGTATATTGAATAACCTTTATTAATAATGAAATAAGTACAGTGGTCTTTCAATTCAGAATGATATAAATAATTATGAAGCTGGACTATTTATTTAATTTAATTTGGAACTTAAGCTTTAGGCTTTACTGGGTTCAACGAACTCTTGGAGTGTCAAAACCATTAGGATTGTGTTAAGATTGTCACTGTAAAAAAGGTTGGCACAGCCAATATCATCGCCATCGATTACTGGAACGACTCTTTCGTTGCCATTTGTTTAGGATGTGATTGAAGCAGCCTGAGTTAGGTTTCTGGTATTAATTAGGTAAAGTTTATCGTTAATTTATCCTAAATTATCCTAATTTATCCTAAATGAGATTAACTACAACTTATTTCCTTCTGGTAAGGAAGGAAATCTTACCCGGACAAGCGTTGTTCTAAGAAGAGGATTACAGGTAGAAGAGCGATCTAACAAATAACAAATATGTGAAGCAGGATGAAGAGGAGAAGGGGGAGGAGGGAGTAAGTCGTCACCACCTTGCACGTCACATCAGCACGTCTTTGAACGATCTACTTCCGATTGATGAAAGTTTCACCCATTTCCGTTGCTTCTCAATAGATATTTGCTTGAATTCGGTCTTCCACAAGTTGATTTTCACTATCTTCAACGACATCAGCCATCGTCACCCACAGTTATTGATCTCAAATTGCAATCGATTAAAACGTGCGCAATACATCTACTATGTCATTCTAGTAAAGTTTGAATCCCCTCCTAGCAAACGGTTATTATGCACAACTCCATAAAATTAATATATTCAATTCTTTTAAAAAGTTCTTTCAAGATGAACTCTAAATTGAGGCTGTCACTCCTTTCTGAAGCTACTGTATCTTAAATCACAAATCTTCAATCTAACTTACCAATCTTTTACTCTAGAATTAACTGGTATTCTTTGGTAATTAGCTATAGTTAGTAAAATCTCATATCACATCCTTCAACATACAGGCGCCATCATATCCTGTACCCTGTCCAAATTCTAAAAATGTGCGAACTACAACAACAATCTTCGCTGCAGCGTGAATGTGCAGGGAAACCTTTTTCTATTATATCAACCATTAGCTCTGCAATTTGTCATTTAATGCCCCATGTTGATGTTAATGCGTCATGACCAATATCCATTGTCAAATTGGTTAGAATATCCATCCCCAAGGAAAGGTCTATCGAGAGGTTTTAAAAAGTGGCGCAGACTATCCAATAGTAGGGCCTAATCGAGTGTCACTATATACACCTACTTATTGTAAATAGGCTTCTATCATTTCTTGAAAATTTTGGAGTTTGTCTTCGACCAAAGAACTACGTCGTGAACAATGTCGTAACACCGTTCCCCGTCGACCAGCGAAGTTAAGCGACATTGAGTCTGAATTGTAATTGGATGAGGGACCGTCCGTTATGTCCAGATTATATAGCGACGCGTGGTTCGGATCCCACGTAAAGCTGTAGGTCCCCTCAGTTATATGACCTTAGATGTTGCGAAGGAGGTTAAACAACCCCCTCAACCAACCATCTGCGAACAAACTCTGAATTTTGTTTTTAAAACAGTCCCTCTGACTAAATTCTAAATAAATCAGATAAAAGAAAACGTAATTTCTAATTTGATTCTAATTTGATGACGAGTAGCAGAACAAAG
The DNA here is from genome assembly GCA_023014485.1 of Bathynomus jamesi. NCBI lineage: Eukaryota > Metazoa > Arthropoda > Malacostraca > Isopoda > Cirolanidae > Bathynomus > Bathynomus jamesi. The sequence continues at coordinate 1,293,199 of JAJOZX010000526.1, forward strand.
TGAATCTGAACAATGTCGACATACATAATGTCGATACTAAAATGTTAATTTAAATTAGGTCAGATTAGGTTAAGTTGGGTTAGGTTAGGCAGAGCTGGGCAGTATTTAAATACATTTGTATTTAAATACGTATTTAAATACATTTGTGTATTTAGAACTGTATTTATAAATACATTGTTTTTCATGTATTTAAATACTTTAATGAGTATTTAAATACAATGTATTTAAATACTCAAAATATAAAAATGTAAATACTTTTACTGGTTTAATACACGTTCTGTACTAGCACAGTACGACGCGTCGACAGTGTAGTACAGCATGGTTCATGTTTCAACGTGTCAGTTCAATCAGTTGTGTGCCACTCTTAGTCGAAAGCGGTTGATTTCTTTATCGTGTGCGTGTCATGGCTTCAACAAGCAAATTTGTATGTATTTTAAATGTATTTACAAATGTATTTAAATACAATTGATGTATTTTGTATTTAGTATCTAAATACATTCGTAAAATGTATTTAGTATTTAGTATTTAAATACATTTCTCCCATGTATTTAGTATTTAGTATTTAAATATATCCAATGTATTTATTGCCCAGCTCTGAGGTTAGGTTACATTATGCCCTGTTAAGTTACACTAGGTTAGATTAGGTCTGGTTAGGTTAGTCTAGTTAGGTTAAGTCAGTCATTTTCATTGGAAATCTGAAATCCATATACTAGCGTAAGGTCGAATGCCGACATTATGAAATTCGAATTTGTTAATGTAACGCATTGCTGAATATATCTTGTAAACTATTTGAAATGAACAGTATTAACCGTTTAGAGCAGGGGTTCCCAACCTTTTCTCGGCTGCATACCCCTCGATGGTTTCTGCAAGTACAAACGAAAGGAAGAAATTTGGAGTTAGATGAAACTGAGATGGATCAGGCTGAAGTTAGGCTATACCGTCTTTTGAGAGTATTATTCCAGGTAAGAGTTAGTTCAAAAGCAGGATGCCGCGTACCCTAGGAACCTTCTCGCGTACGCCTGGGGGTACGCGTCCCTCCATCTGGGAACCCCTGGTTTAGAGCAATGCATCTTGAGATGAATTAACCTTCCGTTGTAGCTTTTTGAGTTTATATTTTTTATACAAGAGAAAGGTTGCGAGCGATATTGTGCCCTCTTTGAAACTGGAAACGAATCACGTTTAATTACAAGGCCAACCAAAGAAGATACAATGAATACCACACACACACACACACCATGGTTAACCTTGGTTTTGCTTCCGCCCGAATTGTTCATTCTGGTGAAGGTCAAGCTTGTCACCCACCTTATACACTACAGTTTAACGTGGAATCCGAATCACACCCCATCATGGACAGTCAGAAATTACAAAGTCCTCGCCCGGACTCGATCTCACGACCTCCCGATGAGCAGCCCAGCGTCTTAACCACTGCTACCCAGGGTGTATATATATATATATATATATATATATATATATATATACACATACACACACACACACACACACACACACAAAAACAAATATTTCCTGAAATATAGCATTTATTGGAGAATCGTTATTTTGTAAATTCTGTTTGTGCCTTGTAAGGGACTTTTATTCTATTTGGCATGTTTTCAATAGAGGATTTTATGCAATGAAAGATTTTATCTTCATGGAACCACAATTTAATGAGGTTCTCAATGAATTGTTTACGTGGTTGGGGACTGGCTATGTCAGCAATTATTTTCTCCACAATTTTCCAATTTTCAATCGATTTCATATCAGGATTGTTTCCTGACCTTTTGACCTTATTTCTTGATTAGTCTTGGAGGTATGGCATTGGCCTGGCATTGGCATGGAACCCCATCTTGCTTGGAAGTATACTCTTCTTCCCCATACCACTCTCTGATTTGAGATAATAACTTCAATTGAATAATTTCAGTATACGTTTTTAGAGTTCATTATACCATATCAACAATACGTAATCTGCTTGTATACCCTTATGATAAGTAGCTCCTCGCATCATTACCCATATCATTACCCACAGCATTAACTCACATCATTACCCGAGTAAAACATTCACTCTTTGAATCACACAAGCTTGGTGAAGTTCTTCATTCTGTCATCTTCTGACGTACTGATGAAGCGCAGCATTTGCATCCTATGACGTTGATTCGTCCAAAAAATACAACCTGATGAATAACATTTGAGTTAACTTAAAATTCCAGTGGATAAATACAATTTATAAGAAGCATCCACAAATTGTGTGGAAAACAAATGTTAAAAATAGAAACCATTCCAACGTCATATTCTGAAAAAATATAAGTATGACAATGAGTACTACGAAGTTGGTAAGCGAATCATTTACCTTTTGTCACATTTCATTCGACTAGTTAAGGTTCGTCTTTAGCCAAAATGGATCTTTTTTTCTCATTGCAGCAGTCAATATATATATATATATATATATATATATATATGTAAAGAACGACGCTTTGTATAGAAGAACGTTCCTCATCTTGTGCGGAACGTTCTTCTATACAAAGCGTCGTTCTTTACATTAATTATACTGTGTGTTGTTTGCAGTATATATATATATATATATATATATATATATATATATATATATATATATATATATATATATAATGGATAAAACCACGAAGGAAAGGAAACACAGAGTGGTGCTCAAGCGCTTTCGTCTAATGACATCCTCAGGAACACTGAAGTAAATAAAGAGTTGAAGACTATATATAGGTTACAAAAAAAATATATATATATATAGTAAATATAGAAATAAAAATTGTGGGAGGAACATACAAATTTGTAAGGAAAGCTATCAATTTTAGCACTTTGCCCGAATTCAACACAAGATCAAATGGATTGTTTACAACCAATTTTATAGATAATGCCTGAATGATATATAGGTCACAAAAAAAAAAAAATAAATAAATTGAAAAATAAAAATTGTAAGAGGAGCATACAAATTTATAAGGGAAAATTACCAAAGGTTTAGCACTCTGCCCTCTTGTCTAAATCTGTTCTGAACGAATTCAAAACAACGGGATCGAGTTGAGAAAGACCTTTGCTCATGTGTTCCTGAGGATGTCATGAGACGAAAGCGCTTGAGCACCACTCTGTGTTTCCTTTCCTTCGTGGTTTTATTCATCATATATTTTTTTACGTGTTACTTTCGTGAAATAATTTTCATGTATATATAATATATATATATAACTCCTGAACCGTCGTTCGAACACATAAAGTAAGATATATATATGTATATTCAATAAATCAATCCGTTATTATTTATTAACTTTTATTATCAATAAAAAAACTATGGAAAAACCAAAGGTGTCTGTCTATCTATTTTTGTCAACTCTCTCTCTCTCTCTCTCTCTCTCTCTCTCTCTCTCTTTATATATATATATATCATGAAATAAAACTGCATTTCGTTCTTTCTCCTCAATCCTATCTAAAAGTTATGAGTTGTATTACAGGAGCTCATGTTGGCATCCTTCCATAAGTTCCATCAGTCAACCAACCAACTGAACGGCCATTCCTCACTCAGCAGACTTTTATAACCGTATTAAAAATTCCTTATTTATGTGTGTTGGTTGAATCGGAGTGAAAATTCTTCTTCGTTCAAGGTTCAAGGAGTAACAAAGAAATGTGACATTTTGGATAGAATATGAACGAGGTTTCATCAGCCATTTTCAAAGCAGTTAAACGTCAGTAAACAGCTGTGCAGGTCTACCATAGATTAGTTTTTTCAACGGACTAATACCATAGGCGGATCCAGAGAGGGGGCCAGGGAACTTAATTGAAGCCACGGGGCTTAATTGAAGCAACGTGGACATAAGCATTCAAACGCTTTACTAATTTCGTTTAACCAAGATGTATGGGGCCTCCGAATTAAGCCCCGTTGCTTCAATTAAGCCCTCTGGTCTCACCCCCCGCTCTAGATCCGCCTATGACTACGACTGTTCCTTACAGCGACCAAGTAGGTATAACAAATTTTGCCTAACATTGCGTTGAAGTTGACAGGAAGTGTAATAAAATATCGGACTATATCAAAGGCCAATTCTCGTACTGGAACAAAGATGTTATTTTTCCTTTCTATATTGCATTGGTTAGGTCTCACCTCTAGTAAGCTGCGCAGTTCTGATTCCCATCTTTGAAAAAAAGACAAAGGCTCGAAAATGTCGAAGCCTGAGCGACTATTCCAGTGCCTATCATAAATCATACGATTTATATTCCTTAGAGAACCGTCTGCTCAAGGTGAGCTTATCCAGGTCTTTTGCAAACTCGGACCAAAATGGCGCAATACGGTTATTTGTGGATATTTCTTTGAAAACAAGGTTGCCAATTACTGAAATAAGCTTCCCCGTGAGGACGATCTTTTTTTTTTAGTAAATCTCTTGTTTACTGATTACTGCAACGATCATTGAAATAGTTTTCGTTTATAAAGTACTTAAGTACTTTTATTTGTTCACCGATATAAATATGCATGAATGATAAGTATGTGTATACAGAGGGTTGACAAAAGTAAATAGACACCAAGATGATTGTCCTCGAAAACAAATGGCAAAGCTCATCATTGAAATGCCAGAATGTGTGTCACCTTTGCTAAATGGAAAGAGGAAATGAACACGATTCTAAATATATTCATTCAACAAATTTATTATTATATGACTTTTAGTATCAAACCAAAAAAACTATGGAAAACCGAAGGTATCTATCTACTTTTGTCTACCATCTATATATCCAATTCCCAACTGTTCTGTCAAGTTCCTTGGCAGGTTTTCGTCTTCAAATATGAGTATTACTTCTTTCCTATTTCCAAACCTGCCAATTTTGTGGGTTTGTCTGCGGCCGTATTAAACCTACGGGTGCCACTTCGGGTTGGCTGTAAAGCTGTTGTGAACCCTTCTTTTCCTTATAACTCTCTCTCTCTTTCTCTCTCTCTCTCTCTCTCTCATTGTATAGGAGATAAGCGCCTCATCGATGCAAATCTGGGGGGAATCAATGAGGAATACAAACAAACTCTTCCTGAAATGGGACACCGACGAATTATAATGGAACTCATTTCTGCATGAGAATTCGCTTCACACACGACTCGTCCCCTTCAAACCTTCTGAACATGTTCAGAAGACTTCCTTCTCCATTTCTGAATTAGCCCCCAATAGAGGGTTCCGTCTTAGAGAGATAAAATTTAAAGTATTGTAAAAAACTATTTTAAAGTATATAAATCAATAAAGTGTACAAAAATAATGTTTCTGAAAGAAAAGTTACATCTAAGTTGATAAACAAGTGGTAGCTTGTGAGGGTATCACGTGATGCCGTCGATTTGCAGCGTTGCTGACGGGTATGGGAGTGTACTACGTGGTCATGTCGAATTTTGCCTGTACAACTCGGACAGGTTCCGAGTAGACAGGTTTTTTCCGAGTGGGTCTTTTTTTTTGCTCATAGAGGATTCCGGCTTATGTAGAGTCCGAGTTATACAGCCTTTACTATATATATATATATATATATATATATAATTATATATATATATATATGGTGAATAAAACCACGAAGGGAAAAGAAACACAAAGTGGTGCTCAAGCGCTTTCGTCTAATGACATCCTCAGGAACACTGAGGATCTGTGTATATACTATATATATATATATATATATATATATATATATATATATATATATATATATATATATATATATATATATATGAAGGGAATGATGATGATGTTCTATGTTCGTTTATACACGTCTAAATGTCTGGAGTATTTTGCATCACATTTAGCATACACATTAAGGGAGAACCAGGAAAGGTTTTAGTAATACACCCACCCCTCCCAGTCCCAACCTCTTAGGTTGTGTTTCGGGGGTGTTTTGCTGTGCAAGACGAAGCGGACGTTCAGTATTTATATATATATATATATATTATACCTGTGAGAGAGAGAGAGAGAGAGAGATTGTTTACAATCGATAGACTATAGGCATATTTATCTATTTGGATCAAGTAAAGATAAGCACCCCCAACCTTTTTTAGTTAGCTTTATAAGGCTAACTAACGAAAATATCACGACTTAACCTAACCAATCGTTAGGTCAACTGTACGCCCTTGACGATTGGTTAGGTTAGGTCGTGATATTTTCGTTAGTTAGCCTTATAAAGCTAACTAAAAAAGGTTGGGGGTGCTTATCTTTACTTGATCCATCTATTTTGCTTACCTTCTCAGTATACGAACCTAAGTTTGTGTCTCTCTCACACGTTTTACCTCAACAATAGCGTAACTCGAATATTGTGTATCTAGCTCTTAGCTTATATTTTTTGGTCCCCAGATCGTATTTAGCTCGAACTTCTTATTCTACTCGGATAACCCCGTCAGGGTAGCTTAATGGTGAAGGCACATATATATATATATATATATATATATATATATATATATATATATATATATATATATATATATATATATATAAGCGAAATCAAGCTTCCCGTTTTTGCTTCATTTGTGATGAATTAAGAGTCGCACCTTTTTAATCCTCTGTCGAGTGTGTGTATCACGTGTCTATCTACTACGAGAAGTTCCGTTATTGATTTCCCGAGATACAGAATATGTAATACTCGTGGAGGGGAATAATAACTGGGGTTGTTTAACGTCCCTCGTAACGGCAAAGGTCACGTGATATTGGGGATCTACGGCTTTACGCAGGATAGGAGCCATTGCCACAGCAAACCATCAAAGAGATCCAAAGAAGTACATGAATCGCTGAAATATAATGTCCGACGAGCGACTTTATCCCAGGACTTTCAAATTAACAGTAGCCCGGCCTTCACTATTAAGCTATATATATATATATATCTCCTATACAAGCGTCGTTCTTTACGTTATTTATACTGCGTGTTCTTTGCAGTTGAATGTATATAATGTTACGGCATGCGGGAGGTGCCCCCTTGGGGCATTGGTTTCTGCGAGTATGTAGAAGAATTACGGCATTTGGAAGAGTGAGGCCCATGGTGTAATGGTATCGCATCTGACCGGCAATCGGAAGATCCCGGGTTCGATTCCCGGGTGGTTACCTCATTTTTTCATTTGTTTCGTTCTCTCTCTCTCGTCTTGCGCGGAATATCTCCTATACAAGCGTCGTTCTTTACGTTATTTATATTGCGTGTTCTTTGCAGTTGAATGTATATATATATATATATATATATATATATATATATATATATATATATATATATATGAGGTGGAGAATACAAGAAACCATCTCACTACTTCACCAGGCCAAATCGAGAGGAGGGGCGACAAGCTTGACCTTCGTGAAATGAGGAATCATCGCACGGAGCATTTGAAAGGTTGAAAGGAGAGGTATATATATATATATATATATATATATATATATATATATATATATATATTAGAGGTACCCGGCGTTGCCCGGGATAAATTTCACATTAGATCCCCAGTTTAAATAAAATAAAGTTTAAGACAAAAGGCTGAATTTGATTAAAATGATTTATCTTATCCCGTGCCAAATTTGGTAGCTCTAGGTCAAACGGTTTGAAGTCGTCCTAAAAAATAATTATATGTGAAGCTCAAGATTTTCATGACTGTTCTTTTCTATAGTTTTATTGACCAAATAATAAAAATTTTCACGGCTGCGTTCTTTTCTGTAGTTTAATCGCGGTGCTGGGACCTTCGGGCCCAGTAATTTTAATTATTTAATTTATTAACACCCAGGTGCACAACCTGGGGACCTAATCAATATGTGTGTGAAGTTTCATGTTTGTAACTGCTTCCATTTCGGAGTTATGGCTGGAGCACACACACACACACACGTCCTTTTGAGGTACCCGGCGTTGCAGACAAACAGACAAACAGACAGGCTGACCGATTCTGTGTTGACATTCTTCATCCCATAAGAGGTTCCCGTGTCAAATTTGGTAGCTCTAGGTCAAACGGTTTGCGCTTGCATAAAGGACACACAAACAAACAAAGAAACAGACAGACGAAAATATAATATACTAGGTGAGGTACCCGGCGTTGCCCGGGTTAATTGAATGCCCGGTTGTCAACTGAATGCCCGGTTAGGTCAACTGAATGCCCCCAAACCCCCCTCACCCCCTTTATGCAACTTGGGGACTAACCCCTCCCCCATTAGGCTCTTTTCCGTTCTACCCCAGCAACAAAAAATGAAATTATATATTATTTTCTACTGTAGTTTTACGCGCTGAATTCAATAATATATATCTTATTGGGGAGAAATTAATAACAAAAGAGTTATAGTCCGTTTATTTTATTTAAAAGTAGAGATTGCATTTAAGATTTTAATAAAAATGTCCTTTCCTTTTTGTCTTCTCCTCCACAGAAATTCACATAAATAAGAATCTATCATATTTCTAGATGTTCCCCACTGTCTCTCGTTCCTTTGTTTAGCTAAATCAACCGTACGCCCTTGACGATTGGTTAGGTTAGGTCGTGTTATTTTCGTTAGTTAACCTTATAAGGTTAACTAAAGAAGCCTGGGGTAGAACGTTATTTCCTTAACTATGTTTATGAAATTCCATTTATCATCCATAACAATATCTACAAAAGAGAGAAAAAAATTAATAATTATAACTATAACTAATTAAAGCACGAATACTTTCTCCAAAATAAAATATATATATTATTGAATTCAGCAAGTAAAACTACACTAGAAATTGTTGCTGGGATAGAACGGAAAAGATCCCCCCATTACCCCCACCCCTCCCCATTACCCACCCCTCCCCCATTACCCCCACCCCCACCCTTCCCCCATTACTGCCCGGGATAAATTTCACAAACAGACAAACAGACAGGTTAAACTACAGAAAAGAACGCAGCCGTGAAAATTTTGAGCTTCACATTGTGTCAAGATTTCTGAATCTGATCAGATACCCCGCAAAACCCCCCTGACCAAATAATTGAACTCCCAATTACTGTCGGTTCAATTATTTGGTCAATAAAACTATAGAAAAGAACACAGTCATGAAAATCTTGAGCTTCACATTTCCGCCCGTAATACAAACAGACAAACAGACAGGCTGACCGACGCTGTGTTGACATTCTTCATCCCATAAGAGGTTCCCGTGCCAAATTTGGTAGCTCTAGGTCAAACGGTTTGCGCTTGCATAAAGGACAGACAGACAGACAGACAGAAAGGCGAAATATAATATATATATATAACAAGTTTTATATACTGTATATTATATAAGCTTATATATATATATATATATATAACCACTACACCACCGAAGCGCTTATATATATATATATATATATATATATATATATATATATATATATATATATATATATATATATATATATATAGCGCTTCGGTGGTGTAGTGGTCATCGTCGCTGACTACAAATCCATCAACCCCGCGATCGAGAACCGGTGATGGCATGCGGCGCGTTGGTTGGTAGATAAATGGGTACGCTGGATAGCCTAGTGGTTAGACGCTGTGTTTCTGGTGGAGCGTGGTTCGGATTTCATGTTAACTGTAGGGCTGAGGTGGAGTGACAAGCTTGATTTTCGTCAGACTGAATAATTCAGGCGGAAGCAAAACCAAGGTTAACCAAAGTTAAGATATATATATATATATATATATATATATTATATATATATATATATATATATATATGTATATGTATTCTATATTTTTAGAACGAAAGGTATAGAAATTATTTGTTCTAATAAATAGGGTCTTAATAGACGTTCTATGCCGTAACAATCGTCAACGTTTGTCGAAAAGAAACAACCATATACGTTACACTTACGTTAACAAAACGTAAGAAAATGCTTCTTCTTTTGTGACATTCGGTGTTCATACGTTAAATTTATTAAGAACTGTGCAAATTGTACCTCCATCTGCGTGTGCATCTGCGTGTGTGCGTACATACTACACACACACACGCGAAATGTAACCTGTACAGAGGGTTAACAAAAGTAAATAGACACCTTCGGTTTTTACCTTTCGGTTTTTTTTTACCTTTGATTTGAAAAAAAAGCGAATAAATAATAACAGATTTATTGAATCGATATATTTTTAATCTTGTTGCTTTACCCTTTGCATTGCGTGAAGTTGACGCACGTTTCCGCATTCCACTGATCAATGAGTTTTGCCATTTGTTCATGAGGACATTCATCTTGGTGTCAATGCATAAAATACACACATTTTGCAACCTCCCTTCGGGGAGTCAAAAAAAAAAAAATGGTGTCAATAATCCAGCAGGGTTTGAAGCACCTTAAACAGAAAAAAAAAAAAACCATCTTGGTGTCTATTTACTTTTGTCAATCCTTTTTTTTTTGCATAGAGCACTATATATATATATATATTATATATATATATATATATATATACACACACACTAGCAGAAGCCCGTGGTAAAGATATCACGCTTAAACAATTAACAACGGAATTTTATTTTTTTTTACTAATATTTCCTGGAATGAGCAAATACACATACAAACATTATCCGATTTCAGCTTTATATATATAGATAGATAGACAGATAGATTATAATTTTCCCGTAGGTTTCGATTAATCTTAAGCAACTTTTACCTAATAATTTTTTTCATCCCAAAAAAGCTGTTTTCGTGTCTTAGGGTGGGACAGACAGACAGCATTAGCGTATTATATATATATATATATATATAATATATATATATATATATATACAGTTACGATCAAAGTTGTTCACACCCCTCTCAATTTTAATGAATTGGTAAGAAATATATATTCTATCACTTTCTTAGATAACATAAACACAAAAGAAGACATTTAATAGTTTATTAAGACAAATAACAGTTTGGTTTTATTTGAACTAAAGCCCATATACCAATTTTATTAATTTCCTATAAATCAAAATTGTTCACACCCTTTTAAACAGACATGGTTAATACTTGGTACAACACCCCTTGGCCGTAATAACTTGCTGCAGCCGTGATTTATAGCCATTTATAAGCTTTTGGCAGCGTTCTTTTGGGATATTTTCCCATTCCTCGTGGGCATAGGTTTCTAATTCGGTTAGGTTCTTGGGCTTGCGTAGGGAAACGGCCTTTTTCAAATCCCACCATAAATTTTCTATGGGATTTAGGTCAGGTGACTGCGATGGTCATTCCAACACGTTCCATGCCTTCATCCTCAGCCACTCCTTTGTGGATTTTGACGTGTTTCGGATCGTTATCCTGCTGGAGTGTCCAATTGCGTCCGAGCTTCAATTTCTTCACTGAAGGCCCAACATTTTTTGCCAGTATTTGCTGGTACTGGAGCGAATCCATCGTTCCATCTACGCGGTGAAGTTTTCCAGTTCCCGATGAAGCAAAACACCCCCAGAACATGATGGATCCACCGCCGTGCTTCACAGTGGGCAGAGTGTTCTTTTCCTTATACGCTTCGTTCTTCCGTCTCCAAACGTAGTGCCGGTCCATTGCCCCGAAAAGCTCCAATTTCGTCTCGTCGGTCCAGAGAACCTTCTCCCAGTAGTTCACTGGCTTGTCTAGATGGCCCGTGGCGTACCGTAAACGATTCTGCTTGTGCTTAGCGGTCAGCAGTGGAGTGCGTCTCGGAGTTCTTGCGTAGAGCCCTTCGCGGTGTAGCATACGCCGTATCGTAGCGAGCGAAACCTTACCGGCAGCTGAAAGGTCATGCTGTAGCTCTTTGGTGGTCAGGCGAGGGTTTTTCTCCACCTTTCTCCTCATGAAGCGTATAGCAGCTGGGGAGAACAGCCTCTTTCTCTCTCGTCCAGGTAGCGATTCCACTGTACCTGTAGCTTTATACTTCCGTACGATGCTTGCAATGGTGTTTTTCGAAATATTCAACTTGTTTGCTATTTTCTTGTATCCATTTCCTTGCTTATGTAAGCGAATAATGTCTTCTCTAATCCTCTTGGGCAACTCTGTTCTCTTTGCCATCTTCAGCGACGTGTTTGTACGAATGACGAGTACTGAATGCACGTATGGAAATCATATGGTCTCAGATAAACTAGCCAGATACCTGTTGACCTTGAATTGTTGACCTTGGATGCGGTGATGGTCATACTGACTCAATAGCCGGCAAAAATGAGCGATTTCTTACAGGGGGGTGAATAATTTTGATTTATGGGAAATTAAGAAAATTGGTATATGGGCTTTAGTTCAAATAAAATCAAACTGTTATTTGTCTTAATAAACTATTAAATGTCTTCTTTTGTGTTTATGTTATCTAAGAAAGTGATGGAATATATATTTCCTACCAATTCGTTACAATTGAGAGGGGTGTGAACAATTTTGATCGTAACTGTAGTATATATATATATATATATATATATATATATATATATATATATATACGTGTTTGTAAATTTATTAAAGCAGAAAAAATTGTATATTCGACGTACAGCTTCGGGAAAAAAGTTCGTCTAGAAAAAAAACATTCCTAAAAGATTGAAAAATTACTAATTATTACTGTAACCAAAACTAGTAAAATACTTAAAACCTAAACAATGTTACCAATTTGTAATTTTTTATGCTTTTCACAAATTTTGTTTCTACGTGAATTTTTTTTCCGAAAGTGTACAGTTGCGTAAAGAAGTCTACCGAGAAAAAGTCTGTGGAAAAATTCTGAAAATTTCAGAACACAGCAAAAATTTATAATTGGTTGATTGGGTGAAAATAAGTAATCTTATATTAGTTAGAGAATGCTTCACTTTTTTTATAAGTGACAAATACAGTCTTTCCAAGTGATTACTTATTATTATTATATATTATAATTATTATTATTATTATTAGTCACAATGAATTGTAGCTGATTTTTTTTTGTAGTTTCATTTAACTTTTATTTTTTCTGCGAATTTTTTTCCACAACTATACATTTATAGTTATTTATTGGGTACTTAAGCTGTAACGTACATTTTCTGGAAATAGTGAAATTACACTGTAACCAATGATGACTATTTTATGTACGGGGGATGTGTCGTGGCCATGTGGCAACTCCGTTTCTCATCAATCAGTAAAGTTAAGCGGCGTTAGGTTTGGGTAGTATTTGGATGGAGGACCGTTTTCCACTTTCAGATGATGTAGCGACTCGTGGCTCGAATCTTACTTAAAGCTTAATGTCTCCTTCTGTCACATGACTATTGCTGTCACGTACGAAGTTAAATACCCCGTAAACAACATTTTATACATACACATTTGTAAATAACCTCTTGATACCTTCAACAAGATACCCTATACCAAAGAGTAAACTAAATAAAAGGCACCATCCGAGTAAACATAATTTAGATGGATGACAGTCGAGGGACAATTTGGAAAAGAGAGTATAATTTTTAATCTTTTAAAATCTTTTGGAAACCTGACGTTTGGGTCCCTTTTAATACAAGCCCTCCATGTGTGTTTGAGAGGATTAAACACTTACATTGGAGTTCCATTAACGTATTCTAAGAAGAAAGTATTTTTTAACGTATATCCTGGGTAAATCCTGCCATATTCCTGGGTTTTTTCTGCTGTATGTCCTGAGTAAGTCCTGTCATAATTCCTGGGTATTTTCTGTTGTATGTCCTGGGTAAGTCTTGTCATATTTCCTGGGTATTTTCTGTTGTATGTCCTGGGTAAGTCCTGTCATATTCCCTGGATATTTTTGCTGTATGTCCTGGGTAAGTTCTGTCATATTTCCTGGGTATTTTCTGTTGTATGTCCTGGGTATTTCCTCTGTTTTCTATTCATGCTGTTATATGTACCTGTAGAGATTGGCGGTTATCAGTGATATCGATAAGATTGTATCGCTTCTTTGTATTGTCTCGTCACTACAAATGTAACTTGCTTGTATCGTGTACAGTACCAAAATACGCACGTGTGAAAGTACTGTGTGAAGCAGTGGTTCCCAACCTTGTTTGGCTTAAGGCATACTACCAATGCCATCTGTTATTCTTTCGCGACACCCTCAGGATTTTTGTAACACACTGTTTAACGTCCGGTCCAACTCCGCCTCACCCCGCAACACCACGCAACACCACGTAACTTCAAGGTGAGCATATACGGTTTCTGTTTGAACGTAATAAGGCTTCGAATTTTGGATAATTTGCATTCATTTTTGAATTTTCAGTTATTTGATCTCGTCATTATCATGAAACATCGCTGACGGGTTCACAGCTAAGAAGCATCGGTGTAAGGTGTATCGTATTACTGCTGTTCTACTTTTACCAAGTGTCGCGAGTGTATCAAACATCCTTCAATAATAATCGATCCACGATACATCAACATTGAGATTTGTTTACATTTTGCACTATTAAATTTCACATTTCAGAATAAGTTAAATATTTGAAACCAGACCACAATATACACACTGACTGTGTTCTTTGTCACGCATACATTGTTGGTCTTCGTCACGCATTGATTTTGCTGTTTGATCACGCATTAATAAGAGTTCAATTCGGTTTCCAAATAAAATAGGAAATTTTTTTTCAGGCGATTGCGTGAGTTCCAAATCAATTAATAATGGCGGTAATTGTACTTTTTACTTAATTTGATTTTTTATTATAAATGTTTGATTTCGTGAACGAGAATAGTGTCGAAATTGTGTTATAACGACTGTTTCGGAGACAATTCATTTGTAACAGTCACACTTTAATCTCTAGGATTAGGTCGTTGACACGTTGCGAGATCGCTTCTCATTAGATCAGGAAGGTTAAGCAAAGATGAGTCTGTTGACTAGCTCGATGGGTGACCGTCTTCTAAATTCAGATAATGTAGTGACACGCAGATGGTAGGTCCCCTAGGTCGCATGAGTTTTGCCGTTACGAAGGGGGGGGTAAACGACCCCCAAACATTTTTTATTTTATTATTATTATTATTATTATTTTTATTATTTTAATTAGTTTCACACCCAGTTTAAGTGTACCTCACAATAAAGCGAGGCTGTGAATTAAATTAAAATATTAAATTTTTATTAGAGAAGTATCAAAGATCAAATGTATCGTTGATACTTATCGTGTATCGCGTATTAACGATACATTTTCATTTATTTTGGCTATATCTCTCTCTCTCTCTCTCTCTCTCTCTCTCTCTCTCTCTCTCTCTCTAATCCTAATAATCCTAATGTATTATTCCGATTATTATCAAACTCTTAAAAAACTAAGAGTGGCACTGCAGAGTGGCACCCTTTAAAGCAGAGTAAATACAACGAAATTAACTGCGTATAAAATACATCAGTAAAGTAAAGAAGTAATACAGAAAATTTATTTATCCTTTCGTAAAACGAAATAAAACGGGAAAAAGAGTTTGTTTTTGGATAAAAGCGTTTGATGATATGCAAGTCACAATTTCCAATAACAAGAACGTAAGAAAGTGTTCAAGTTTCCACAACTTGTTTTGATGGTTAAAATACTGAGACGAAATGTTTATTCCCAAAAGATCGCACATCCAATGCGGTTTTCAAATAAAATGAAAATAAATAAATAAAATAATAAAAAAATAATGCAGCAACATTCTCTCTCTCTCTCTCTCTTTCGTGTGTGGGTGTGTAAGAAAATTATTTATAGGTGTTTCTCGGGTATAAACGAAGCATACGATACAGTGAATCACGATATTTTATTCAAATAATTAGAAGACAGGAATGTTCTTCTGTGTTTTAAATATATTGACATTTTTATACACTCACCAAACTCATATGATTAGGTAGGGCAATGTACTATTGTTCGAGTGTTCTGGTTTTTCATGAGGAGTTAGACAAGGGTCTTTGCTCTCTCCTCTGCTGTTTAATATGTATATTAATGACTTCATTACTTCTCTTAATGAAGCAAGAGTGGGATGTTGTATAGATGACATGAGGGTAAATAACTTAGTCAATGCCGATGATAGGTATTAATAAGCCAGTCATTTAAAGGTTTGGACTACCTTAAAAAAATTTGCAAATTATCATATATTCGCAAAACCATGATATGCCAAAAGTTCAAAAAAGAAAAGAAAAAAAAGGGGAATATTCGTTTTAGCACACATCAGTGTTTTTAGATTAAAACATTTTTCTGGTCAATTTTTATCGTTTTGCACGAATCTGATATCCTTTTCTGTACAAACGCGTAGTTTTTGCGATATCGTCAAATGAAGATATTTAAAGAACTACACATTTGCACAGGAAACGGATGTCAGATTCGTGCAAAACGATTAAAGGTTTACCAGAAAAATATGTTTTCGTCGAAAAACACCGATGTATGCTAAAACGAATATTTACCTAAACAAGTTCTACAGATCTACAGAAGCTAAGGCTAACAAAGACCCTAAGATCCACTCTAAGGTTAGCCCGAGAGAAAGAAGAAAGTAAGTTGAATTAACAGAGCAAGTACAAGAATTTAACTATCTAGGTTATATTATCACCATTTCCTTGAGTGACGACTCAGACATGTGAAAACAATTGTGAAATTTCTGTGCTAAAGTAAACATGACTATAAGGAACGTCATATTTTATATAAGCGAAGCTAAAGACACTCTTTTTCGTACTTTCTGCACTAATATCTATGGGCAGCAACTATGGGCTAAATATAAAAAAGTTCTGTCAGAACTCTAAATTTGCTTTATAACAGATCTTTGAGACCTCTGCATAATTTACGTACAGGATGTTCAGTTTCACAAATGTTCGCTACCACAATTTTTAGAGCCTACTGGAGGTAACAAGACTTACTCAGTGGTGCTTAATGCAAAAAATTCAAAACTAAGACAATCCAGTTGTCCAAGCTATTCATTAGTCCTGCTTCATGTCTTTTACAGTAAACTATGGGTTTCATGGTAGGAAAATGTTTTGTCTATAGCTTCATTTAATACCAATGCTGATATTTTCATTACATTTACATTTTAGTCCTCTTTTAGTTTTTAGTCCTCAGTATTACATTTTTATTTATTTCATTACTTCCACTTTCATTTATTTTTAGGCCCACTTTTGTTTTTTGTTTATTATTATTATTATTATTAGCTGTTGTACTCTGAAAGTTATTTTTTCTTCTACCAATATAATTTTCTTTCTCCATTTTTTTCAATTTCCATTTTCACTTTTGTATTACCAAATTACTTTCAAATAAGATCTTAGATCGTCAAAATCAAATTTTGTATTTCATAAAATTCAGAAATTTTATAAAAGAGGCTCTCTTTTTGGAATAAAAAAACAAAACAAAAGAAGTTTTTTCAAAATAAATTTTAAATGAAGGTAAAGAGTCCTATTTAATAAGGTAATAATTTTGGTCTTAAAAATCTCTATTCCGTAAACAAAGTCATAATTTTTGAAAAAAAAAAAAAAAAAAAGCCATTTTTTTCATTTTTTTTTCAGTTTGAAGTGTAAAATGATAAGGTTAGGGGGCAGGTAAAGATGAATATAAGAGGTTTATTATCTGATGAAGAAGAGGTTAAAGAATAAAGACCCGAAGATCAACTCTAGGTTAGTCCGAGAGAGAGAGAGAGAGAGAGAGAGAGAGAGAGATGAGAGAGAGAGAGAGAGAGAGAGAGAGAGAGAGAGAGAGAGAGAGAGAGAGATAAATAAATAAAAACTAAGTACAAAATGTACTCAGGACTCAGTCAGGGTCAGCTCAGAAATTCTTCTGACGTGTTCGGAAAAAACTGCTCTCCTTCCCCCACCCCTACCCGCAGAAAAAAAAACCTTTTTAAGTTAAATAATCGCTTATAGCAACATTCCATTATTTATATGTAAATGAACTGCTCAAAAAATGCACATAAGATAAGTGTTTAATGAGATTATTCTCTTCTCGGCTCTCGCTTTTGATAGACGGGTTTGAAAAATGGAGTTTGAAAAGATTTTGAAAAAGGAATTTTGTTGAACTCATTTACATCACGTGTACAGTTGATTGCAAAAGTCGAGATAATAATAATAATAATAATTATCATAATAATAATAATAATAATAATAATAATAATAATAATAATCAGTGAGGAGGGCCAGAAATTGGCACAGTGCTCAGGCCAGTCGAACGCGGCCCATTGGGCTAACCCCTGGATTATTTATTAACCAGCACGATCGGGAGTCGAACCCCAGACCTCGGTGTCTTCACTTTAAAAGTCTGGATAGACCGCAACATCACGTACATGTAGAACAGTGTATCGTGACTTTTGTACCCGATGGTAGACTTTTTCTTTGTGTCAAGCGACTCGTACTTGCAAAAATGTTTTTATAAGAAAGAGAACAGAATGAAAACCTTTTGTGAAACCACAAAAACACTGCAAACAGTGAAGTTTCTAACGACCGAAAGCATTCAAGTGGAACTACTGTACTTGCATTAATGGTCTTTTTGTAACTTTACTGTTCCAAGTAATGAAGAGTTCCTAACATTGATCATAATTCTCTGTTTGGTATTGATTTTTTGGTGTATAGGGTCTCGAAGGTCAAGGGCCAAAACAGGAGTAAATTGCTGGTTAGTGTCTATGCGGTCCCCAGTTTAGAACCTAATGTTAAGAGGAATCTTTCCTTAACCTATTTTAACATTTAACAGAGAACCAGGTGGCTTGAAATTTTGAAGTCATACAGAACTATACTGGTTTTGTGTAAGCTAACAAGCTAAACGCGATTTAGACTTTGTTATATGAACTTAATATACATTTTATAATATTTTATAATAATTTTAAGTAATTTGAAAATCTTGCAGCGACCTGAGCTATTTTACGATCTACGAACAGCTGAATTTTTAATTAAGAAATTTAAGTCAGAAGTTAATATAACATAATTAATACAATTTAACGACATTCGACCTTATTCCAGATCGAACTATTACAGATCGACCTTATTACAGATCGACGATGTACAGATCGACATTTTCCGTTACCTTTTCCCAAACATCTTCTATCAACTCAGTATCCAAAGTTATTCAACATAATACAGGGTGAGCGAAAAGTCCCTGTACCTTCAAGAAATGTAGTGAACCTGTACCTGCATTGTGTTGAAGTGGACAGGTGCGCAGGGACTTTTCGCTCACCCTGTATTTGTAATTTTAAATTACCTTTTCTTATCAACATGTGATTAGCTTCACGTAATTTTAGATCTTCTATTTACCTGTACTTCAGTATATATATATATATATATATATATGATGTATTATTTTTATTTTTAATTTGCAAAAATGTACCATTTCGTGAAAAATGTCTGAAGCTTACAGACAAAACGTTGGATTAGGAATCAATTCCATGAAGCAGTATTTTTGTTTAATTGAAGAATAGTCCTGAAGAAAATTTACTTTAATTGAAAATAGTATTTTTCATACTTCAGAGAATTTCCCAAAGTTCGTTAAAGTAGTAATAATGATTTAACAGCGATCTAAATCGATCATCTACTCACACAGCTAGTTGTCGCTCCTTCGTTGTAAGAAAAACGATGTCGCGACCATTGCATCATCGACGTTTCACAGTTAGATTCGAGGTGTTTAAGCAACGTCGGGTCTGTTAAGTTGTTGGATGGGTGACCCCCATCTTCTACGTTTAGATGATGTAGCGACTCGAAGATAACTGGATCCCACGTAAAGCTGTAGGTCCTTTCTGCAAACATGATCGTTGTCATTACGAAGGAAGTTAAACAATCCCAGAACTTTTTTTTTTTCAATGCAGGAAGGAGGGGCCAAGGCGAATTAAAATTGAAGTTATTAATAATAACATTATATTCACTTTTTTTGTAATGGTTAATTTTCACATGTTAATGTATTTTATTGTTAAATTCAGTCTAGTTTTGCAATCTAATTTGGCATAGTGTATTATTATTATATATATATATATATATATATATATATATATATATATATATATATATATATATATATAATGTCTCAAAAGTCCTGTCGAATAATGTACAACATGATATTAGCTTTTGAAGCACGACTTCTGGGACACTCAAAGCAATATAATACGCCATTCAAGTTTGAAGTACGTAAGAAAAGTTTTTGCTCATATATTATTATTATTATTATTATTATATCATTATTATATCATTATTATCATTATTATCATTACTATAATAATAAGAGACCTCGTCTGAATTTCTAAATCAAATTAAAATTTCTAAATTATATTCTCAATCTGATAAGCTCCGCCCTCCCCAAGAGTAACGGAAATAATTGTATTCACTGGATGATAATACTCTGCCATTAGTGCCAGAAAGTGGCACGGCACTCAGGCCAGACTAATGTGGGATTCGAATCCCTGACCTCAGTGTCTTCATGCACTTTGCTTATAGGGAAACAATGTTACCCATACTCAAAATAAAACTTTCTACATTTAGAACTTTTAACTTCTTTTTGACGGTCTATTCTAGGGGAAGTTTTTCCTGGGTCTCAAAGCTTTTTGTCAGATGATATAATAACTCTTTTTTTAATGATACATAACTTCTTTAGAGAGAAGATGTCTTCAGAATTTCCTTTTGGGGTGATTTGAGGCAATAGAAGATAATATTTCTATGTATAGAAGATTTCTGTGTTGTTCTGTGACTTTTTAAAGGTTCTCGTATTAAAAAAAAGGTATTTTGAAAGGTTGGTAGGATTAAAGTTTACGTAAATCTTGATTTTAGTCGGTTTTGTATGTTTTAAATACGTTTTTTATGTATTATTTACTACAAAGAAAACGGAGACTTCCCTCAACCTTCTTTACATAGAAGTATTATCTTCTATTGTCTCAAATCGCTCGAAAAAGAAGTTTTGAAGCTCATTTCTTCTATTTAAAGAAGTTATGTATCGTTAAAAGAAGTTTCGGTATCAAAAAGAAGGTAAAACATCTCCTTGAATGCAGCTTCAAAAAGAAGTTATAAGTTCTAAATTCAGAAGTTTTTATTTTGAGTGTATTTAGTATTATCTGGTGGGAATAAGGTTTTTTTATGATACAAGTTCGAAAGCTTTTATTAGTTGTGTTTGAATTGTGTTGTTTGGTATGTTGTTATAAAATTTAGATGTTGTATTATGAATTATGTTTTCCACTTGACAGGCCTACTGGGGGGAGGTGGGGGGATTGATGTTGATAAGATTCTGTTTAAAATTTTGTGAATTTCGTACTGAATAGCTTCCATATTGAACATGCTGTGTAGACCTTATGAATTAATTACAGCTTTGTAGTCTTTTTGCTGTACGATATTATGATTGGTGTAAATCCATTGTCAGTAGATTTTAGAAATAGTCTCTTAATGGCTGATTCATCCTTATTCTTTCCAAAGCTAATAGTCAGTAAGGAGGGCTAGAAGCTGGATTATTATTACCAGCACCATCGGGAGTCGAACCCATGCAAAATTTTATACAATAATAATAATAATAATAATAATAAACTTCTCTCCTATAAACTAGACAAAAGAATCTTACCATATTTTACTGGATCGAAATAACTGTATTAAAGAAATATCTAAAATAACCTATTTTTCTTTCTGCCATTTTGCAATTAGGCTAAAATCGACTAAGGCAATCCACTTATTGTATGAGAAGAACATTGGTAAAAAGGGGTTATAAAATATAAGTGGAAAGGTCCTTATAGGAAAATCTCAAACAAAAGAGCATCTATATTTGAAACTCTGCAACGAAAATCTATTTCTCCAAAGTATTGTTTCAAAGAGGATGACATGTTTAGAGATGAAGTCAGGTGCTTTTGAAGGTATTTTGGAGAAAATATTATTGTTTTATGAAGATACAATAATTATTTATTAATTGTATATTGAATTAAGTTCAATTGTTTGTAAAGAAAACGTTTTAGAGATGAATTAAGATTGGACAACGGAATTGGAACGTGGTCGCTGATTGGTGGAAATTTCGCCTCCCCTAATACACACACAAAAAAAAACCTGTGATTGGGTGTGAATTCATTTTTAAATGTTAGTTTTACTAAATCTATGGTCTGTCTATTGAGAATAAGATAAATAGATAAATAAATAAATAAAGAGAGAGAGAGAGAGAGAGAGAGAGAGAGAGAGAGAGAGAGAGAGAGAATATTTTGGATGGATTCTTAAAATTCAAAACGGGAAACGATAATATGATTTCCGACAACCTTCCCTTTTCCCAACCCTCGGGGGGCTCTTCCAAATTCAACCAATAAGAAAAGAGATTCCTCAGCATTAAGAAGAGCATCCATTATACTCCTACGAGCCAGTCATTATATCCTGATGAAAATGGTCTATAGAGAGGCGCTCACACCCCCCAAATCAGGAAGTGATGGATATGTTTTACCTTGAGATGCCATTTATATAAACGGATGGGCATTATGGGTAGGATTATCCGCCATATTTCGAGGGATTTTTTTTGTCTGGAAGGATAAAACATTTTCTTGAAAATCTCTCCTCCAAGTACAAAAGTGATTAAAAAAAAAAAAAATAGAAATACACTGAAAGTAGTTTGAAATACTATTTCAGTCAAACTAGTCAATTTGGGCAGAACTTCACATCAGCAAAACGTGAAAAACGAGACTATGAAATATCTATTGGTTTATCTCTTTTATAATCTCTGTCTGTCTCTCTCTCTCTCTCTCTCTCTCTCTCTTTATATATATATTAGGGTGGATCGATTTTACATTTTGTTCGATTTCCATATTCTAATAGAGACAAAAACTTGCGCATGCATGAGAAAATAGCCTCTGCAAAATCTTAGCTTAATAGGTAATCATCTTCTGCCCCCGGCAGAGCGATGAAAATCATATTTTAGTAGTCAAAAACGTATTTTTAAACCCTAGCCTAGAGTCATAAAATTTTGCGTGTGTGTTATTTCATGCCTAAGCAACGATATAAATGCTATGGGAAACATATAAATGCATTATTTAAGACAAAGAGCCGATCTGAAAATATGTATAATATACATATTTTCAGATCGGCTCTTTGTCTTAAATAATGCATTTATATATTTCCCATAGCATTTATATCGTTGCTTAGGCATGAAATAACACACACGCAAAATTTTATGACTCTAGGCTAGGGTTTAAAAATACGTTTTTATCTACTAAAATATGATTTTCATCGCTCTGCCGGGGGCAGAAGATGATTACCTATTAAGCTAAGATTTTGCAGAGGCTATTTTCTCATGCATGCGCAACTTTTTGTCTCTATTACTGTAGAATATGGAAATCGAACAAAATGTAAAATCGATCCACCCTAATATATATATATAATTTAGTGGTGGACCAGATGTCATTTTTTCAACATCTGCGGATGCGGATCTTTAATTTCAATATCTGCGGATGCGGATGCGGATATTTAGTTAATCTATCAATATAATATAGAATTATGAATATATGACATAATTTTTCAAATTTCGTGATATTACTATTATGGCAGGCGATGCATAAGAATTAAAATTAATATTAATGTTTTCATTATGATAAAAATAATAACTTTCTCAAGAGTTTCAGACACAGAAAATTCAATGAAACAAGTTTCATTCAATTTTTTGTGTTACCACGTATTTATATTTTGAGGTTTATATATTTGTTTGGTCATTAATAATAATTAATACTTTACATGAAATGTGCATGACTGGGCCTTGTAAGCTACTTTATAAGCTAATTTAATTGTAAATTGCATAATTTATTAGAGGTAATATCCGCATAACATCCGCAGTCAGAAATGCGGATGTTAAAAATGATGCGGATATCCGGTCCACCACTAAATATATATATTTGCTTTAAATTCAAGTAAATATGGACTCTAAACAGGCCCTCAACCAAGGCGGGACCATGGGGAGTTTGGCCCCCATGGAAACTTTTTAGCTCTCCCCAATTTTTTTTTAAACAAATTTTTTTACTCTTTAATGAACCCTATGAATAAATAATAATAACGAATATTTTAGCCTTGATTGGGAACATTTTCCAATTACTGTATGACTCTTTTCAACTATACTACTGGCTTTTGCTGTTGATTTTCCGAAAAAGTTAGTATCATGTAATGTTCTGATTTCTGCGTAGATTTGGTAAGAAAGAAAGGTGTTTGCTATAGTCTATGTTTTTGGTGATTTGTTTTACGGCTATATTAAAATGTTGGTATAAAAAATAATGGAGTGTTTTGATTTTTAAAAGTAACTCTGCATAAAGTCATGAACTAACGTACATTTTTGTAAGAGAATTGCAATGTGTGCCTATGACTCTATCAGCTCCCTCTGTCCTCATCTTTGTCCCTCCTGTACTCCGATCCTGGTTGCGGGCCTGATACTAAGTGTAAATTAATGAGTGTAAAAGATTTTACTTTATTAAAATTAAGATTTAAGTGTTTAGAGAAGTTTATTTTAATGATGTAAAAAAGACAAAAATGGGACTGATGTTGTAGTGAATATAGTCTATATTGAAATGAGAAAATTAATTTCGGATGAAGGGTTTTTTTTCAGGTTTTAAATGTGTAAAATGAATTGGATCAAGTAAAGATAAGCACCCCCAACCTTTTTTAGTTAGCTTTATAAGGCTAACTAACGAAAATATCACGACTTAACCTAACCAATCGTTAAGTCAACTGTACGCCCTTGACGATTGGTTAGGTTAGGTCGTGATATTTTCGTTAGTTAGCCTTATAAAGCTAACTAAAAAAGGTTGGGGGTGCTTATCTTTACTTGATCCAATGAATTTTAGACATTTTTTCGGATCACCTGAAGATCAGGGCCCCCAATTTTCCCACCTGAAGATCAAGGCCCCCCCACCCTCACCCACCCACACTTTTTCCCACCTGAAGATCAGGCCCCGCAGATTAAAGGAAGATAAAAATAATAAGATCAGAAAAATTTTATTGTGATAAAAAAACAATTTATGAGAAACATAAAGATGGATGGGGATGGGGGGGGGGGGGGGTAATCTTCAGATGATCCATATATTATTATATATATATATATATACACACACACACACACATATATATATATAGTATATGGATCACCTGAAGATCCTTATAAGGCTAACTAGCAAAAATATCACGACTTAACCTAACCAGTCGTCAAAGGCGTACAGTTGACCTAATGACTGGTTAGGTTAAGTCGTGATAGTTTCGTTAGTTTTAACGAAAATATAACGACTTAACCTAACCAATCGTCAAGGGCATACAGTTGACCTAACCGGGCACTCAATTAACCTAACCGGGCATTATATCCCACAGAATGAATTGTTTGTTTTATTTGTCAAAACTGGGGGGGGGGGGTATCTCCAGGTGGAGCGGACTGGGGTGAAGGTCTTTAGGTGGACACTCTGGGAGGGGGGAAGATCTTCAGGTGATTTAAACATAAACTAAAGATCAGAAACATTTTATTTTTAGTTAATCCAGAGGATATTGCAAAGCAATGTGATTACAAAAATTTTCCAAAGAGTTGGAAGAAAATCGTTCATGCCACATAAATTCTTTCAGGTATGAGTCCAGGAATTCGCGTTTACAACCACGCATTTGTTTAATGTAACATTTAAATATGTTTGTTTCAGTAGGACTCAATTGTTTGTGTATGAACACCACTCAATGGATCCACAAGGTTGAGGGAATGGTTAACCGTATCATGAGTATAACCAAGATTTTGTTGTGTTCGAGTGTATGCTCTCAACTCGTCGCGTCGCTGTAATAACGGTACCTAGCCGAACCACTTTTTCAATTATGGCAAGAAGAGTGGCTGCATCTCTAGCTTCGACAATCTCCATATAGCCGTGTGCTGGTGTTGTACCCCTATCCACAAGACCAAAAACCCAAATTTGACTGCGTGAAGCCCGTCCTCGATGATGCTTCGGTTTATGCGAGAAAGAGGACCCATCAATTTTACACAATGATGATTGAGGAAACTAACATAATCTCTACGACTCCTATCGGTGTAACCCTAACCTAAAAATTTAACAGAAAAATAAAATAAATTTTGCCACCTGAACTTCAAGGCCCCCAATTTTTCCCACCTGAAGATCAGGACTCCCAGATGAGGCTGGGGGTTCCTAATCTTCAGGTGATCCATTTTCTCAAACAGTTAAAACGAAATAACTTCAGAATTCTAAAGTTTTATTCAGTTTAAAGGCAAGTGAGTGAAACCATAACGAAACTAGTCTATTACATCCTAGCTAACGTCACGCCATTTTTGAAAAAGGCGACCGCACAGTAGCTAGCAATTATAGGCCCATTAGCTTAACGTAAGGGATCGTATCATCGATCACAGAAAGTCGAGATTTGATTAATAGGTTTCGACGCCATAGATCTTGTTTAACTAATTTGTTAGAATTTTATAACGAAATAGTGCGCGAATACGATAGGCATAGAGCGGCTGGCGTTATTTATTTAGATTTTAAAAAGGCGTTCGATACAGTTCCACATAGAAGATTAATTGCGAAGGTTAAAGCGCACGGTATACGCGGTCAAGTAGCTAACTGGTTAGAGGAATGGCTTCGTGCTAGGAGGCAGAGGGTCGTTGTTAATGGTAGTGAAACGGGGTGGTTGGATGTAGGTAGTGCTGTTCCACAGGGTTCAGTGTTAGGCCCATAGCTATTCGTAATTTACATTAACGACATAGATGTAGGATTGACTAGTAACGTGTCAAAATTCGCGGACGATACTAAAATAGGCGGTAAGGTTGTTAACGAGGACGATGAAATAGGCTCCAAGACGATGTAAATAGGATTATGGAGTGGACGGATAAGTGGCAGATGCAATTTAACGTAGACAAATGCAAAGTTTTGCATATAGGTTCTCGTAACAATAATTACACGTTCACGATGGATGATAGAGAGTTAGCGAGAGTTGACGAGAAAGTAGATTTAGGCGTACGCGTATCTAAGGATTTAAAAGTTAGGAACCAGTGCCTGGAGTCTTGCGCAAAAGCTAATAGGATGTTAGGTTTCATAGCGTGTAATTTCGAATTTAAATCGAAGGATATTATATTGCCCCTTTACAAGTCCCTAGTCAGGCCTCATTTAGAATATGCCGTTCAGTTTTGGTGCCCGTATTTGCGTGAGGATATTGATAGGTTAGAAAGGGTTCAGCGTCGTGCCACGAAACTAATTTCATCATTGCGCAACAAGCCTTGTGAAGATAGGATAAAAGAGTTAGACTTGCATTCACTCGAAACTAGGAGATTAAGGGGGGAGCTTATTGAAGTTTTCAAAATCGTTAATAACATCGATAACGTAAATTTTGACAAATTGTTCACTTTCGATAATAGCAATACTCGTAATAACGGATTTAAGTTGCGTGGCAGACGTTTCATTACTAATATCGCTAAAAACTTCTTTACGTTTAAAGTAATTGATAAATGGAATAATCTTCCCGCGCCCGTCGTGAACTCTACCAGCGTTAATGTGTTTAAAAACCGTCTAGATAAGCATTTTATAAATATTAACTTTGTTTAAAATAAAAAAAACAATTGGCAACAGGAGCTCTGGGGGTGGTAATCGGGGATGTGTATGTTGACGTCTAATGCCAGCTTGTGACATACCAGCGTGTGATAAACTGTGATATGCCAGCAAAAAAAAAAAAAAAAATTAGACTAACACGAACTTAGTTGTAGCTTGTTGAGTAAATGAACCAACTTTTTGTTATTCTTTATACTTTTTTCTTCTCTCCTTATTTGTATGTCTGTAACTCTCTTTATTGCATGTCTGTAGTTTGCATGGTATGATAGTGTTTGAGTTAAGAATGTGTTGCATGGTTTGTAATGCGTTCTTATTTTACTTCTTTTCGTCTTTCACGCCTTTCCAGCCTAGTGGGCTGCATCCTTTACCTCCCTATGGAGTGGAGGATCGGTCTGCAACAGCTGGAAGAATGTGTTGCTTTGAGTTAAGAATGTGTTGTTCTTGAGTTAAGAATGTATTGCATGGTTTGTAAGCGTTCTTATTTTACTTCTTTTCATCTTTCACCCCTTTCCGGCAGAGTGGGCTCTACCTCCCTATGGAGTAGAGGACCGTTCTGCAATCTTTCCTCTTCTCTCCGACTATTTTTCTGACTTGTCGGCAGTGGCCGGCGGATGATGATGGTGAGTCTTTTTTATCTTTTTCTGAATGAATGTTAACCCACGAGTGATAGGTGCTGCTACTTACTTAACCCCTTATTCTCTTCTCTTAACCCCCTACTCTTTCCTTTCTCTCGGACTAACCTTAGAGTGGATCTTAGGGTCTTTGTTAGTCTTAGCTTCTGTAGATCTGTAGATCCTTTATTAATACTCTCTAAAGGCTCAGGCAACAGTCTCATTGGCCCGCAAGGACTCTGACGTCATACATCTCATCTGCGGATAACATTTAATTCCAGTCATTTTGAAGGACTTTTGAGGTTATGATATATGCATTTAAAATTTAGTTCTAATTCTAATTGGATAAGACGATATTTTAAATGTTGACAATTCAGATAATTAAATTTCAAATTGAATAAAAATTTAGTAATAAATATATGATAGAAATTCGATGAATTTTAATTTAAAATATAAATATTTTTTGTGCTGATATCTCAGTCGACTGAATATTATTAAATTTTCATGACATACAGTATTTCTGGATATTAAAATTATTCGAAAGGACTGCCAAAATGATTCACATATTTAATTATGGTGTAGTTAATACGTTTAAAATTAAATTTGTTTACCTTGAAAATATTTTCTTCTAATTTGTCACACTAAAGAAAACGAAACATATAAAGGGTAATTAAGTAATATTAATTACGTTAATTGCGTCATCCATCTTCAGCTGCAGACCAACAAGGGTGAATTTTGTATCTTTATAGCTTAGTTTTTACTTCCGTAATTAACGAGTGATTTTGGGGGGTGGGGAGTGCAGCCACTGCTGCCCGGCACCACTGAATGGCCTCCTACCTCGCGCTCCACCACACACACAGTCAAAGGTGGGCAGGACCGAGTTCCAAAAGGACCGAACTCCAGGAACTCGGTCCTTTTTAAGGACCGTGAGCGGGAAAGTCGGTCCTTTTCTCAGTGAGGACCGAAATGAGGAGCGACGGTCCATTTTTAAGCAATTCCGGACCGGACGGTCTTTTTGAGTGATTTTAGTGTGTTTAGTGATTATTTGAAGTTCTAAAGAAGATGGATCGTTTCCTCCAGAAGACTCCGAAAGAGACTGAGACTGAACTGAAACTTGTTTCAACACCTGGAGGAGACAAGAATCTACTGATGTTAGTGCTTCAACTTCAAGTCAAGCAACTGGAGCTCCTAGCGGAAGAACTGAACCCGGCAATCCCGGCAATTTTTCATTTTAATCAAATTTTTCACTTATATTATATATAAGGACCGAGGACCGAGTCGTTCCTAGGTCCTATCTTCAGAAAGGACCGTGACCGGGACCGTCGGTCCAGTTTGAGGCAAGGACCGGGACCGTCGGTCCTTTTTGAGGCCCGGGTGCCCACCTTTGCACACAGTATTATTCTATTACAGTCTAATATACAATGAAGTAGCTTGTACTCACCACAAAACGTGAAGCTCATCCGTTTCCGTAGATTGTAACCCTTCCCTCTGCTAACATTGCGTGGAAAGACACTGACTGAGGCGCGTTGTGGTGGGCTGGCGGGAGACGAGCAAGGGTGTAAACACCGCGCTAAATCACGATTAAATCGTTGTCATGATTACGGATAAGTGAACAATGGTCACAATTAGTAAATCACAGTTAACCCTTAAACCCTACCCGGTGTACTGGTATACCCCAGTACCCCGGTATTTCTAGCGTAACTTTTATAATGGGTAGAGATTAAGGGTTAACTCGATTAACAGATAACCGTGTGAGTACTGTATTTCGTCAATTGAGAAGTCAATTATTCGGTTAATAAAACTATTAAAAAGAACGCAGCCATGAAAATCTTAAGCTTCACAAATCTTGATACAGTGGGTTCGGATGTGAAGCTTAAGATATTCATTGCTGCGTTCTTTTCTATAGTTTTATTGACCGAATAATTTAACCCTCAGTAAGTTGAAACAACGCAAAGCGCATTTATTTCTTTGTTCAGAATCGCAAACGGACAGACAGGACTCCCTTTGTATAGTATACAGTATAAGAAAATAAGACAATGGGGTTAAACTTAAAAGAATTTCAAATTAAAATTTATGTCAAAAGATGAGGACAAGTTTAGGGACTCCAACGTTTATGCAAATTTTATATGAATAGTAATTTGACTACTACGAATAGTAGACTAGCTATTATGCCCAGCACTTGCTTGGGGTGGGCTGATTGTATTAAATTTTAATTATTCACTTCGTTTTTTTTATTTTTCGTCATATCACTCCTTAGATTAAAAATATTATACGGATCACCTGAAGATCAGGGCCCCCAGCCTTCTTTAGTTAGCCTTATAAGCCTAACTAACGAAAATATCACGATCTAACCTAACCAATCGTTAGGTCAACTGTACGCCCTTGACGATTGGTTAGGTTAGGTCTGATATTTTCGTTAGTTAGCCTTATAAAACTAACTAAAGAAGGCTGGGGGCCCTGATCTTCAGGTGATCTTATTATACATAATACCTAGCGTTGTATTATTTAGTGTATATATATATATATATATATTATATATATATATATATATATATATATATATATAATATTCTTACTATAATGCACCGAATATCTGTCCGTCTGTCGGCAGAAAAACCTTTTACGTTTCTAAACCGATTTCGACCAGACTTCGTATGGTGGATGGTGGTGATGACTGATGAGTAATGAACAAAAATATATATGTGACCAACACCCCCACCCCAATTACTGGGCCCGAAGGCTCCAGCACTACAATAAAACTAGCGTCATCAAACCACCTGCCCATCATCATTACAACACGTTCTACACTCTGCCCCAATAGCCTTAGGCACACTTACAGAAATTACTAGAAAGCTGATTGACAACAGTTCAAAATACAGACTGAGAACAATTCACCACATTAAACAGCACACCCATCATAAACATCAATACAACACTCAAGACATTCAATCAGATCATCAACAATGCAAACAAATACATACCCAAGGGCAACATTAGGAAATACAACCCAAATTACACTAGAGAAATAGCCCACCTCATAAGTCAACGTAACAACCTCAAACATAACACACAAACACCACACACAGAAGCCATAAAACAGCAGATACAACAGCTCAACACAGAAATAAACAACAAACTTAAAGAAAAACAAACAGAAACATTTAGGGAATTCATAACAACACTAAACCACGCCACAGATACATCCAGGCTATACAAGACTATAAACAGCATTACCCACTCTAACAGCGGCATTCACACCTCACACGCGGCTATCTGTCGTAGCCAAAATAATATCCCAACATATACACAACAAGCTAACACTCTAGTTAATCACTACGCAAAGATAAGTCACTTAAACAGAGGCAACAACCAGAAACACGCAGACAGACAAACAGCCAGACAAGAAAACCTACAGACTCGACACGACCATTACACCCTTCAATACAGACCAGACCACCAAGATCATCAAAACCATTAAGAATTCGAAGGCTACTGGAACAGACAACATATCTAACATACACCTTAAACACTTGGGCCCACAGGGAATACTAGCCCTCACAAACATCGGCACATATTCATACCAATACTGTATTATTCCTAACATATGGAAACAAGGTAAAATTATTACACTACTCAAACCAAACAAAAATCCAACAGAACCAGCTTCCTATAGACCTATTACTTTACTATGTACACCTTCCAAAGTAACAGAAAGACTAATCTTACAAATCACCAACCCACACATACCACTATCGCCTGCTCAACATGGTTTCAGACCTCGCCACTTAACCACGACATTACTCACTAACCTCACGCAGCACATCATGGATGGTATCAACTCCAGACGACCAGCTCAACGTACACTGTTAGCAACAATAGACATTAGTAAAGCACTTGATGCTATCCCACGCTTCCCTCTCATAGACAAAATACTCAACACAAATATGCACAATAACGCCAAAAGGTGGCTGAGCAACTATCTTTCAGGAAGATACTCACATGTCACATGTAATGGCAAGTCATCCAAAAACAAGCTTTTTCCGAACGGGGTCCCTCAAGGCTCTGTTCTCTCACCAACATTGTTCAACTTCTACATGCAGGACATTCCAACACCCATTGCTAACAAGCTTACTTTATCATCATATGCAAATGACATCACTCTAACATCCACCCACAACAACATCGACACCGCTACAAATAACCTACAAACATACATAAACAGTATACAAGACTGGCACACACACACAATAGACTGAAAGTATCACCCACAAAGTCAACCATCACCTTGCTAACAAGCAACGCAAAAGAACACCAGATAACTCCACAGCTTACACTAAACAACACCAACATTCTACACACTCACAGGACCAAAATACTTGGGGTCACATACAACACATCATTATCTTTTGCAAACCACATTCAGGACATTAAAAACAAATGTACGTCAAGACGTAACACGCTTAGGGTAATAACAGGCACAAACTTTGGACACCAGCAGGAAACAACATCACTCATATACAAACAATATATTCGCTCAGTTATGGACTATTCTAGCCCATGCCGGGCACCCATCATCTCAAACACACACATAAACACCTTACAGACAATACAAAACAACGCACTTCGTATCATTACAGGAAGTACTCAAACAACACCAATAGAACACCCTCACACAGAAACAAAAATACTGAAAATTAGGGAACATTTAAACATGAGGGGAACACAGTTCATGCAGCAGCGACAACTATCCCAGAACACCCTTGCCACTACATGTACAATCATGCACCAACACTTCGCACCATTAAGGTAACACCAGAGAGACATTATAACCAAATACTCCATTCCATACCGCCCCACAGACATCACACAGTACAGAAAACACATACACACACAAACCTAACCCACAAAGCACTGACACGACTCGGTCCGAATGCGGTCCTAGGTGCGAGCCGCCACCCATTGACAGGTCAGAGACCGCAGAGACCAGCCTGAGCAGATCGGATGGAGTTAACTTAGCACGATTCCGATGTGGACATCACCCCAATTGCAGACATATAAACACAGACTAGACAACTCCAGACGACATCTGCCACCTGTGCCAGGACACACCACAAACAATTGAACACATTATGACAGACTATACCGCTCTAGCACAACATAGAACACAACACAACATCACTAGTGCGTGAACCTCTGGTCCACTCCGGAGAGGGATCGGTTACCTGCGTGCCGCCGGCTTGCTCGATCAGGGTGTGCTGATCGGCTAACCAACAACAACAACAATTAGAAGAGAACACAGCCATGAAAATCTTGTGAAGCTCAAGATTTTCATGGCTGCGTTCTTTTCTAGCAGGCCCCCCAATTACTGGGGGTTCAATTATTTGGTCAATAAAACTATTGTCATGAAAATCTTAAGCTTCACAAATCGTGACACAATGTGAAGCTCAAGATTTTCATGGCTGTGTTCTTTTACAGACAGACAGACACACAACTTGCTTTTATATAGTAGAAATATTTTGAAAAATAATGTTTTTTTTATGCATGAAGGAGGGGCCAAGAGCGAATGCCTGTTAAAGCGGTCTTTTTAATTTTGATATCACAAGCTTAGGTGAGACAAAATGACGATTGAAGATTGAAACACTTTCTGTTTAATTTAAACAATGTATCTGCTTGGATTTTAGATTCATAAAAACTGTGTTCAAATTAGTAAGTAACAAATGTTACTAAATCTAATATACTATTAAGCTAAAATGTGTCTGTGTGTGTGTCCACTTTTTTCGGAATCGTGCACAGCCTAAACGGCACATCGGAAAATTCTGCAACCACCACCAACTGATAGCCCATGAGCTGACGATATGCTCTGCCAAGTTTCCCGGTCCTAGGTCACCGGTTACTGGGTCCAAAGGCCCCAGCACCGTGATAAAACTACAGAAAAGAACGCAGCCGTGAAAATCTTGAGCTTCACATTTATACTGTGATATATACATATATACTGGGAAGCAGTATAATGGGGAGAGGGGTGGGGTAATTGGGGAGTGGGGTGGTGGTAATGGGGAGAGGGATGGGGGTATTGGGGGTGTGGGGTAATGGGGAGAGGGGTGGGGGTAATGGCTTTTTTACTTTTGTATGTGAGGGTAATGGGGGGAGTGGGGGTAATGGAGTAGAGGGGTGGGGGTAATGGAGTAGAGGGGTGGGGGTAATGGGGGTAATGGCGTTTTTTTAAATTTTGTAGCTTAGCCACTTCTTCCTATGAGGGCCTCATATAATATAATAAAAAAATACATGAAAAAGTGAAAAAAAAATGTCTTTTTCTCTTTACATTTGTGATTGATTGGATAGCCCGAAAGGACTAACAATTTAATTGGGATATTAAGCTTATATTACCGATATTTTATAAAGTATTGGTGGTTACGATTGTACCATCCAGTGATATGCCATATATAAGGATGGTGGTATAATGATGACATCCAAGAGTCCCTACAATGTAAGAAACAAGCAAAGAAACTGTGGGAGGAAACTAGGTCGGGTGAGTGGAAGGAAGTATATAAGAACGCAAAGAAACAGGCAAAAAAGGCGGTGGCACTGGCAAAAGCCCATGCATGTCGTGATCTGCATGAGAAATTAGAAACTCGAGAGGGGCAAAAGGAAATATTCAGGTTGGCTAAAAGCAGGAATAAAGCCACAAAGGATTTTACTCAAGTGAAACAGGCTAAAAGAGAGGATGGGACAGTACTGCGGAGAGAGAAAGATATACAGGTTAGATGGAAGGAATATTTTGAGAAACTATTAAATGAGGAAAACCCTAGGTTGGTCCATGAGGATGGACTACCGAATATGGCAATGACGAGGAAGGTGGAAAGAGCGGAAGTGAAGAAGGCGTTGGATAAAATGAAGAGTGGTAAAGCAACGGGTCCTGATGAGATACCGGCAGAGGTATGGAAGGCACTTGGCAATGAAGGAGTGGATCTCCTGCATGATCTTATGGAAAAGCTCTGCGACCAAGAGGTGGTCCCGGAGGAATGGCGTGCCAGTATCATAGTACCCATATTCAAAGAGAAAGGGGATATGCAGGAATGCTCAAATTATAGGGGTATGAAGCTAATATCGCACACCATGAAGGTGTGGGAGCGAATTGTGGACTTAAGGCTGAGGGAGAAGGCAGGCGTGTCGACAGAGCAATTCGGTTTTATGCCCGGACGAAGTACGTCTGATGCTATTTTTGCATTAGGACAGTTGGAGGAAAGGTACAGGAAAGGACAGAAGGCATTGCACATAGTTTTCTTAGACTTAGAGAAGGCGTATGATAGGACACCGAGACAAGAGGTTTGGAGGTGCCTGAGGGAGAAGATGGTCCCAGAGAAGTACGTCAGATTGATTCAGGAAATGTATAGAGGGGTTACGACGAAAGTGAGGTGTAGTGTTGGTGTGACGGAGAGTTTTGGAGTTGGGGTTGGTCTGCATCAGGGGTCAGCACTGAGTCCATTCCTATTCAACGTGGTGTTGGATGTGTTGACTGAGGAGGTTAGAGGGGTTGCTCCTTGGTGCATGATGTATGCCGATGATGTAGTGTTGTGCGCAGAGACAAGACAAGAGGTAGAACAACAGCTAGAAAATTGGAGGGAGGCATTGGAAAGTAGAGGTATGAAAGTTAGTCGGAAGAAGACTGAATATCTGAGATGTAATGTACAACCGGATGAAGGAGGGGGAGTGATGTTAAACGGTGAATTGATCAAACGGGTAGATCATTTTAAATACTTGGGATCAACAATCGAGGCAGAGTGGGGAGCAGAGGGAGAGGTGAATCGTAGGATAAAATCCGGATGGAGGAGCTGGAGAGAGGTGTCGGGAGTTCTCTGTGATCGTAGGATGCCGGTGAAGCTGAAAGGGAGGGTCTTCAAAACAGTGGTTAGGCCAGCCATGTTGTACGGAATGAGACGGTGCCAATGAAGAAGACTAGTGATAAAGATGGATGTGGCTGAATGAAAATGTTGCGATGGATGTGCTGTGTAACTAGAAGGGATCGAATCAGAAACGAACGCATTAGAGGAACGGTGAAAGTAGCAGAGGCGTCAAGAAAAGTCCAAGAAGCCAGACTGAGATGGTATGGGCACATGATGAGAAGTGAGGAGGATTACGTGGGACGTAGGGTGCTGGAAATGGAGGTGCCGGGACGGAGAAGAAGAGGTAGACCAAAGACGAGGTGGAGGGATTGCGTGGCAACAGACATCGGGGAGAAAAATTTGGACGAGAACATGGTGCGTGACAGAAGAGAATGGAGGAGACTCATCAAGAACAGCGACCCCCATATAGAGATGGGATTTAAGCTGCAGAAGAAGAAGAAGTGATATGCCATATATATATGAGATATATGTGATATGCTATACTTTTGTCGCTTAGCCACTTCTTCCTATGAAGGCTTCATATAATATAATTTTAAATCTACAACCAATAAAAAAAAATGAACTAGTGAAAAAAAAATCTGGAGGGCGATAGCGAGCTACCGCTTGTTTTAACTAAATAAATAATTTTTTCTTCAAATTAATTTTGTTTAGATTAAACGCATACAAAGATTACATTCACACGAAATAAATTATTTTCAGCTTTTCCACATGGTTCAAGTCAAACTTAATTCCAAGTAAATGTAATTCTTGTATGTTTTTAACCTAAAAATTTATTTCGAATTAATATAATTTACTTAGTTTAACTTTAATAAAACTAAGCCTCTTACTTTTGAACTTTGTTAGTCAAACAGCCAAACAAAGTTTTCGTTTAAATAAAATGAAGTTTTGGAGTGAACCGCAGTATGTGACTCATCATATAATTTATGTAACCGCATGCTAATCATATGTGCCTCACACACCGATTATAAGTATAATAGAAGTATAGTTTGGCAGTGTAAGTATAAAGTAAATGGGACGTTTTCCAGTTTATGTACCGTTTTCTACAGTTCTTTGGATTCTTCAAAATGTCGTTTGCGCATATCTGTAAAACAGAAGGTTAGGTTAGTTAGTTAGGTTAGGTTAGCAAACAACCACTTCAGATTGATATTATCACTCATTTTTGATCTGAAAAGAAGCAAAAATAAATTATATGAAAAACGGTACACAAACTGGAAAAGGTCCAGTAAATGTTTTGAAGTTGCAGAAAGACAGGTTTATGTATAGCTAGTTTCTTAATTTAGAAACTTTGAAAGTACTAAAAACTCCAGGTGAAATACACTGAATTATATATATATATATATATATATATATATAATATATATATAGAGAGAGAGAGAGAGAGAGAGAGAGAGAGAGAGTGTGTGTGTGGTGTGTGTGTGTGTGAGAATAAAGAACGATACTCGAGAAAATAACTGTGATGATGTGTAAAAATTCATATCATTATGCCTCTCCCCACTCTGTAGTTTTCCTTAATCACTTTCATAAAATTTTATTAAATCCCCTTTTTTATCTTCACACAGTTCTCTCCATTCATACCCTCTCTTTTTCACTCTTTTCCACCAAAAAAGTAGCGTAAATTGTTTCGAAAGTATAAAAATGAACTGTTTTTAAAAGTACTTCGTTTTTCCATGCAAATGAGGAGGATTTGTTATAAAAAATGAAAGCGTTTCTTACTCAGTTCCAAAACGTTATAAAAACTAGAGCCAAAATTAGCATAGAAAAATAGCCTCAGGCAAAAAAGCCTAGTTTGTCTTGTGTAAACAGGGCTTAGTCTAATCTACCCTTAATCTTCGTTCTACCTTTCTGTTTTTTCCTGCGAAGACTCGTGTGCATTATCCAACCAACTAAGCTATGGTCGACTTAGGTTACTTTTGAGCACTTTCATTAGACAGGTAAATAAATACATAAAATGCACGTTAACGCACCCAAAAGATTCGTGTTCAGCTGTTAAAATTACTTTCACGTTTAAAGGGAGACGCTTTTGCAGACTTTTTTAAAATTATTTCTAATTATTGCGAATAAATGAGTTATTTAATTCAGAATTCTCTTGCAAACAATATTTCCATAGAAATATTAATGTTTTTCACCGTTTTTTTAATTATAACAACGCCCAGGCAAAATTAATTTACATGTAAAGTATTAATTATTAACTAAATAATTAAATAAATAATAATTTTAATGGCGTTTTGGATCTTTTCCGTTTGGGGGCTAGCAGCGAATTTTAATGAAAATCGGTATATTAATGTAGTTTTGGTCACTGATTTCAAAAATAACTTTTTTTTTTTGGAGAAATGAAAAACAAACATGTTAGAGCACTTTAAATAATTAATGTGTCTTTAACGAAAATATCATGACTTAACCTAACCAATCGTCAAGGGCGTACAGTTGACCTAACCGGGCATTCAATTGACCTAACGGCATTCAATTGACCTAACTGGGCATTAAATTCTGATTTTTTCTGCTACTTTTACAGATCTGCCGCGATCTTTCAAAAAACGTATTCTTTGTAAAGTTGCACCTTTTACCGTTTGACCGACGCTTTTGGCAACGAAAGAATTGGGTATTTTTATCAAAGGAACACACTTTCCCACACTTAGAGCACTTTTTCATAAACAGTAGTAGTTTGTGACTCTGGCTAAATTTAATACAAGCTAGTTAAAACACACATTAATTATTGAAAGTGTTCTAACATGTTTGTTTTTCATTTCTCCAAAAAGAGAGTTATTTTTGAAATCAGTGACCAAAACTACATTAGTATACCGATTTTCACTAAAATTCGCTGCTAGTCCCCAAACGGAAAAGACCCGGCGTTTCTATGAATTCTTTTTCAATTTAATTTTCTAAAATCACTATACAGGGTGTACCATTTATCTTGCGCTTTTTCCGGTTAAGATACCATTTACATGGTCTCAAGATAAATGGAACACCTTATAGAGAGAATAACGGATGGACCGGACTATGTATGTATATGTATGTACAGGGTGTTCGAAAAGTCTCGTCACCCCCTACAAAATGTACATATTGTAATACCAATTTTATTATTGCGTGATTAATTGTATTTATATGTGGTAGGTGTAATTTAAGAAACAAATCACTAGCAAAAATTACTTTAATTACAGTAAATACAGTTACTAATTAAAGTTACTAATCAAGAATATCTGTGTGTGCACCATCATTTCCGTAACAAAGGATTATGCGCCTCCATGTGCGGTGTGAGAATCGCCGCAGCATTGCTGGAGTGATTGCAAGAAGTAGTGTGAAAGAAGTGTGGATTTTTCTTGCGCCAGAAGTAGACATTTCTCATTTTGGCGCTACGGTAAATTGCACACTCGTCAGAAAAAATCACTGTTCCTTGTGCAGGAATTGTTGGAAAAACGGCCAAAAACCGTTCACAGGCTTCATATCGTTTCTGCATGTCTGTATCGCTTAATTCATTAACAAATGACGGGCGGTATGGCTTCATGCCGAGATCTTTTGTCACGTGATCTCTCATTGTGGACTTGGGGACTGCAAGTTCTTGTGATCGTTTTCGAAGTGATTTTTTCGGTGAACCGAGCCACTGATGTAATCACACCTTCAAGTTGTTCTCCTCGCGTTGTTGGTCTTCCCGATCGTGGTCTGTCCTTGATGGAGCCAGTTTCAAACAGCTTTTTCTCCCAGCGTAATACCGTGTTGTTTGGTGGTGCACCTTATTGAATCTTGTGCTCAAATCATTCTGGATATCATGCATCATTTTGTCAGTATGTGACCTTTCATGAGCCCATCCGCTCATCACTATCCTTTCTTCCAGAATGTAAGTGGACTGGTCTGCCATTGTTCACACAACTCTAATACCTGGAAAAAAAAAATGTCAATCAATCACATAAATTCAATTAATCACACAAAATAAAATTGGTATTATGTACATTTTGTAGCGGGTGACGGCACTTTTCGAACACCCTGTACATATTATATAGAGTAATGGATGTGCTATATATATATTTATTTAAAGTATATATATATATATATAACTTAAATAAATACATACATAGTATATACGTACAGTGTATGAAAGGTATGAACGTAATGTATGTATACAGCAGTTGTTTACACCGTGACTTCATGCAAAGGAAGTAAAAGATGTCAGAAAATACTTAGATATATTACATTTAACATGACGGATTTTGCGCAGGGTCACCTATTTTAAAAATGGAAACCTGACAATTAAATGGTAGTGTAGTAACCTTGGTTTTACTTCCGCCCGAATTGTTCATTCTAACGAAGGTCAAGCTTGTCACTCCACCTTACACCTACAGTTTAACGTGGAATTCGAATCACGCCCCACCAGCAGCCCAACGTCTTAACTACTAGGCTACCCAGGGTACCCATTTATCTACCAACCAATCTTTTTTATTGTGTGGAAGGATGAACAGCTGGGTTTTGTTGCGCGCTGCCTGCCGTCACCGGGTCTCGATCCTGGGGTCGATGGATTTGTAGCCAGCGACACTAACCATTACACCATCGAAGCGCATATATATATATATATATATATATATACCTCGGCTATTTGTCCCATTCTAATTAAAAATACTTTTATAATAGAACCCCGCTTTCATGGATTCATAACAATGCATTTATTTCTGTGCAAGGAATGTGTCATTGTTCCAGAATGAATATGTCCAGTCACCAAAAGCACTTTTACCGAGGCCGTTAAAACAATGGCTTACGTAGTGGACATTTCGAAGTGGCGACTAAAACAAATGAAAAACGAATTACAAAGATGAAAAGATACAAAACAAGAAGAGGAGAACCGAAAAAGCCGAAGAGATTGCCAGGAGCTCAAAGGAAATGGACATATCTGTACAAAATGTAGCATGTTGGTGAATATTATAAGAGATCCAGAGGTTAGGTCGAAGCAAAAGCTCAAAGTTTGCAAGTTGCGCACGAGAGAGTGCCACAGACTTCACAACTGTCGCGAAAGTAAAAAAGAGCTATTTCATGGGGGAGAAGCAGGAAAACGAGGGTGTACACATCTAACTTCAGGATGAAATGAAAGAAAAGCATAAATCCTTTAAAAAATGCTTGACAATTTCTACTTTAACTATTGGTATGAGGACGAATGTAATTAAAATATCTACATAAAAAGCAGTTATTTGTGTAAACACTGCGAAATTTTGACATTTTAGCGAGATTCTTCAACAACTCGTACAAAAAAAAAATGATTCGTTTCAAATAGGATTATTTACTTCGAGGTTATGAAAGCTTTCCCAAAAAAAAAAATAAGCCCATTATCCCATTGTTAAAGCAACTTAAATATTAATACTTTTATATCAAAAAATCTTTTAGAAAATGGGTCACGTTTTTCATATTTATCGCGTAAGACTATTATTAAATTAAAAGCAAAAAAAAGGTAAATTTATTTGAATCGCGTAAGACTATTATTAAATTAAAAGAAAAAAAAAGAAGATGAATTTATTTGAAAATGCTTCCTCTTTCTGTTAAATTATTTTCTTCCGTTTCTGTGTTTCTTTGTCGACAAAGATTTTTTATTTTTCAATGTACCCTTTGCATAGAGTATATATATATGTATATATATATTTCTTTTGTTTTTTGTTTTCTATTTTAGTTTCAATAAATTGTTTTTGGGTTCAGTGAATGGTCTCTTTTGGAGTTCCCACTTGCTTTTGAGAATTCCCATAATTTGCTCTTGAAGGTGCCTTGCGACCTATTTCATTTGGCACTCCCGCAATTTCTTTGGGATTCTCTCTCGGCTACGAATTGTGAGACCTTTTGAACTAATAAAGCCCCCCAAAAAATAATTTAATAAATTGCACTGCCTCCAAATAAAGCAGCTAGAAAAGTTTATTATTCTGTGTTAATCGCTTTTTTTTTTTAGGCTTTTTTTAAGGCTTTTTTTTAGGCTTTTTTTAATTTTTGAAAAGAAAAAAAGGTATAGCGCAGTTTACTATTTTCTTTGTGTATTTTTTTATCTTATACTTTGCTTTAAAAATAAAACAAAAAAGGTCTTTATTTATTTTTTTAACCCTTTTGGCTTATAGCTTCCTCTCACGTATTTAAAAGGTATTAATACAAGGTCTTACGAACGACTGCATATAAGGTAGACCCACAAGCAATCCAATTTCCATTTTTATCTTTTCGCAGTTATCGTCTCCCAAACGGTCTTTTAACGACCTTTTTGGGCTACAAAATCGCCAGGAATTTATAAAATAAAACCACCACCTTGTTAATGCAGAGAAAATTAAATTAAAATTTATATTTTGGAAAGTTAATTTGAGAAATTGTTTTTACTTAGCTAAAAAACGAACCTTTAATTATAAGGACAAAAGTCTATAATACCTCCTGTTCTTGAACTCGGCTACAAAATTATTTCTTATTGACTAACCAACTAATCCCGTTATCTGAGGCATTTTGTTTACAGAACGACAGTAGTCAACAACTGACGGCCCGCGGGCCAGATCCCATTCGCAGTGGACTATACTGTCTGGCCTACGGCTTGACTTACTGTTCGCAAATATGTACTTATTTAGAAATTGGCTTTTGTACATTAAAGGAAAATAAGCTTTTGGAAACTATAATTTTATAAAAAACAAATATTAGGGAATTGTTCCGTAGTTGTCATACAACATCATGAAATAAGTCAAATATTTCAGAAGAGCGCTCATATCCTCACGTCTTGTTCCGAAGTATGTTTTCAATACCAAAAATATGGTGCCGTTTTTGAACTTGTATGTAAACTATTGGGTCAATCCCAGAATAGGCACCTGATGTACCTCAATCCCAGATGAAGCACCTGCGTTCAGCCTCAATCCCAGAATAGGCACCTTGCAAGGAATTAAATAAAAAAACCTGATGATTACAAAATTTATTGTTTATACAAAGTTTATTACAAATGTAATAAGGCAAAGTTATAAAAAGTTTAAAGTGGTTTAATGAATAAAGAAAAATTTAGATATTATAAATTCCTGCATATGAGCCCGAATGTTTCTGAATCCATCTGAAGCAAATCTATCTTGCCACATAAATTGGTATAGATATAGGTTAGGTTAGGTTAGAGTTGATTTTTTCAAATATTGATAAAAACAATGAAATTATATCTCTAAAAACTGTTATATTTTTTTCTCCTCAATCCCAGATTAAGCACCTGTGTTTTGCTCAATCCCAGATTAAGCACCTAAAAATGATTTCAGGTGCCTATTCTGGGATTGATCCAAACTATTTTACGTATTAAATGAATTACATACCTCTTATAAATTACCTCAGTACCTCTTAAGATTAGTAAATAATCTGGCTCACTGGATTGGCCCGCTGTCACTCACCCCGCCAATTATACGGCCAGCGTTTGAAGCTAGTTCCTTACCAGGTTTTTTTTAAGAAATTTTAGAACTGCACATTTTATAGGTCACAGCTAGATGAAAAATAACTTATCCTGCACTTCCCAGTATCCTACTCACTCATCAATGCTATTTACTTATCAATCCTACTCACTTAAAACTGTATGTATTTTCAATAACAAAATTTTTGTGAATTTTAAATTTCTATTCTTTAGCTTCTAAGTACTTTATGGGCTAACATATCTTAAATTAAACTTTACAGCAGGTGGTAATATGTCTGTGGATTCTTTTCATATGCACGGCGGCCACTGTATGATACGTTATTTGCTGGAATAATACATCAACTGGAAAGAGCTGATTTAACTTTAATTTATGATAACTGCTCTATTTGTGATTTATTAAAGCATACGAAATACATCTTTGAACTGCACACATTTGCTCACAAAACTGCAGTTTGTTTTAGAAGAGCACATTTTGTGTAGAAATGCACGTTAAAAAAACCCCTGCTGTGATCTACCCCTGCAGTTCGAGTTTTTTATATGCAGTAGTGAACTGCTGTTTAAACAAAGCTACTGTATCACATAAGAATTACTCTGTTAGACATTTGTGTGGTGTGTGTGTGTGTGTGTGTGCGCCATTTTAGTACCATTTCAAATGTATAATTCATTATTAAATATACAATTCATTAATATTGAATTATATGTATTTTTTAAATGAAAATATAGGTACTTTCCTGTTATCCCGGACCCCAGACTTTTTGCCAGGTGCCAGACTTCAATTTCGACAGAATATTTCGTTAAAACTAACGAAAATATCACGACTAACTAACCTTACCAACTAATTAGGTTAATTGAATGCCCTGTTAGATAAACTGTACGTCCTTGATAATTGTTAGGTTAAGTCGTGATATTTTCGTTAGTTTTTGACGAAAATATTCTTCAAAACTGAGTCTGGCAACTGGCAAAAAGTCTGGGGTCCGGGATAACAGGAAGTACCAAAAATTATAACAAAATTCGTACAAGTGTGCATTGAATTATACATTTGGAATGCTACTAAAATAGGACACACGATGTATAATCCAGCGTCTATCAGTGTTAGAATCTACCAGCAAGAACTGGAATGTTTATTTTATGACTTTTACTAAACGTCCCATTTCTTGCTGATTGGCGTCATTTTCTTCATATTAAAAGGTACTATCGCTGGAATGGCTCCTTTGAAAGAAATTTAATTCGTGGTTAACTTAAATTCTTTTTTTTTTTTTGACCGAAATGATATTTAGGTTAAAAAAGATAGCAAGATACAGGTTCCAATGAGAGCATTAAAAGTTCAAAAGTGCTATATTTCTCCACTGAATTTGTTACTTGTAAATGGTTGGTCGAAAACGAGGACAGTAGGTACTAAATTTTGGTTTTAACATTATCAGATTTTTCTCTCTCGCTCTACAGTATATTGCTCTCTACTGAAAGTATGTGCAAACCAGATAGACATAAAATAAAAATAAAAAGAGATATGCCTATATCTATTACAGAGAGAGAGAGAGAGAGAGAGAGAGAGAGAAGGAGGGAGAGAGAATGTAGCAGTGAATCTATTCACTGCTACATTTTAAGAAAGTTGAGTACCCTATATGTTTGAATAAAAACACTTCATATTTCAGATATGATTAGCCAACATTGCAACCAACT
This sequence comes from Bathynomus jamesi, assembly GCA_023014485.1. NCBI lineage: Eukaryota > Metazoa > Arthropoda > Malacostraca > Isopoda > Cirolanidae > Bathynomus > Bathynomus jamesi. The sequence goes on from JAJOZX010000526.1 coordinate 1,338,031, forward strand.
AACTAATAACTAGGGATGCTAAATTATTCCAATAGAAATAATTTAATTAATTCTATATTCAGTATTAAATTTAAGATAGAAAAATTGAATAAATATAATTTTATCCGTCATTTTGCGTCTCATTACAGAGACGAAACCTCATTTTTAAAAATTATGGTCTGAAATTGGGAGCCAGCAAACAGTCATAACGAAGCCAGATTAACGTAAATGAGTGTACTATTTGAAGGTAGAAACAGATGTAAACGTATAAACGTGGGCTATTACGTTAAAAAAGAGCATTTCTTGCGAGTAGCCGGATCAGAGAATAGATTCGTTAAAAAGAAAAAAAACGTGTGAAACAGGAGAATAACGAACCATTTTCAAGTGAAGCAATTTAGAGTAATTTTTTGTTAAAATTCTGGTCAAAACCGGAGAGAGAGAGAGAGAGAGAGAGACAAAGCTCTTCTGCAGGAGTGGTTGAAATTGGAGGAGCTATCTTAATGTTTGTAAACACTGAAAGAAAGAGAAAATACAAGGATCGTCGAATGGTTGGGCCAATGTGTCGAGCTGAAATATTTTGTTACAATTGTAAAGACTCCAAGCTTTCTGTTTTTTTTCTGTGAGACACTGTGTGATTGAACTGAACTGAATTGGATAACCTTTATTGATAAAATAATGTAATTTTCCAATTTTTATTTTTGTTTTAACATAATAATTGTAAAATATCTTTTTCCAAATAAAATGTCTGTCCAATTACATTTAGGTTAAATTACACCAGCCTTTGCTTATATATATATATATATATATATATATATATATATAGGTAAACTCCTGATGGTGTTGGTAATAATAATTATCCAGGCATTAGTAAAGTTGGCCATAGGGGGCCACATTCGTTTGGACTGTGCATGCACTGTGCCAATTTCTGGCCCTCCTGACTAAATTATTGATGGATTTTTTTATGATTGGTGAAACTCGTGTCTTTATTTAACTTCATATTTTATGTTATATTTTTATTTCATTATCTCAATTTTCATTATATTTACTTTTTTAATTATTTTTCAACCCGGAAATTGATGATATTAAAAAATAAAAACAATTTAAAACGTTTAGTTCTGTGGCGTATCACCTTGAGGAACTCCTTTAATATTATTTGAAAACCTAAAAAAAAAAATATTTCTATTACATAAATAACTCAAAATTAATATTATTCAAATTAATTTTATTTAATATTATTTGAAAGAAAAATATTTATTATATATAAATAACTTAAAATAGTTCCAATAGCTGCTTAACTCCTTTGACACTCATATTAAACGTTATTATTCCCAATTATGCTCGGGGAATTCTTAAAGAGGAGCAGCTGGCCAGCTGGAGGTGTCCTCTGAACCATTGCAACTTTATCTACAGGGTGTCCATAAAGTCACGCATCATAGGAATATAAGCAATGTCTATTTATTTATGTCTCCATCAGGCCAAATATGTCGAGGAACATTCAAAGAAACCTGCTTTTTCGTTTACAAACATGTTTTGAGATTGGTGGGAATCATTTCGAGTAAATAAATAAAACAAATGGAGCAAGTGCAGTTTACGTCCCACTGGCGCAAAAGGAGACACAAACTACACTAGGTCAAAGTTGGGAACGTAAACTACACTAGGATCTTTAAGAGACATTTTTTAAATGAATCCATCAAATAAAATGTTAAAACTAATGAAAATAACACGACTTAACCTAACCAATCGTCAATTTATATATTGACGATTGGTTAGGTTAAGTTGTAATATTTTTGTTAGTTTTAACGTTTTAGTTGATTAGGTATACGCGGACAAAGTTGGGGAAACGCAAACTACACTAGGATAATGTAGGGGAACGTAAACTACACTTAGCGTTGCCAGACGTCCCGTATTTTACGGGACAGTCCCGCATTTGATCCAAAAATCCCGCTTCAAAATCCCGCGTCAAAATCCCGCGTTCAAAATGTCCCGCAAAAAATATTTTTTAAGCAAATTTTTTAGGGATGAATTGATTTAGAATTTCAATATTATGTATAATAATTTCAATTTATTCACGATGTTTAATTGTTAAATATTATTGTAATACAATTTTTCTAATTTTGTTGAAAAATCTGGCAACACTAACTACACTAGGATAATGTAGGGGAACGTAAACTACACTAGGCACCACAGGGGGACGTAAACTACACTTCTCCAACAAAATAAATAAATAAACAAAATATATGTATTTTCATATGATGCGTTACTGTATGGACACCCTGTAGGTAATTCCTACGCGAAGGACGCAACAGAAATTACTATATGATAAATCACCTTTAAAAAGGGGAAATTATTTTCTTAGTGTCCACTTGGATCAGCGCTCCCTCATCTAAATAATTCCAGTGCGAAAGATGGCAATGAAAATAGTAAATTTTTAAAAACGGTTCTCTCGGTGAAGTGGCTTTGGCAGTCTACGGAGAAACGATACAACGATGAAATTATGACTTTTTGTACATAATAAATAAATAAAAAAAATCCTTAAAAAAAATGCATGGTGTAGATTAGATTTAGTAGTTTACTATTCTTGCTATCCTTCATTTTCCACTGTCTTCTAATGCGTAATTGAGTACACGAGATAACTGTACGCATGGTGTGAATGAACTCTGAAGCTATTCTCTTCATTTTACTTTTTCCTACTTTTAAATTTTCCTTTTTACTTTTTCCTATCTTCTTTCACCACTATTTTCTGTCAGCAGTTGCTGGCGGAGGTGGGAGGGAGAGCCTTGTCTGTCCTATACTTTACTATTACTAATATTTCCGTATGAAAACTTTACACGTCTATAAGTGTAAGCATGGTACAAGTTTTCAGTGGTCTTTTTTTCATTGCTATTTCTAACTTTTCTACTTCCTTCTTGGGCTAACCTAAAGTGGATCTTAGGGTCATTGTTAGACTGTAACTCTGTAACTAATTATTAATTAATTTAATTATTATTAATTATTACTCTTTGAAGCGAGAAGGAGTGGGCATGGGAGGCGGGCGGGGGAGGGGAGAGTCGGATGGGGGGGAGGATCAAAAACTATTTACAGCCTTTATCTTCCTGCGGACTTTGTTCGAACCATTAATAGTTTTGTCCTTGGTGTCACATTTTGAATTCTCTTTTTATCCAAAATAAAATGTGGAACTCCCGGTTTTAAATCCACATAAACCGCGTTCTTTGGACCGTTCGTTTTTTAATAACTCAAAATTTATAACCTGAAAACATAGATTTAAACAGAAGTTTCAAAAAGATCTCTCTCTCTCTCTCTCTCTCTCTCTCTCTCTCTCTCTGTAGATACATATATACTGAGGCCCAAGTTTCAGAAGAGAATATTTTTTACTGATAATTTCAAACCAAAAGGATTTGCAAGAATTTTGGGAAACTAAAAGGAATAGTTGATACCTATTTTTGTTACTCTGTTATTTGTGTGTGTGTGTGTGTGTGTGTGTGTGTGTTTTCAGAGAGAATTCTAGGCGGAAAGTCTGGGCTTTTTATTTTGAAACTTTTCTGACCACGGAATGGGACTTTTTTAAAGTCTCCTCAAAACTTTAAATTTCATATACTGTATATATATATATATATATATATATATATATATATAATATAATATATATATATATATATATATATATAGAGAGAGAGAGAGAGAGAGAGAGAGAGAGAGAGAGAGAGAGGAGAGAGAGAGAGAGAGAGCGGTTTATTGACAGTAGGCCCCATAATAAATGTAATTAGATTAAATTAAAGATTGTGTGTGGGTTACCAATTTGATTTTTCGATCAAATAAATAATGTCAATAATAAAGAAAGGTGATTAATAAGTTTCGTGGGTTTTTAGTTTAATTAGCAAAAATAAAAGAATAATTACTTACAGTGATTAAAACTTAGATAGTTGATATCGAAATGTATAAATATTAGTTATTGAATGCTGAGAATAAAAGAATCATTACATGGAGGACAAAAATACGGTGACTCAATGGTATTAAGATGCAATAATTAGGATGGTAAAAGACGATACTTAATAACAATAATAAGCCTTCATGCTGTATTATTTAATACTACACAAAATGCAAGCCCGATTCACGGTATTGCAAATCCATTTAAAAAGCAATGACATTAAATTCTAATTAAGCCAAAGAAATATTGTATAACTGTTCATTGTAAGTTTGACAAAAGCAACAGTTTCATTTTGAATAATATTCTAAATTAACCTCTTTCGGACCACTGCGTCAAATTTGTAACGTTTCCCATACACGTACTCGTAATAAATGAACCTTTAATAAGGTGACTGTTCTATGAGTGAGTGTTCTATGTCACTGTTTAAATTTTAAATAGTGCAAAGTTGGCTTGTATTTTTGTTCTCAAATTTGAGGTTTAAAATAAATAATAATTATTATTCACGTCTAACAAATTATATTTTCTAATACTTAAGATTACCTTCGTAATATTTTATAGGTCTTGTCTTCCTTATTCTCTTTTCATAGGCGGAAAATTATTTTGATAATTTTTGGAAAATGTCGTTCTAAGAAGGACCATGATACGGGTACACTACTATTCTTTTAAAGGTAATTATTAGTGGTGCACCGATTAATCGGTATCGGCACCTGGCATGCCGATTAATCGGCCATGCCGATATTAGGATACCTTGCATGACCGATTAATCGGTAAAATGCCGATTAATCGGCATGAAAGGCGCCGATACCGATTAATCGGTGCACCACTAGTAATTATAGTAAACGTGTAAAAGTTAGATTTTGTTATTCGATTAGATTAAATTAGGTTAAACTAGGTTACCTTTATAGTACTCGAACTGGTGAATGAATATCAGAAACTGACAAATATTTGCAACCCTGAACATTATTGTTTTGTCATTGGACGAATGGCGGTGATGGACACATACTTTAACATAAATATTGAAGCGAAATAAAGAGATTATATAAAAACGCGTCATTGCAGAGATGTAATGAATAACATGTTGAAGGATCAGATATACAATCCACTTAAAAATTACAGGGTAAACCAGAAATAAATCAAACTCTTTCAGTTGAATATCTGCCCGCAAATCGCTTTTCCAGCGATGCAAACAAATGATGGTGTCTCATTTGTAAGGATTTATTTGTTCAGATAAAAATATTGATCATTGTATGAATTACATCGTCCTTCACCACTTTATGGTTGGAAAGCAATTTTCTTTAGGAAATAAATCTACTTCAAAAACGAATGAATTCTCGCTCCTTACGTTTACAAATCTCCGTTTATGGGTGTGTTAATTAGTTATTATTAATTTTGGTTTACATTCATGAATCTTATTTTAATTGATGATAAATATTACATTACTCGTCTGTCTTTAACTTTCATACAGATCGGGTTCAGTTTTTGTTGTAAGCCTACAGAGGGTTGACAGAATAAACACCAAGATGATTGGAGTCAAGAACAAATGGGAAAGCTCATCAATGGAGTACCAGAACGTGTGTCACCCTTACGTAATGCAAAGAGGAAAGCAACACGATTCTAAATATATTGATTCAGTAAATTTGTTATTATTTATCAAAAACTATGCGGAAAAAAAAAATGTCTATTTACTTTTGTCAACACTCTGTATTTACCGAAGGTCGAGATGAACTATCTATTACTTTATCCGTCATTCTTGTCATAAACTTGTTGTTTGATGGGGTTGTTTGGCTTCCTTCGCAACATTTAAGGTCATACGATGGAGGGAACCTACGGTTTTACGTGGTATCTGAACCACGGGTCACTACATCATCTGGACGCGGAGGACGAACCCCTATCCAACTTACTACCCAGACCCAATGTCACTGATCAACAGGAAGCGGCGTTACGAGACCGGCCTCGAAATTGTCTTCTCGTCGTAAACTTTTGCCAAGTAAAGCGCATTACATATTTCATCTACCATTCTTGTTGTTTGGCATATTTTGAAAGGTTATTCAATGCAAAAGTACTATGAACATCATTTTAAAAATTGAAGATGAATTGTTTACAATTCAGGCTTTTGTACCTCAGATTTTGAAACCTATTTTCAGCCTTGGTGGTCAAGGGTAATATATATTTTTTTTAAATTTAGAAGACGTGAATGTTGCATTGTATGTATTAAATATAGTGATATTTTGGTACACTCACCAATCTCTTATAGTTAGATGGTGCAATGTATTGTTCGAGTAGGAATTAGACAAGGAGGAGTTAGACAAGGCTCCTTGTTGTCTCCTCTGTTGTTGAATGTGTACATTGCTAGCTTATATATTTTTCTTAATGAGGCGAGTGTAGGATGTTGTACATATAACATGAGGATAAATAACTTGGCCTATGCCGATGATATACCATTAATAAACATTTCAGTTAAAGGTGTAGAGTACATCACCTTATAAAAATTTGCAAATGGTATGGTATGCAAATGTGTCTGAAGCTCCATTTAACATCATTATTGGAATCTTCATTACTTCTGTTTTTATTGTTAGTCCTAGTTTTGTTTTTAGTAATTATTATTATTATTATTATTATTATTATTATTATTATTATTATTAGCTGTACCACATACGGAACTTTATATACATATATATATATATATATATATATATATATATATATATATATATATATATATATATATATATATATATATATGGGATAAAACTCAGAATGGTCCCCTGAGAACTTTTATGTTACACACAGACCGTGCATGGAACAAGGAATTCTCCTGGGCAAATTAAATCCACTATAGTCCAAATAAGTAATGGTAAATGACAAACACTATAGTTTTTTCCTTTTGGGAGATAGCTGTTGAGGGAAGCTATTGTATATTTTGTCCATAAAGTCACGCACCATAGGAAAATACATTGTTATATTTATTTGTTTGAAATGATTCCCACCAATCTCAAAACATGTATGTAAACGAAAAAGCAAGTTTCTTTGAATGTTCCTCAACATATTTGGCTTGATGGAGACATCATAGGAACATAAGTAATATATATTTATTTATGAGTGACTTTATGGACACTCAGTATATATATATATATATATATATATATGAAAAATTATATATATATCAACCTTTCAAATGTTCCGTGCAATGATTCCTCATTTCACGAAGGTCAAGCTTGTCGTCCCTCCTCTCGAGTTGGCCTGGTGAAATAGTCAGTTGGTTTCTTGTACTCTCCACCTCACATAACCAGGTACGCCCTGCTTATCGGGGATTATTCTGAGCCAGGCGTCTAATCTTCTTTCGAAGATGTCCACTGTAACACCACTCGTGTTCTTTAGGTCTTTGGGCAGCTGATTAAACAGTCTTGGTCCTCTCACAACAAAACTCTTTTCTTTCAGGGTTAAGGATGTTCCTTGTCTCGCCTTTAATTTGGGAACACGACACAGTCTTCCTTTTCTACTTTCCACTGTTGTTTGGGGAGTTATAGGGTTCAGAGTAAGATTAGGGGCTAGTTTCTCCATTATTTTTCAAGTGTAACTAATGGTGTATCTCTCTCTTCTCCTTTTCAGTGAATATAGTTTTAATTCGTGTAACCTTTCCCAGTAATTTAGTTCTTTGCACCCATTGGTCTTCGCTGTGAAGCTTCTTTGGATCCCTTCCAGCTGTCTAATGTCTTCTTTTTTTATGGGGATGTTAGGACCGAGCAGTATTCCAATTTGGGTATGATCAGTGTTTTCAGTAGAGGAATCATTATATTACTTATCCCTTCGTTAAAGGTTCTCAGTATCTGCCCAGTTATTCCCTTTTGCTCTGTTTACTGCTATCTTAGTTTGTGTTTAAAATTTGGCATCATGAGTCATTACAACTCCTAAATCTTTTGCTTTAGAATTTCTCTGAATTTCCTGTCCATTGGGGTATAGTATTCCATGGATTTTAGGTCCTCCCTTTTTCCGTACCGTAATAGTTGAAATTTCTCAGTGTTAAACTTCATATTGTTGTTTTCCGTCCACGAGAGAGAGAGAGAGAGAGAGAGAGAGAGAGAGAGAGAGAGAGAGAGAGAGAGCCTTAATGTGAAATTGACAACTATAAAATGGCTAGATTTCTCAAAAGCAAAAACAGGGGGCTTTCCACATACACATATTTTAGTCACCTGAATAAGATATCAGTTGAATGTTATAAATCCCACAAAATCCCACAAGATTCCCAAAAACCTGAAAATCCAATTTTTGTTTTTCACTGGTTCCACACTAAGCCCTCGATATATATTTGTGTGTGTGTGTGTGTGTGTGTGTGTGTGGTGTGTGTGTGTGTTATACAATTTTTAAAGAAAATTTCCTTTCCTGATGGTCTTCCATAAAAATGGTTTGATGGTTTTGGTTTGAATTATTCGTTCCATTTTCCTTCCGCAGTTGGTGTCGTTTTTCATTAATTTTTTTTCCCTGTTCCGTTTCGTTTCACGCGCATCGTCTTCGATTAGATCTTCAACAAATGGCGTAATGATTTCCACAGACAGGCTAGTCAAAGTCGGCTTCCTAAATCGACAGTTTAATTGACTTTCCTTCAAGCCTTTCCAACCAGCTTCCATCAGACAATATTGACATGATTCCAGTCTCCTCCTTTCCCACACCCTTTAATATCAGGTGAAGGTTGCTCACGATTTCCTGTATAAAATGGCTGACAAGTTTGGCTTCTATTCGCGAGGACACATGCGGAAACAACGCCAGCCAAATTATACTCGTCTTCAATGGCCTTGCGGGCGCGCTCATCACCCTCTCGTTTACTCTTTCACACACACACACACACACACACACACATACACACACACACACACACACACACACACAGATAAGTGCGTATAAACGAGGTACCGACTTTTGTAAATCTATATACTGTATCTAAAAACTAATTAACTAAACCGAATTAAATCGAACTGAGAAGGACGTAATTCGTGTTTCGAGCGCAAGTGAGGGGTTCGAAAGATGGTTTCTATTAAGTCGTTAAACAGTGAGGCACTCGCTAACCAAACCAAACCTTAACTAACCCAACTTAATCAGGACCAACATATCTTTTTTTCAACAACAGAAATGTTCCTAGATTTTTATATATAAATTTTTAATGTTTTCAAGGACCAAAAGTGTTACCTCATAAAAAATTTATCCCACTACATCGGTAAATTGTCACACGCTCGACCTTACTTATGCTCAGTTTCCTGCGCGCGCGCGCGCGCGCACACACACACACACACACACACACACACACAGCAAAAGCAAGAAAACGCATACGCAGAAGACGATTTATATAATTTATACAGATACACGCATATAGGCTAGACCTAAGTGGATTATTCTTTATCATGGATGAGCACTCACAGCTGTCTACGTTTGAAGGACTTTAAGTTTAAAATGGTTCATCATTTACTACAATGTAACTGAAGTTACTTGTCAGTACCAGAAACTACAGAAGTTCAACAAAACTGCGAGTGTCCACAGTACACCCAGGATCGGAGGACCTTCAATGAAAAGTTTGCTGGTCGGTGGATTAGTCGGAGTGAACCGACTGATTAGCCAGCACGATCTCTGGGTTTGACTTCGGTTGACTACTTTATCAAAGACACTGTGTAAACAACGAAATCCAGGTCATCCATGCAGCATTCAAGGATGCTGTTGTGGTTGTAATGCATATCTGGCAATACAAAGTTTGCTGATCAGTAGGGCCTACTGGAAATATTGCAGTTGTGCAAAGACTTGAATGGTAGATACATTGAGCAGTGGTTGTAAAAAGCTTTATCGATATGAATAAATGGTAGTGAAAATGTTATTAAAAAAAAAGGTAACAGCCAGGAAGTTTATTTCCCCACGATGTAGGGGTGAGTGTGCCCCAAGGGTTACCTTTAGCCTAAGCAATGATATAGTAAGCGGCCAACTAAATCTAACTCAGGAGTCAGCAGGTGGGAGCCTTCCAGAGCCTTACTGCTCAGAGTCCACCACCGTAACCACTGAAGTACCAGACGTCCAGTGATATTAAAAAAATGTGCTAATTCAATACTACTTTTTAATTATATTAGAATTCAACCATGCTTCCTTACTTGTGGCTCACCTGAAAAGGGTATATATAGAGTAAGTCCCCGGTAGTCCGACCCAGCCGTATTCCGACGCTCCCTTATTCCGACTCCAACCCGTCGCATTGTCCCGCCCATGTCCGGGCTAATAGGCCCCTTCCTCGTTGTTTTAATTGTTTATATTTAAATATACTTTACTTATTTTATAGGTCTACTTATTATATACATGTTTTATGGTCTTTATTATAATAGTAATATTAATATTGGGTAGTTTACAGTCAAAATATGAGTAACTTTATACAGTGTTCAAAACAATAATAGGATTTTCGTAATAAACTGATAAGCTCATGATAACTTAGGGGAAAGCCCTCACTCTTCCGACTTTTCGGCTATTCCGACTCTCAGACCGCCGCATTAAGTCGGATTAGTGAGGAATTACTTGTATATATATATTAAAGGTAAAAATACAATGAACGTGTAAAATAATAGAATAATTAAAATCTCCGAAGTTAAAAGAGCTAAAATAAGACACTGAAAACCGCGAAGCTTTTCGAAGGAGACTACCTTCTTCATTCGGGCGATAAGGGAAACTAAAAGTAGAAGTGAAGATAAAAAGATTTATTTAAAATAAAACTAAAACATTATGCCTCAGGTAATTCAAAGCGTCGTAAAATATTTCGTAAAACAGGGTGATTTTGATGAACAAAAGTTGGTCATGAAGTCCAGCTGAAATTTTCCACTTTTTACATTGAAGTAATCAGTATTTTTTATAATGAAGGACTTGGTAATTTTTCTTCTAGCATTATTATTAACATTTAAAAGTAATTGAGCATTCTTAATGCCTATATTATGGTCTTTGTCTAGGTGATGCTTGTGTAAGGCCGAGTTATCATCAGCTTTGCGCAGGCTAATGATAACTCGGTCCTACACAAACATCACCTAGACAAAGACCTAATATAGGCATTAAGAATGCTCAATTATTAAGTAAAAATGCTCAATTATTAAGCATTCTTAATGTCTATATTATGGTCTTTGTCTAGGTGATGCTTGTGTAAGGCCGAGTTATCATCAGCTTTGTTCAGGTTAATGATAACTCGGCCCTACACAAGCATCGCCTAGACTACTGGTTCCCAACCAGTGGGCCACATGGCCCACTTGTTTGTCTTTTAGCATCATGTTAATAAATGTTAATAACAAAAATTTGCTTATTAAACCTTATGTAAACAGGATACCAGCTTAGCAACATGGGAGGTGGGCCATGAGTTATTCGAATCAGCTCTAGTTGGCCATCGCTTCAAAAAGGTTGGGAACCACTGGCCTAATCAAAGACATTTTAATTTGGTGTCACAGTTTTCTTGTTCAACTCGCGGTCTCTTACAAGAGAAGCAAACATCTAACTCTTCCTTTAATTCTGGGGTATATAAAATTCCTTGCAAAGACTGTTCCAAAATTTACATTGGCGAAACTATCAACTTTAAAAAGACTCCTTTATCACCATAAATCTAGTTTAAACACGGCTGACGAAAATTCCGCCTGACATGGGCATCGTTTAGATAATGAACGTAACACTGATATTAATAACGCCCAATTACTCCTAAATATTAACAACTAGCAGAAGCTCATGGTAAAAATACCACACTTAAACAATGAACAGGGGCAATTTTTTTTTAATAATATTTCTCGGAAGGAGCACATTATACAAACAAACAAACATTATCCGATTTCAGCTTTTTCCCGTAGGTTTCGACTAATTTTAAGCAATTTTTACTTAATAATTTCTTCTTTCGAGGAGCCTTTTCCGTGTTTTAGGGTGGGACAGACAGACAGTATTGTCTGATTAGAAAAAATTAAAATTGGAGCTATTGAAGAAGAGGGACCCCAGCCTTCTTTAGTTAGACTTATAAGGCTAACTAACGAAAATATCACGACCTAACCTAACCAATCGTTAGGTTAACTGTACGCCCTTGACGATTGGTTAGGTTAGGTCATGATATTTTCGTTAGTTAGCCTTATAAAGCTAACTAAAGAAGGCTGGGGTCCCTATTCTTCAATAGCTCCTTAAAATTTTTCCGTAGGTTTTCCGTAGGTTTTCCGTTGATTTTTAGTTTAACCGCCTGAATAGTGAAGGAAGTCGCCCTTGAAAAGCGTCGCGGTTTTTAGTGTTTTATTTTTTTTAATTTTGGGATTTTATTTACTTCAGTGTTCCTGAGGATGTCATTAGACGAAAGCGCTTGAGCACCACTCTGTGTTTCCTTCCCTTCGTGGTTATATTCATCATAAATATTTTTCACGTGTTACTTTCGTGAAATAATTTTCATATATATATATATATATATATATATATATATTCCTTTTGGTAACTGAGTTTTATTTAGAATATTTTCGGCTGTATAAGTCCTTTCAGGTATGAAAAATTGTTTAACGAGTGGTTTGGTTTGGTTTTTAACTACTGTATATTTGTCAGGACCATTTTTTTTATGTTTTCAATTTAATGTTGCCCTTTATATATTACAAATTCGTTATCCTTCAATGTCGCTGTTTCGTAGTCCTATGGGAAAGATTCGTTCCCACTTACCTCAGTTCGCAGGTTTTAACTACAGTACATTAAGTCTATTGCATGTGTTTTATGAAGTTCAGTTGCCATATTCCATCAGCGTTGCCGAAAAATTATTTTCGGGATTTGTGCTCGTAGTTTACTTTATTTCTAGAGTTCTTAGGGCCTCATCGAAGATAACGGTAGTAACACTGTTTTCCGTACTTGCAGCTTCCACATTTTGCATAATTTTTGCATTATGATCAGGTGGTGGGATTTGCAGTTACCACCAAATTTACAGTGACCATTATTACAGTAGAATTTACGGAGTCTGGTGCATATATAGGCATTAGGCACTGTCTGCCTCTATGTTTATATATTCCTCTTGCATAATATCTGCATATATTTTCCTTTATATTATTGCCTGGGGCATTTGATTTTGGTCTTGGTTTCAAATCTTTATTTGGTGATGGCTTTTATATAGTGAGATTTTCCTTTAGTTCCTCGCTATTTGAGTTAGTATTCCTTCGTGTGTTATTTCTTTGCCTCTATTTTTATCTCATTTTTGCCATGTTCGCCGTGTGATGGTATTTCCTCTGTTTCCGGTTCTCACTCTTTCGGTTCCTTGCATGTTTCCCTTCACTCGTCATTCACAGTTTCTCCTTTAGCTTCTTCTTCTTCTTCTTCTTCTCTTCGGTGTCTCCTTCAGTTTTCAAAACCGTAAACGATTTTGTTCCCGCTGTGCAAATTTCACCAAAAATACTTTACCTCATTTAGTTGTTTTGTACCGGCTACAAGGGAGAGATCTTCATCTTTTTATTTCAGGCAATTTAAGTCGAAAAGAACCTGACAGAGACTACATCTAACTGCCTTTGTCTTGTTGGACGCATTTTTACAATTTTTACGGAGTTATTGAAATCAGTTACCCATTTCGGTGTTATATATTTAATATAAATACCGGCGAACGAACTCTGATTCAAAAGAAGTAGGTTGAAGAATTTTGATCGAAAGGGAGTGGAAAAGATGATGTCTCCGTTATTCTGGGGTTAGGGAGTATCATCACGTTTTGTATGTATTCAATGATTGGTGGAAGGGAGGGCGACTGGGGAGTTTAGCTGTAAGCAGTTATGGGAAACAATACGATTTGTTTCAGACTTAAAATTGGCAGTGAAATTTTTTTCTCAGACGAATAATCGTAACGCTGTATAGATTAATTTGCTTTCATTGTCTTTTCTATGATGTACGGCGTGATTTCACGACTTAAAAAATAAATATCACTTTGCTTGTATTAATATTCACGCGGATATTGGCACTTTTTAAAAAAATTTTCATTACGAGATTTCACTATATTTCAACCTTTTTTCTCCGGACTTCGATCGAAACACATTTTACTGCTTCACTTCATATATATATATATATATATATAATATATATATATATTGTTGTAAACACGATGAGCAACGAAAATTTCAGGCATTTTTCATAGAACTCATTAAAACGTGTTCTCCCGCGCGAGCGGAATGCGAGTAAAGATGGTCGGTCGAAAGAGGCCTTGTTCGGAACAGCAAACAGCGGGTTTGTTCGCAAATATAATAAGTGAAAGCGGTTATTAAAGGCTGGAAAGAACCTGCAGAAGGCACGAGAGAGGGAGGAAGCGCTCTGAAAGTTGAATCCGGAGTGAAAAATGGGCGATGTCACTCGATAAGAGAATGGTAATGAAGAAGATCACGGAACCAGTTTCGTTGGCTTTTATCTGTGCGTATCTACTAAGGCCGATTTCTCACAGTTCTTACATCCAAGCATTTCAACATGTATTAAACCAATAGCAATTATATATATATATGTATATATATAATGCGCCTCGGTGGTGCAGTGGTTAGCGTTGCTGACTACGAATCCATTTGCCCCGGGATCGAGACCCAGTGACGGCAGGCGGCGCGCAGCAAAACCCAGCTGTTCATCCTTCCACACAATAACGAAAGTGGTTCGTAAATAAATGGGTACCCTGGGTAGCCTAGTGATTAAGACGCTGGGCTGCTGGTGGGGCGTGGTTCGGATTCCACGTTAAACTGTAGGTCTAAGATAGAGTGAAAAGCTTGACCTTCATCAGAATGAACAATTTGGGCGGAAGCAAACCAAATGTTACCAAAGGTATATAATATGTGTGTGTGTGTGTGTGAATTGACTATTTCGCAACTGAATTTATCGAAAATGGTTGAAAATGTCGGAATATTTTTTCCCCCATTGAGAAAAGCTAATTTTCTTTCTTTTAGACTCATAATAATTCACATTCGGAGTTCAAATTCCACTTCCAAAACAGCTTCTCCCTAAAATTGAAAAATAAATTTTCGTTTTGGGGATGTAGGAATCACGGTGTCGAGTGGCGCCATCTATAGTCTAAAAAACAAAAAAAAAAAAAAAACTTGATGGTATAATAGCTTATCTTCATGCACCGTGTGTTAGTATCTTTAATCTTATATTATATTAAATAATATCTAACGCATAATAACTAATTATTAACATTCTAAATATATTAACTAAATGTTAAATAAGTGTTTTGGTCGGATTTTCTGCCCCGTTTACCGCGTTCTGAAAAAAAGTACAAAACATCGTATCTCCCCTTCACGGTTTTCCGTTTATCAGCTTGGGCCATTCAGCCACACAGCTATAATGAAGAAATTATTTTCGTCATTATTTTGAAGTGGAGGAGCTAAATAATTTCCACAAGTTGAAGCAAACTCGGTAGACACATATAATGATAATGATAATGATGATGATAAATTTCATTGACAGGAGACAATTTCCATGAAATGTACACACACACACACACACACACACACACATATATATATTCATGTAACCTTTCCCATTAATTTAGTTCTTTGCATTGATCTTGGCTGTGAAACTTCTCTGAATTCCCTCTTTTTTTATATACAGGAAAGAAGTGCCAAGGGCGAATGCGCGCCAAAACGCCCCCGCCCCTCATGGAGGAAGAAGACAACCAAAATCGACGTCCAAGGTTTTTGAGATGCCTGTACACTCTGCGTTTAAAAGATTGGAGATCATAGGCAGGGGGAAAGATGGATTGAAGAAGAGTGTTCCAGAGTTGACCGGTTGAGTAGATGAAAGATGGAAATTACCGATTAACCCTTGCGTTAGAGAGAGTTGGACAGTAAAGGAATGAGAATGTGTCGAAAGTCTGGTACTGCGTGCTCTCCTTAAAGGAAGAGGCATACAGTTACAGAGTTCAGAGGAGCAGGTTCCGTTATAATAATGATAGTTGACAAATATCTTCTTTATTATATGAGGATGTTAAAATTGAGTAATACTCCAGCTTGGGTACTTGGGTATGATCAATGTCTTCAACAGAGGAATCATTATAGTCTTGTCCCTACTTTTAAAGGTTCTCAGTATCTATCCAGTTATTATTCTTGCTTTCTTTACTGATATATATATATATATATCAGGCATGAGATAATTGTAATTTGTAATTGTAGTTGATTGTAATTAATTACATTTTTCATGTAATTGGTAAGTAATTGTAATTGACTACCTAAAATGTAATTGTAATTGTAAATGTAATTTATTACAATGGAAAACCAAGGTAATTGATACAATTACAGTCAATTACATTGTTTTTTTCGGCCTCTCAAGCAGAGAATGTTCTTTCTTTTATCTTTTTCATTTGAAATAAAATGTTCCATTTATTTCAAATGTTCTTAACTAAGGTTCCAGTTTTTTTGCCCTTATTATTTTGGTAAAATAAGTGCCAGTTTTTTGCCCTTATTATTTTGGTAAAATAAATGCCAGTTTTTGCCCTTATTATTTTGGTAAAATAAATGCCAGTTCTTTTGCCTTATATTAGCATTTTTGAGTGCCTTATCTTTGGTTTCATTAGACCAGCATTTCTTAACCTGGGAGAAATTTCTCCCAGGGGGAAAATTTCAGGAATCCAGGGGGGGATTTACGGCAGAATTTTGTTTGGTGATCATATAATTAGTGTGCATTATGAGTCTGCTAATGTTATTAAATTTTGTCTTCGAGGCTACTTTTTTCCGTATCCTAATGGAGGGGGAAATCGGGTAGGGCGAACTGGTCGAAGGGGAAATGACACGAAAAAGGTTAAGAACCGCTGCATTAGACCATATCACATACATATGTCCAATGTCTAATTGCTCATAGCAAGAACTAATTAATGAAAAATACAGTTCCGTGCAATGTTAAAAAACAAAGTACATTTTATTGACCTAATATTACTAGTTTTCATTGAAGATGATTGCCAAAAACTGAACATGGAATTAAAATACGTAGGTAGAAAAGCATGATACATCAAATTGTGTGTATTTATGAAAAAAAAAATGTAATTATATGTAAATGTAATTAATTACTTTACTAAGTAATTGCAATTGTAATTGAGAATATGTCAAGCAATTGTAATTAATTACATTGACCAAGTAATTGCCCCATGCCTGATATATATATATATATATATATATTATATATATATATATATGGAGGTAAATTAAAATGAATTACTCCAAGAGGGTATAATATTGTACTCCTGGATCGGGGAGACCGTCTCGATGTTTGATGTTCCCACAATCACAGAGCACTTCGTGGATCCTGTAGACTTCTTATCGCAAATTCCCAAAAGTCAAAGAACAGTGAAACACGTTGGCAGTCATTACTTGAATTTAATTTAGGCAAGATGATTAGTTTCAATAGTAAATCAAATATGTAGATTTCTTTCAATAAAGTTTATAAGCACAGTAACGTTTTTAATTGGTTATAATGAATCAACTTTATCTTCACAAGAGTTAATATTAGGAATATTTCTTCAATAAAAGTTTATAAGCACAATAATAGTTAATCCTTAATTGTAAGATATTAAATAAGCCGAAGACTCCTCTAAGACACCCTTGTCCGTTCTGAGTCTCCAAGTTTTCCGATACAAAGCAATTTCCTAACGAGGCGGAATGCACCTCTCCATCCCGGAGACCCTTCTCCTCGGAAGCTGCCGTAAGGCGTTGAGCCCCTTCTTATATAGTCAAAGGAACGGAACTTGCCTACGCCACCACGCAAGCGGTTGACGTCACCTGGAACTCTGGAGAAGCGAGCGTCACAATCCATTGTGTTTCCCAGGGGCAATCAAAGAAACCGTCCGCGTTACTGGCGTGTGATTTCCGTTCGGAAGGAAATGAGTCATACACTAGCGTGTGAATTATTAAATGAATGAAATTACATAAAAATAATTGTGTCACCAGGGCGCGGCTTTACTTCGATGATAAATCAAATTATAACATGTATAACATGTTAAAACTAACGAAAATATCACGACTTAACCTAACCAATCGTAAAGGCGTACAGTTGACCTAACCGGGCATTCAATAATTTTACCATAGGTAAAATATAACCATTTCGACAAATAGTCTTTCCTTAATAATCAATTACGTCAGTGTGAGCTAGATGGATTTTCGGTTTAATTATAACCGATTGAGACTTATGGGCCACCCTGTGGAGAGAGAGAGAGAGAGAGAGAGAGAGAGAGAGAGAGAGAGAGAGAGAGAGAGTTATAGAAAAGGTGTTTGAGATTATCTTAATAACGTACATAATGATTTTGATGTGTTATGCATTGATTTCCAATCAGTTCGTCTGCTTCGTAAACTAACCCTTCAGTCTCTTCAATCTAACAATGAAATTATTAACCAAAGAAATAAGGACCTGGCATTTGTCACGAGGCCCCAAATCCTTATCTGCCTTGAGTAAAGAAGGACCCTTCCAACGAGCCATAAGTGCAAAGCTGAAGGTCTCAACAACCGCTGTTCAAAAGACTGTGCGTGTATTGGCCTAGCTGATAAATTGGGACGTTATGACAGCTGTGAAATATCTGGAAGTCCCTTAAAGATAGTTGAAACCGAGTATGTCACGCTTAGTATGAAATAATATGAATAGAATTCATACTTAATATAGAGGTAGGCAAGCAATTCGATCACTAAAATCGACAATAAAATAAGCAAATGAACGCTGCACAAAATATCTTCCTTGCTCGAGTCATATCGTTCTCACCAAAAATTAAGCAAGATGGCTGAAGAGCTGAAGCCTTTTTGTCTCTTTTTTACAGTGTATGTCGTCCTTCGGGAAGGATATAGAGCTGAAAACAAAATCATTGTAATGCCAAACACTCCATTTCCCTCAGAGTGTCTCAGAAGCCATGACTTACTGTACGTGTACGAATAGACATAGGAAGAAGTCTTTGAATAAGGTCCACGACGGATGGGAAATACGATGGCTTTAGCGGGAGGGAAACAGTTGATTAAAACAGATCTGCGGAAATCACCTCGGATGGCTGAGATCACGAAAAGGGGATTTACCACTCAACAATTAATTAATTAATAATAAATAAAAAATGAAGATTCCAACTTTGTTTCGAATTTTATTTAAAAATTTGTTAAATAAACGCACATATGTTGAATATATTTTTAAATAAATGCACATATGTTGAATATTTTTTAAATAAACGCACATATGTTGAATATTTTTTTAATAAATGCACATATGTTACATATTTTTGAAAATAAATGCATATATGTTGAATATTTGAAAATGCACATATTGAATAATTTTGAAAATAAATGCACGTATGTTGAATATTTTTTAAATAAACGCACATGTGTTGAATATTTTTTTAAATAAATGCGCATATGTTACATATTTTTGAAAATAAATGCATATATGTTGAATATTTTGTAAAATAACCGTACATATGTTGAATATTTTTGAAAATAAATGCACATATGTTGTATATTTCTTGTAAATATCTCTACATAATTACATATGTATTTATGCACGTATATATGTATGGGCAAGGTCACTGGACATAAGTGAAGTCGAGTGTGTGATAATTCACAAATGTTAAGCGGTAACATTTTTGTGAGGTAACCCTTTTGGTACCCCGGAAAATTTAAAAAAACCGTAAAAAATGTAGATTTTTTTTATTGTCGGAAAAGATTTTTTTGTACAGGAAAGAAGGAGCCAAGGGCGAACGCCCGCAAATATATCCCCCCCACCCCGTTAGAAGGAAAAGGAGAGAACCGAAATCAAGGTCTCTGAGGCTCTTAAAAACGATGCTATTTTTTTTTAAATTTTGAAAAAATTATTCTTGATTAGGTTAGATTACGCTCGGTTAGGTCATGTGAGGTTAGATTAGGTTAGGGTGTAGTATACAGGGTGATCCGTTTGGGTATGGATAAAACAAAAACGCTGTGAGAATCTACCGCGAAGTGATACAGCGCTCATCTTTTCCACGTGGTCATAAAATGTGGGAGTTTGTAATAGACTATGCCATCCAGTGCCAGGCGTACTAGCCATCTGCTGTCAGACTTATGAGACATATACCAGTTCCGAAGATGGCGGCGAATGTACCACAACGTGCGAAGTTTGAGAGTGTGACAGCAAATGTGGTACTACTGCACTATGGAGTCGTATTTAAGAGCTTTTCGAACACCATACACACGTCGAAACTCACGCTGTAACCCTGTCACACTCTCAAACTTCGCACGTTGTCGTGCATTCGCCGCCATCTTTGAAACTGGCATATGTCATAAGTCTGACAGCAGATGGCGCTCGTACGTCTGGCAGCGGATGGCATAGCCTATTACAAACTCCCACATTTTATGACCACACGTGCAACAAATGAGCGCTGTATCACTTCTCGGTAGACCCTCACAGCGTTTTTTTTATCCATACCCAAACGGATCACCTTGTATATTAGCAGATATTTCACTATTTAGGGACCAAGTTGGCCCTGAATTGCGCCCTGGGCACTTATTACCCCACTCTCGGTTCTCTTCCTCCAGGTTACATGCTGGAATTAAAAAAAAATTGGCACCTAATATGTCATATGTGTGTGTGTGTGTGTGTGTGTGTGTGTGTGTGTTTCCAGTTTAATTCAGCCAGATTATTTATATTTGTATTTACATAGGTCTATATTAATTAGCTATGATAAATAAATGCTCGTAAAGTAAATATTTCTTTGTCTATTTTGATCATCAAAATTATATAATTTTTCAGAAAATTATTATATAATTAATTAAAGTTACGTTCGATAATAAATTTTAAGTATTAATAATTTGAATTATTTCTTTTTGATCGTGTAATTTTTATTTTTTTTAATGTTACTAAAACCTAATTAATTATTATCAGACACGAAAACTTATGGAAAATTGATTAATTATTTTTTAAAATCTTCCCCATTTTTCTTTAAAGTTTTTACAGTATAGATTCTTGTATTAACCTTGTATAAATCACGTATAGATCGTGTATAGATTACGTAGAGATTTCTTTCTAGGCTGCAATCATGCGCGGTAAGGTCAAAATGATCGACGAATTTTATGAAAAATTGAGAGAATTTTTCAAAAAAAAAAAAACTCAAAAAACTTTACCCAAAAAAGGTGGAAAAAAAATGACTTTATAAAACCAGAAATGAAAGATGTTTAAAGAAAAAAGTAGGGAGAGATAAATGAAGCTAACCTTTATGCCTTTATAAATATATTTATTTATTATAACTTTGGCTCCATTTATCGTGGGAAAATAAATATGGGGTCCAATAACAGATTTTTATGAGTTATTGGACAGTAAAAGTGAACGATAAAAAATATTTATTTGGTGAAATAAATTAAGAGGTAACAAAAAATAAAAAATGGCGGACAACTATTCGTTTACAGCTTTTATTTATTATCGAAATTACAAGGATTTACATTAAAAATTACACTTTATCAGTATAAAATATCTAAAAGTATACTATTCTGAGCATGCGCAGTGCGGTGTAGTAAATTTGATATAGATATTATAATTATTTTTATCATTATACTCGGATAGTTTGTGGGTATGGATGTGTGGGAGGGAATTATACCCCAACCTCTTTTCCTGGTTTCAAGTGGAAAGAGGTTGAGTCGACTTCTTACCTGTTCTGCGAGAGTGTGTCGCCATTCCGTCATTGGCATCCGTTGCACTTTAATTAAGAGGTTCTGGGTGTGGGGGAGGTTGCGGGCGTTCGCCTTGGCCCCTCCTTCATGCATATAAATAATATAGATACATATATAATTATATATGAATGTGTTCGTGACTTAAACGAGCATATTTTCTCGCATCAATGAAGAAAACACAAACGAGATTCATATTGCTCCTGATACATCATGCACCCAGATCTACTATATAAAGTCAGAAGTATTTGCAATACAAACTAACGCCAAGCACAAGTAAAAGGATTATGGATTTGAATATGATAAATCAAAGTTCCGGTATTTCAAATATTGACCAACCATGCAACCATGCATGGAAGCCTCGTTAGTAGGCTGATGCCCTCCATACCAATAAACAAAGATGCTAAGAGCATCTCCAAACCTAATTTCTCACAAATAAGTTAGGGCTAGTACTTAATTAAAGGTATCTTGCTTGATAACTATATGAATTTTTGATGTAATATGGGGCGTTTAGTATGATAAAGGCGAACTAGCCAAATCAATGTTTTGAGTAATCGCTGCCTAAAGTTTCTGAAACATTATCGCACTGTACATTCATCAAATATGCGTTAATGACCATTCCACTCCTCTTAACCAATGGCAATTTACACGTGGATAAGGGCGAACTTCCACTCTGGGGACCTCACCTTCACACAGAGAATGGCTGAAAGTTTCTAGTACCATCGAAAACGGCTTTTCGGGAAAGTGGCGAGTTCGCCTTTCTCCTACTAAACGCCTCATGTGACATCGATAACTTGTTTATACAAATGTTAACATAAAAAGCTTATTGAATTTCGTGAATTATCGGTATGTACCTAAGCTTTTTTGGGGGGTGGTTCATGATACGTTTACTTAGACGATGCTGTACAGTACATTCGGTAATCGTTTTGGTTCCTTTCAACTCAGCTTGATGCCTTCCCAAAGGTAAATTAGCTTTGAGAGGACCTAACCTATCGTAGTCCTATATTTGACAAACTAAAAAAAATGGTAGATTTTACGTAAAAAAAGTCATAATTTAATAGGGGAACACATCTCTTCCGAAACTAGGGATGAAATCTGAGTAGTTCAGCTAAGAAACAGCGAACACTAAGAATTTTTAAAACGCCCAAACCACCTTAAGTTTCGGGCCTTATTGATAATTTTAGACTTTAGTAATTACAACGATATACTCAGTAACGTAAGATAAAACCTTTAACTAACAAATAATTGAAAACCAAAATCAATTAAAGAACTAAAAATCAAGATTTAAAAATCACAAAATTCACTATTTTGTTCACCCGTTTTGTTGGTACGCAGCTGAAAACTTATAATGCAATTGGTCCGGAGCTGTATAAAAAAACCGACTCCATTATTTTTTTTCACATTTTTGGAGTGGGAGGTGTGTGTGTGTGTGTGTGTGTGTGTGTGTGTGTGTGGGTTGGGGGGGGGGGGGGGGGTGACTGCGTCTAATTTTAATTTTTTATTTATTTTTTAGGATACTGATGAAGACCGTATAGTTTTTACGCGAAATCAATTAATCCAGTCTTCCATTTTCTTTGGGCAAATTGTTTTATATATCCCGGCTATACAGTATATATATATATATATATATATATATATATATATATATATATATATATATATATACACTTTAAGGTATATAAATTGGCTCGTAACTATCGTCCAGCGTTAATAAAAGAATCGAAAATTAACTCTTTGGGGACCGATGACTCTAAGGAGATACCTGCTGTTTCTTTCCATTAATAATAGAAAACATGCCTTTTTATAGACATTTCGGAGGACGTCCCAAAGTGTTACGCCTCATTTTCTGAATTACTACTTTTGATAAGTGAATTATCACAAATGAACATTATTTATGCCAGTTGAGAAACACACATATGCAACTATAATATCTATGTCTGTCTGTCTGTCTGTCTGTCTGTCTCTGTCTCTCTGTCTCTCTCTCTCTCTCTCTCTCTCTCTCTCTCTCTCTTATATATATATATATATATATATAATACATATATATATATATAAAACTGGGGTATTTCCAATACAAAGTAATGAAAATTGCAATAAATTTAATCCGGATATTGAATACGGAGCAGCGTTGCTTTCAGTGGCGATGAAACACATACAAAAGTCTTGTCAGTATTTTGATCCCCTATTTACTTGGCAATACTGCTGCGAGGTGCTCGTACCTTGAAATGGATGTATGGGTGGAATGGCGTTCTATGTTAAAAGATGTTTAACTCTTCATACTTCCACTTAAACTATGAATGTACGGATGAATAATATATATATATACACACACTGTGTATATATAATATAATTGGTTCCTTTACATAAACCTTTTCCATGTAAAGGCGAACTTTATTAATCTAAATTCAAAGAATATATTTTAAAATTCCTTTAAAAATTTCTCTTAATCCTCTTTTGCCCAAACTCAGGACTCGATCTAAAAATGGAACCAAATAATTAACAAGTGTCATCGTAAACCTCTTGTAACTGAGGTCAAAGAAGATGAATTGGTACTCCTGCAACGGTTAATGCCTTACGATACATGAAAAGGTGGCAGCTCTCATTCGATGAGCGTCTAGGAAAAAGTATTTATGGTAGCGATCCAGCTAATAACTTGTCAGGTGAAGTTTCCTACTTGTAAATATTTTTATGGTTCCATTAATTATTTACAATTAATATTTCTTAGTTTTATTAAATTATTATTATTAATTTTCTTTTACCTTAATTTTATCAACATTTTTAGAAGACTTTGTTGTCCAATGCGTTAATTTAGGTCGTCATTACGATATTATTGGCTTATTTTATTAAATAAGACTTTCAGATATTAGGAAGATTTTTATTATTTCTTATTTCTATGTAAATTGTGTAAATGTAGCTTTTAAACGATATGCAACTGTCATAGGCGGCCCAAGAGGACAGGGGGGGGGGGCTTAATTGAAGCAACGTGTACATAAGTATTCAAACTTTTACCTAATTTCTTTTAACCAGGATCTATGGGGGCCTCCAAATTAAGCCCCGTTGCTTCAATTAAGCCCCCCCCCCCGTCTGGATCCGCCTATGGCAACTATAGCGAAAATGAATTAAATGTTGTATAATTTATCAATTTCTGCTGTTTGTATTCAACATTGCAAATTGAAATGGATATCAATACGTTGTCAAGAATTGTTAAGTTCACCAAATTATTTTGGAAAGAAGCCCTGAAGGAATTATGACTGAAAAATAAAGCAAAATTATAATTTATTTAATACTAATGAAGCTATTTGTTCAAGCATCACTTAAACTCACAGTTTGTGATGGCATCATGAAAATACAGAAGAGTTTACAGAGTAGGGTAGCTATAATTTATGTTTTTTTTTTTTTTTTCATTCCACACGTTTAACTACAGAGGAGGAGGCTGTAGACACCAATCAACCAGGAAGTACTCCGGGTAAGGGGGGGGGGAACGTTAGGCAGGAGACAGGAAGTGCTGGAACTCCCGTTTCTCCTGTTACGGTCCTCTTTAGCTAATCTTTTTCTGTCTCATTTACCCTGTGAACAGTCCAGCATACTCTCAAACGTACACTTCCTCCTTCATTCTTCC
Source organism: Bathynomus jamesi (assembly GCA_023014485.1). Taxonomy (NCBI): domain Eukaryota; kingdom Metazoa; phylum Arthropoda; class Malacostraca; order Isopoda; family Cirolanidae; genus Bathynomus; species Bathynomus jamesi. The sequence goes on from JAJOZX010000526.1 coordinate 1,363,166, forward strand.
TATACATTCATGCATTTACACACTAAACAATCTTTTCAAAATTTATTAAAAACAAAATTAAATGGTATCGTCGGTCTCATAGTCCTTGATTTTGGCTCTCTTCTTCTTATATTGGGGGGGGGGGGATCATATT
>JAJOZX010000527.1:0-17500 GCA_023014485.1 Bathynomus jamesi
ACACACACACACACACACACACACATATATATATATATATATATATATATATATATATATATATTATTATATATATAATAGGATGAATTTCACACTTAAACACACGAAATGATGAATGATGCGAATCCACAAGGAAAAAGAAAACACACACACACACTGTTCGAATACACACGGTTATATTAGAATAAGATACGAATGATTTCTTCATACATTCTTTATGAGTAAAGCGTATATCCTTTATGTGTGACACGTGAATTGATTAGTTTAAAATTTGAATGAATTTTCTGCAGAGTTTCCTCCACACCTACGACCAACAGATTTAATAAAATATGTTTAGAAACTGAGCAAATAAATATATAAATTAGGCGATTCAACCTAAATATAAGTCTTTGTCTTAGCAGCGGATCATTATAGTTTTTGCTTTATCGTCTTTCATTATTAATATAAACACCCAGGAATGTCTGTCAGTCGGTCACGCTCGAAAAGAGAAGATTCTTTATACTGTACGCCATTGACGATTGGTTAGGTTAAGTCGTGATATTTTCGTTAGCTTTAACCAAAATATCACGACTTAACCTAACCAATCGTCAAGGGCGTACAATTAACCTAACCGGGCATTCAGTTAACCTAACTAATAACAGTCTTCGAAAATATTCGACCGTCGGCTGGGATATTTTTGCTACCCGCACGAAGGGCGGGTTTTCGGCTAGTTTCAGTAGAACCAGCGTTCATTCCTTGCAGAGCAACTTTTTACTGTTACTCGTAGAATTCAGTTCATTTAACATCATAGTTCGCTTGAGATGAACCGTGCATTTGATAAATATAAGAGTAATGGTATTAAAGGGTGTTCGAAAAGAAACGCAACCCAAAATGGAAAACAAAAGGGATAGGTTACAATGATATGTATTCTCCCTTGAGCTGCGTTTCTTTTTGAACACCCTCTATTTGAAAGTAGAATTAAAACGAATAGAAAAGAGCAGTATTGTGTCATCTGCACATATAGCACATGGAAGATCACTCTAAGTAATAAAGCGAAGGACCAAACGAAGGACCCATCTATCATATTACGTGCTTCTCTTCACACAGAAAAAATAATTTGTTATACAAAATATTACAAAAGGTCTTGCTGAAATACACAAATTTTAAATCTTTGTGTTTTCAATACAGGGCTATTCAAAATGATTCACCTGATTTCAAATGAGAATATTTTTTAATGTTACAAATACAGAGTGATTTGTGATACATCAACCAAAATAAAAACTGTCCAAATTTTGTGTCTCACCTCATAAATGCTCTATGTGACTTCCCCTAGTTACACGAGCAACGTCGACACGATAGTCGAATTCCTCCCATACTCGCTCCATACTCGCTCCCATACTCGCCTTTACACAAACATCCTGTTTCCTCGAACTGCCGATACCACCGACGGATGCTCTGAGCACCCGGTGGATCTGTTCTGTAACGTCGACGAAACTCACGCTGCACTGTGACTACCGATTTACAGCTCGAAAACTGCAACACACAAAACGTCTTCTGCTGTGCGGACGCCATTTTCACTGAATGTTTGTTGCTAGACTAGACCACGGCGTGACTTTGGAGCCCTCTCGCGGTGATCTTGTAAAACTCAGAGATTTCCTCTTTCATGTAGTGTATGCCCAGTTGATGCATGGTTGATAGGTACGGAAGTATTCTCAGTTGAAATCGAATGAATCATTTTGAATAGCCCTGCTATCTACAGTAGTAGCATTAAAATTATCACTGACACAGTGACACTTAGAGCTACCATTTCAGTCGACTTCTCCTTATATTATTATTAATAATAATAATAATAATAATGACAGGAAGATTATAAATTATCATTATATTATCATACTAAATTTCTAATAATAAGAATAATGTTTGCGATGGTTTAACCTACTTCGTAACAGCAAAGGTCATGTGACGGTCGACGGAGGGGATCGACAGCTTGACGTTAGGATTCGAACTATGGATTGCTATATCATCTGGACGCACTACTGAATAGACTCCTCGTCGCTTAACTTCGTTAGTCTTAGAGAAGCATCCTACGACGTGACTACGACGTAGCCTCTAAATTTCAAAGTAATCGTTTATTTTATGATGGTTTTTCTCAATGCAAAAAAAACGGTTTTTGTTTGCGTCCAACTGATTTGAAGTAAAAGTCAACTCAACTCTCAAGTCTGCCACGTTCTTTTCGTCAAAACAAACTAGACTTAACTCGAGTTTTGCCGAAGCCAGTTCCGGAGGTGGTTAGAGGAAACTAGTTATTTTTATGTAAACAAACAATTTGTCGTTTGCAGGCAGAACCAAAGGTATTTTAAGAATTCATTGCATTACTTAGGCTCATATACAAGATGTTTATAAAGTCCCTCTCTATTTCAGTGAAAACGTAGCAAAAAGGGTAAAATTCAGTAACAATATAATAGAAGGCATACATTTAATGAATACTTAAGCATGCGATTCTACCTGAGCATCATCAGTATTAGAGTTCGAATCTGTCAGCAGCATTGCGGAACACATTTTGGAGCATGACGGGGGTTATTTTTGTAACTGCTGTTACGATACGAGCACGTAAATGTCCCAGCTTCATTCAGATGGCATTTTAAACACCGTCGTCTTTCAACAAGATGGGGCACCTTGTCATTACGCAAACATTGTTCGGGAGTACCTAAATGAACGATTTCCAAGTCGGTGGATCGGACGTGGAGGCAACAGGCCCTGGGCGGCTCGATCTCCTGACCTAACGCCCTTTGATTTCTTTGCATAGGGCTTTATCAAATCCAATCGTCTATCAAACGAGGGTTACAGATCTGCAAGATTTACGTGCTCGTATCGTAACAGCAGTTACAAAAATAACCCCTGTCATGCTCCAAAATGTGTTCCGCTTAAGTATTCATTAAATGTATGCCTTCTATTATATTGTTATTGAATTTTACCTTTTTTGCTACGTTTTCAGTGAAATAGATAGGGACTTTATAAACACCCTGTATAAAATATATATTTTATTGATGCTAGAAGGTTATACTAGATTAAATTTATGCATTTATAAGCTTTATCCTAAGTAAGAAACTGGCCTTCAATCATTGCAATTTTGGGTCTATATTGGCCTAGGCTAGCATTGCTGTGGCGAGCTCAAATCTAGGCCACAGTCTAGGTTTTATTCAGTCTTATTATGGGCTGGATTCATGATAGAAGCGTGAAGTTAGGACCCTGCTACCTTGTGTTGAGTGTCCAGACGAATGGCTAAGCCTTTAGCCCATGAACTACAAAATAGGTCTAGCTAAGAATGAGCTTAACTGAGTTTTGCTCGCATTTGACGTCATAATCTCAAGTTTCCGCGTTCTTTTCCACATATTTTATTTGAAGTCAGTGAAAGAATGTGACTTCAAGTCAGCTTTTAGATGAAAAGAAAACGGCTTAATTAACAAACCGATAAATTAAATGTCACCATGAACAAAATAATAATAATTGATGATAAAAGACTAAAGGCGCAGAAGATTTAAATCTAATATCAGTTACGAAGGAGAAACTTTTCCAGAAACACAAGTTTTCTTATTCGCTCCAGGAGAAAAATTAATTGAAAATAGAATGAAACTGATTAAAAACTTCTATAATAGGATTTTAATTTATCACTTAAGTAATAAGATTTTATGCACTAATTAATCACTGAGGATTCGTCGTTTCTCTTCGAGAGTTTTCCACTCCCCTTAAGTATTTTCCTTCCTTCTTTGGAGCGACTTGGTTGTTGTAATAGCTATATCCATTTATCTATTTAGAAATCCCAATTACTTAAGTTAATCCATATAGAGTGATAGGTGGCAGAAGGTATGAGATGAAACTACAGTTTTCAAAGGAAAATACTCGTGATAAATTAAAAGAGGAGCCTCATAAATTCTCAGAAATGTCAAAATTTATACTCTTAACAATCCCAATAAATTTTCGTTTTTCGTACCTCGGAGAATATTAATGCTAACATTTTTCTAACTGTAGAAAATATATATACAGGAAAATGGCACTCGTAACTGTGGTTGTAATTCCTAACTTTACAATAATAGTGAAGATCATTTGCAGTGAGGACTCATCTCAGGAACCAGTCTGGTTGCCGAGTATATTGTTCCTTGAAAGTTCTCCTACTTTATTACTTCGTTTATGTGATACACACACACACACACACACACACACACACACACACACACACACACCGTCTGCCAAAAAAAAGGTTCACTCTGAAAACTTCCATGGAATCAACATTTTTCAAACAATCAGTATGAAACTTATACACGTAAAAGATACATAAACTGTAAACCAAATTTCAGTTCGAAGCTATCAGAAATAAAGATCTATTAAGTATTTCTCTAATAATACTACAACTGATGCTCGACAAACTAATCAAGAATCCTTTTCCATTTTCACTTTTGTAAATTCTATGATAATATCCGATTGTTTTTGAAGGGTTATAAAATGTAGTGAATATGCCATTTTCAGAGGAAGATAAGATTATAATTAAGCATTATAGACTAGAAAAGGGATATGGACGAACGAAACTACTCTCCGAAATCCCCAACAAAGGATGGACTCTTGGTGGTTTGGTAAAGCTTCTAAAGAAATTGACGAGACTGGAGATATCAAAAGAAGAGAGAGAAGTGGGCGACCAAAAACTGTTAATGGAGGCGTTTCCTATATTTTATAAATCTTGTGATGTATTTTATAACTAAAATGAGAATAAAAATTTTATTACCAAAGTTTTACCGCCTTTGTGGACTGTAGAATTCAAAACTGGAGCTATGTTCAACAAAATTTGTTGAAAATAAAAACCCTCATTAAATCATTAATTTTGAATATAATAATCTGAAAATTGGTGTACATATATACTGTTTACATAGTTTTGCTCTTTACGAGTTTCATTATAATTGGTTAATAAATGTTGATTTTATGGCTGTTTTTAGAGTGAACCCTTTTTTTTGGCACTATATATATATATATATATATATATATATATAAAGGAGACGGCATGCAGTTAGAGAGTTCAGAAGATCAGTGTCCGTTATAATAGCGATAGTAGAGAGAGAGAGAGAGAGAGAGAGAGAGAGAGAGAGAGAGAGAGAGACCTCAAAAGGCCTTGCGGCCCATACCGAGGAGGTACCAATGGCAACGGGTGCCACGGAAAATTTTCTACACACTCAAATAGTGTGCAAGATTTGGTCTAACCTTTTCTTGAAATGATCCACAGAGGAACTGTTCACAACTTCTGAAGGTAAACTGTTCCACGTGTCACGGATCTTATACGTAAAGTAATTTCCACACACACTAGTCCTAAACCGTTTCAAATCCAACTTCCAACCATTGTTGCGAGTTGGGTTATCATTTAAACTAAACATACTTCTAAAATCGAGTGACCCAGTGGCGGCTCGTGACTAAAATTCTAGGGGTGCTGTCTCTAAGAATGGGAATGAGCTGCTTTGAACATTTTTTGTATCATTGATTATGGTATTATATATAGGTATTTATAAGGTAGTTATGAAATAAGTAATTATGGTACTAATGAAATAAGTAATTGTGCACTTACCAGGTACTTCAGGTTCAATTACAAAGTTATTTAAAAATGAAGTCCATTCTTCTATTTTTATTCTGAGCTAAAAGATCGGTAACTTTCTCATTGAAATTTGGAGTACTGTTGATGATGCTTTTCTCCATTGAAATCATTGCTAGAGCATTTAGTCGTTCTTGATTCATAGTGCTCCTTAGAAACGTTTTTATTCTTTTCAGCGTTGAGTGGCAGCGTTCTGGCTCTGATGTAGTCATAGGAATTGTCAAAAGGATTTTTATGAGTTTTGTAAGTTCGCAAAGCACATCTGCAAATTATTTTCTGTGATGAATTTTAATAAATTAATTAAATTGCCATAATTGCGCATATTAGGTCTACTGTAGAAAACCTGTAATTCCGGAAGAAGCTTTTCTTTTTCAATCATGGGATATGCCTCAATAGTCGCTGTCACTTCTTCCAGGGGCATTTTCTTATTAAAACTAGCGAAGTTTTCTTTGTTGAAAAATTTTGCAGCTACTAATTGATTTGTGAAAGAATATCTCTCCTTTATGTCAACACATACACAGTCACACACTTCTTTTGCTTCAATCATAAGTGTTTTTGAAAGATTTTCACAATACTTTGAATTTCTAATTTGAATTTCCGGCGTAGGACGACCTTCTCTTTTAATACCAATTTTTTTTTGGAGATAATTGTGAAAAATTACATAAGTTGTTGTATTTTAGTCACACTCACTTGACTCACTTCTATGGGCATGGCAGCCATGGCTGAATCAAATTTCAAAAAAGAAACGGAAATTATGGAAAAAAAAAATCAAGAAATAATCACCAAATACATAATTAAATCACTAAGCCAATAAAAATCTATCAAATGTTAAATATTACTATTGTTACTAATCACCGTTAGAAATGGAATTAAATGAATTAATTGTAATATAAGCAAAGCGAAACGTCAACACATTCATCACGTTCAACGAACAGATAGGAACTGCGCTGTCTGCAGTGCTTCGACTCACTTTCGACTGCGACTCTGCATAGAGAGAGAGGCAGACTCCCTCTCTTTCTATGCGTCTATGGCAACAAAGCATTGGAGTTCCTTTCGGGCATCGCGAGCAATTAATGCTGAAATCTGGTGCTGCTAGCGCGCAGTTCCAAGGAGAGATTGAAAATTATTTCATGTTTTTAATCATTCATTCATTGAAATAATTACTGAAATAAAAGGATGAGCATTGAGCAATGCATAAAAGTTTCAAAAGTTATTGAAAAAGTTATTCATTGAGCTCATCCTTATATTGTTCTTGATTATTTCAATTGTAAATAAAAAATTTAGGGGTGCTGCAGTTCCGCAGTGCCTACCGACGAGCCACCCCTGAAGTCGACATCGTTGAACTCGCGTAAGAGCTTGAAAACCTCGATGAGTTGACCGCGCAGCCTCCGAGTTTCCAGCGAAAACAAGTCCAGGGCGCGTAAGCGCCGATTATAACCCATATGCCTAACGGAAGGGATTAACTTCGTGGCCCTCGCCTGCACTCGCTCCAGCCTCTCAATATCTTTCCTGAGGGTGGGCGACCAGAACTGCACAGCATACTCCAGGTGCGGCCGAACCAGAGAATTGTAGAGAGAGAGAGCACAATCTCCTTGTTCCGAAACTGAAATTGCCTCCTGATATAACCCAGAGAGAGAGAGAGAGAGAGAGAGAGAGAGAGAGAATTGTTGAGACGAAAAGCCTTTGATTCCACCTGGTCAAGTCCGGCTGTGTGGGTTGAGCCACTCCATACATGAGAAGCATACTCATACAAGGGCGGACAAGACCCCTGTACAGAGAGAGCAATTGAATGGGGGTGAAGAAACCGCGGAGTCGGTACAGCACACCTAACCTCTTAGAAGCTGTTTTGGAAAGAAAGTATATGTGATCTTTCCAGGAAAGATCACGAGAAAAAGAAATGCAAAGAATGTTAAGAGAAGAGGTAGGATTGAGTTGTGTTGTTGAAGGTAAGGGGATAGTCATGTGGAAGATTGTGACGCGTAGACAAATGGAGGAACGGAGATTTGAGGCCTTAAAAGCCACAAGGTTTTCTCTACCCCAATCGGAGATGGCAGACAGATCAGAGGTCAGGTGTACCATAGCCGTCCTACGGGAATCATGGAGTGACTGTTGACAGGGACGCTCTGGAAAGCGGGTGGAGAAGTGAAGTGGAATCATCGGCATAGATGTGAATAGGAAAGGAAGTGCGACTTAAAAGATCGTTAATAAATAAAAGGAAAAGAGTGAGTGACAGGACAGAACCCCGAGGAACACCGCTGTTAATAGTTTTAGGAGAACAGTGGCCATCTACAACCGCAGCTATAGATCGACCAGAAAGGAAATTAAAGAGGAAGGCACGGATAGAAGAATAGAAACCAAAGGAGGGCAGTTTGGAAATTAAAGATTTGTGCTAGACACACTCAAAAGTTTTTGATATGTCTAGCACAATAGCAAAAGTTTCACCGAAATCCCGAAAGGAGGATGACCAAGAGTCAGAGAGATATGCAAGAAGATCGCCAGTAGAGCGTCCTTTGCGTTACCCATATTGATGATCTGAAAGAAGATTGCAAGAAGAGAGGCATTTAAGAATCTTCCTATTAAGAATAGATTCAAAAACTTTAGAAAGGCAAGAAATTAAAGTAATTGGACGATAGTTGGAGGGTTGAGAGCGGTCACCCTTCTTTGGGACAGGCTGAATGAAAGCGAACTTCCAGCAGGAAGGAAAAGTACCAGATGAGAGAGAGAGACGAAAGAGTTTGCTTTTGGTGGGTGTCAGCACTGAAACACAGTTCTTGAGAACAACAGGAGGAATACCATCAGGACAGTACGCCTTCCTAGAGTTGAGACCAGATATGCCAGAAAGAACATCTTTTGAAGAGATTTTAATTTCTGACATAATAAAGTCAGAGGGAGGAGGAGATGAGGAGGAGCACCGGAATCGTCCAGGGTTGAGTTGAAAGCGAAAGTTTGAGCGAAGAGTTCAGCTTTATCAGGAGAAGAGACAGCGATTGAGCTGTTAGAATGGAAAAGAGGAGGGAAAGAAGAGGAAGTAAAATTGTTGGAAAGGCACTTAGCTAGATGCCAGTAAGAGTGAGAAGAATTAGAATTGGCTAGATTTTCACATTTTTGTTGGATGAGCGAATTTCTGGCGAGTCGATTTTGCACGATTCCGGGCAGAAATATAAGCTGAATGAGAGTCAGGAGTTGGATGGCGAAGGTACCTTCTGAAAGACACTTCGCTTTTGCGGATAGAAATAGAACAAGTAAAGTTAAACCAAGGTTTTTGCATTAGTGCTAGGAATAGAATATGGAATGTACGCCTCCATTCCCGAGAGAATTACCTCTGTGTTGCGCTCAGCACGCTCGGAAGGACCCCAGCTACGGAAGCAGTAATCATTCCATGGGAAATCAAAGAAGTAGGCTTACTGCCTAAGGGCCTCCCAATCATCGGCGCTAAAGTGCCAAAGGCACCACCTCTTGGGAGGATCCAGAGGCCGAACTGGAGCGATAGGACAGGAAGCAAAATATAAGATTATGGTCAGAGGAGTCCAACGGAGGAAAAAAGTTTGACAGAGTAAGGAGGAGGATGAGAGGCGAGAAATAAATTCAGAATGTTGGGCTTATTTTCAAGGCGATCGGGGATACGAGTAGGGTGCTGTAAAATCTACTCTAGGTCATTCATGATAGAAAAGTTGTAAGCTAGTTCATCAGGGATGTTTGTGAAATGAGAGGAAAGCCAAAGGTGGTGGTGAACATTGAAATCTCCTGAATTGGAGATTCCAGCAAAAGGAGAGTGGGTTAAAATGTATTCCACTTTGGGAGTAAAGTTGTCAAAGAATTCTGGATAGTCAGTAGAATTAGGAAAAAGGTAGACAGCGCAGATGTAAGCCGTAGCCAGAGCAGTAGCGGATTTAAGGGGGGACCGCCCCCATTTTGGCTCTAGATACGTATTTTGGTGCCCCTATCAGAAGGAATGGCGCCCCATGGACCAAGAATGATGTTATATTTTCAGAAGTTTGGTAATGCTCAACGCAAACTAATTATTGTACTTCCAAATTTCAACACCGGATTTAATTGTCGATAAAACTTAAGTAACATATACTAATGGCAATAAGTTTAATCTTTGGGCAAATATCTAGCAATTAAAATCGAAAGCAAAGGATCAGCGACATTAGAAGTTTTTCAAAATCAGCCTCAATAGCACATGCCCAATCCGATGTAAAATAATGTGTTTTCTGGCTTAGCACTAGTATTGTAAAGGTATAAGGAGCTTTGGGTCCGACGGTCCCCCTAAAGTGGTCCTCCCACCTTTTGAAAATTCTTGGATCCCCCACTGAGCCAGTGGGTATAGAATTCGCGGGATTCGAGTTCGGGAATAGGAGAACAAGTTAGGTCATTGTGTACAAATGAGCGTTTTGAGGGTGGTAGAAAAAGACACGGATAAGAGATGGAGTTATATTCCGTTACGTTTCGGCACAAAGCCTTACCCACACAGAGCATATACTATATGTTTGTGTTATATGTTGTTGGACTTGGTTGTACCCCCTCCACCCCACCTTCCCCCAGTTGGGGTACCTTGTCTATCACTGCTGCGTTGGCCAGGGCCGGATTAAGACCTTTAGAGGCCCTAAGCACTTAAAAGATTTTGGTGCCCCATATATATGTAATTCAAAATATAAACAAAAATAAACCATAAAATAAAATTTTATTTTTTGAAATGAAACAAAACTTACAGTAAGATGGAAAATAATGTTTATTTTTGTATACTTCCACTTCATTTATATTTGAAAAGTTTTCTCCTACTTTTTTTAATTGCAAAGTCTTTGATCAGATCCTCAAAACTAATCTTACGTAACACATCTGCTTCTATACTTAGTAGAGATAAGGCATCCAGCCTGCCTTGTTGCATAGTTGTTCTGTTGGTATTATAAGTATAATAAATCCATGGTAAATCCGACAATGGAAAATTTCTGTGGTGCCCCCCTTCCCTTGATGCCCTAAGCACGGGCTTATTTTGCTTAATGGTTAATCCGGCCCTGTGCGTTGCACATATACGGAGTGAAATTAAGTAGCTACAGAGAAAGTAAAGGGTACAAAAAAGAGGTTGTTGTCAGTTACTGTATTTAATAATGAAGTGTTTTCATAAAAAAGATATTAAGTATTTCGTTTTTGAGCTTTATATATTTTAAAGTTTTAATCCAAATAGGTATACTTGGTCTTGTGTTTTAAGAAATGAATAATTATTTTCCAAATAAAGAACATCCACGATGTTTGTTATATATATATATATATATATATATATCAAAGCTATTGACTTCTCCTTAGGGAAACGGAGCTTACAGATGAACAAAAGGACCAACGCAACGGCAAACATTTTCATTTATTTTTTGTACTTCAGACGTTTCGACAAATCTTTTGTCATCATCAGTGAATTAAGTCTTAAAACCTTAAAACAAAAATAAAAAGTGAAAATTGCATCAATACAAAATTAAAATCATTAAAATTACATCACTACAAAAAAATTAAAATTAAATTAAATTACCTCAACAGGTAAATACCCAATGTTTACATCAACCTCCATACTTGGCAAAACCTAAGAGAAAACTGTATGGTCAGTGGATTAGAAAGTATATGTCTATGAAAATCGGTTGGTTAGTTAAAAGAGCTGTAATTTGTAAGATGAACTATTATTGTTAATGGAGGGTTTGTTTCTATAGATGTACAAAGATTCTAAAATTCGGAGTTCTGTGAGGTTATTGGATCTAGTTAAAATTTCAAACTGAGTTTTGTGAAGGGGATGGTTGTTTTCATTACTATGGTTTCTAATTGCGGATTGTGGTGGGCTACTGAGGGGACGGTTGGTACGGACTGACAAGCCCAAATGTTGAGAAAGGCGCACCTCCACTTGGAGTTGGGTACTGCCAATATACGCAGCCTTACAGCTGTCGCACCATAGTAATGAAAACAACCATCCCCTTCACAAAACTCAGTTTGAAATTTTAACTAGATCCAATAACCTCACAGAACTCCGAATTTTAGAATCTTTGTACATCTATAGAAACAAACCCTCCATTAACAATAATAGTTCATCTTACAAATTACAGCTCTTTTAACTAACCAACCGATTTTCATAGACATATACTTTCTAATCCACTGACCATACAGTTTTCTCTTAGGTTTTGCCAAGTATGGAGGTTGATGTAAACATTGGGTATTTACCTGTTGAGGTAATTTAATTTAATTTTAATTTTAATTTTTTTGTAGTGATGTAATTTTAATGATTTTAATTTTGTATTGATGCAATTTTCATTTTGTTTTAAGGTTTTAATTTTAATGGTTTTAATATTGTATTGATGTAATTTTCACTTTATTTTTGTTTTAAGGTTTTAAGACTTAATTCACTGATGATGACAAAAGATTTGTCGAAACGTCTGAAGTACAAAAAATAAATGAAAATGTTTGCCGTTGTGTTGGTCCTTTTGTTCACATATATATATATATATATATATATATAAAGCGCAAACGTTGTTTTGGAAATTCAAAAACATTTCCATAGTTGGTTTTATTTACGCATGCAACACACCGATTCCTGTAGATTAGCGAAGTTAAGCGACATTGGGTTTGAATGGTAGTTGGATGGGTGACCCTCCTCTGCGTTTACATGATGTAGCGACTAGGGTTTCTCATTTCCCGGCCTTTTGCTTATCCCGGGATTCCGGGATAAAAATGATTCCCTTCCCGGGATCCCGGGAAATCCCGGGATATAATTAATTATATTTAAAAATATTATAAAATAAATTAACCTAGAAAAGAGGGGGTATAATTATTTTTAATTTTTTTTTATAGTCATTTAATAAGTTCTGCAATCTCCATGATGGGAAAAATAAAATAATATTGCTGTGAAAAATATGTATTAAAAAAAATACTTTTGAATTACATAGAAAATTTTCACAAATAAAAAAATTGCTCCGTTTCATTGAAAACTTAATGAATACAACAAAAAAAAATTGCCTTTGAATTGCTTAGAAAATTTAAAGAAAAAATAAAAATTACCTTCAAATTGCAAAGAACTTCAATGAATTCAACCAAAAAAATTATCACTGAATTTTTATAGTACGATTTCAAAAAACAAAGATGGTCAATACTTCGATCACTCAATCTTGTTCTCATTTTAGTCACGAAAAGTCCTGCTGCTGAGAATGCCCTTTCCGATTCTACTGACGTGGGTGGAATCGTCTTTAATGCATTCAAGAGAAGAGAGATGTTCTGCGTTTTTTTCGCCCGTAGCCTCGAAGATCTCTAGTTCCTTTTTAAGGTGCTTTGCAGCGCTTGCTTTGCTGTCTAGTGTTCTTGATTTCTCTACCTCGGCTGCTTTAATAGCTGCATCAAGCCTTTCAGCTAGAGTCATCGAAGATGACTGAGGGACAGCTGATTCTTGCACATCATTATCTTCATCTGTCTCACTAGAGGTAGAATCAGCAGGTACTCCAAAAAGGCGATCTAACATCTGCTTTGCTGATGAAATTAACATAGACTTGGTTGGTAAGGCTGGCAAACTTCTGTCACTTGCGAAAGTTGCGACCTTTTATAATTCTTTCCACTATTGAGGTATTGTATGAGGCCAGTCAAGTTCTCATTTCTTCTCTCTGTTATGCGTCGAATGAACGACTCCTTTAGTTTTTTTGAAAAAGGTGTGTTTAGTTGATTTAGTTCGTTCAAAATGAAAGAAAAAACACCTGATGATGAAAGTAAAGTCGATTCTCTGTTGCCCAGCTTTTCTGCTCCAACTTTTAATGGCTCCAGCGATGCCACAATGTCACGAATTACAGCAACTTCTTGTTTGTCAAGGTCAAAATTGTCCATATCTTTATTGCAGTCGATGAGAGCTTTCGATACGGATGACCTTATTTTGATAAATCGCTCCAGCATGGCTAAAAGACCATTCCATCTGGTTTTGTAATCCAGCAATAGATGCAAACTTTTTCCTTGTTCCTGTTGAACATATCCTTGTAAGATGTTATACTTTAAAGGTGATTTGCGAATTTTTTTTGCTATTTTTCTGACTTTATTGATGATTTGAGACACGTTGATTTCTTTACCTACAGTGTCGTGCGATCCAAATGAAATATCTATCTCGAACGGATCCTCATCAAAGCGCTCACACAAACACTTTCAAAATCAATACTATGATTGAAATCTTCTCCATCTTCATCTATGTTGTCATTATGTTCGTCATCTTCAGTTTGAATTTCTTCAGAAAGAGTGATTGCAAGTGAAGTGGTTGACTTCTGGTACAAAACATCACATACCGCTAAGTGGATTCCGTGTGCATAACACAATTGATGCTCACATTCAATTAGCCTTCCAAATTTCACCATCATAGCTGCACCATCAGTAACACAAGCCACCACATGTTTTTTCTAAAGAAATATGAAATTCCTCTAACTTTTCTTTGATTACTTCAACAGCAGTTTCAGCAGGTAGAGTACTAGAAATCTTCACCATTCCTAAGTTCCAAAATGTTCCGTCAGTTTTGTGTATGTTAATATTTAAATACCGGCGATTGTTTAGTGAGGTGTATTCATCTAAGGATAAACTAAACCTTGATCCTGCATTTATTTGGCTGGTAATTTCAGAATTTAAGCGTTCTTTTATTTGTTTGTACTGCGAATGAACGAGATCCATTACATGTGATGGATTTTTTGGTAAAGTATATCCTCTGTCTGTCAATGATTTTCTGATGAACTCACTTTTTGTAATAGAATTGATAGAGATGCCATCTAGAGTGGCTAGTTTTGTTACTATTTCTTCACATGTTTCTTTCTTAATGAAAACGATGTTAAGGTTTGTTGAGAGGTTTGTCGCTTGCTACTAGTTGCTTCATTTTCCTCGGCTGTGCGCTTAGCATTAGTAACAGATAACTTGCTAATATTATGCTTGTTAAGCAAATGTCTGATAAGACCGCTTGTAGACCAACCTTTACACTTTATTTGAGTCTTGCATTCTTTACAGGTTGCAAATTCTAGTTTCGAATCCTTCACGAAATATTTCCAAGCAAATGATTCTGACATTCTTGATTGAAGGGGTTCGTTTCGAACAAAATAAATTAAAACATACTATATATATAGTACTAGGCTAATATAGGAACTACAAAGAATCTTGAGTCACAAATACTCACAATATAAAGGAAGTGTGACACTTGCACAATGCACAACCTGGCGTAATGCAGTTACTGGAGCTACTGAGCGTGGTGACAAATTAAGACAGCATCAGCGCAATTACGCAAGATATTACAGGTCCTGACAAGTAGTGACAATCTGTGACATGCTATAACAAGCTGAAATTAAAAAACAAAAAAACTAAGCAAGCTTAAAACTAACAAATACAAACGTATTCTGACAAGTTATGGGTTAATTAAACTTACTATTAGCAAAATTTCCCAGTCTTAACACAAAATAAGCAAAATTAAATTTTTAAGAAAATATCCCGGGATTTCCCGGGACAGGGAGAATTTCCCGGGAAATTTAAATTAGCTAAAAATCTACCGGGATCCCGGTAAAGAAACCCTAGTAGCGACCCGTGGTTCGGATTTCACGTAAAACTGTAGGTTCGTTTGGTCACACGCCCTTTGCCGTAACGAACGAGACTAAACCCGCTCACCCGCACAAAAAAAAAGGGCCTACACACTAACTGTCTAATATCTTTACACACGGTCGCATCTCCCTATTAGCGAGGTCCTAATTTTTTGTTTGCATGAAATGGCTGACTACCTCATAGTGTCGTTTGTCCAGGCGTTTCCTCCCAGAACTGTTTAACTTTTAATGCCATCTAAATTAACATAAATATTTGAATCAGACAAAAGGATACTAAACATCGATATTGGCCAATTAAGACAGTAATCTGACTCGCTTTTCCCTTAATACATTCTTTCCCACAGACGGCGAAATGTGATTAGAAGTTTTATGCACGAGTCAGAGGCTGTACATTGAGCATCGGACTTTTTATCCTCATTTCCTGATCCGATCTCGATGGCTTATAAATCCATAACTAGAAAGTAAGTTTGGCAACACTTTCTTTTAACTGGAATTAACTTTCTTTGCTCTTGGGTGATGGCAGGCCCTCGGAGCGCAAATATAGCTTTGATCGAACGTAAGACCTTCAGTCAAGTAATGGAACTGTCATTACGGACCAGATAATAATTAATGTGAAAATTAGAGTTATATGAAACTAAAAAAGTTATTTAAAAAGTATAACACAGTTGAAGGGAAGCCTCCGCTCTTTAAATTTAAATCTTAAACTACGACAAGCGTTTGAAGGGCACATGACTTTCTCAAGAGCATATATGTCTCTTCTGCTGATTATATATATATATATATATATATATATATATATATATATATATATAAGTGGTGGACCGGATATCCGCATCCGCACTTCTGACTGCGGATGTTATGCGGATATTGCCTCTAATAAGTTATGCAATTTACAATTAAATTAGCTTATAAAGTAGCTTATAAGGCCCAGTCATGCACATTTCATGTAAAGTATTAATTATTTTATTAATGAACAAACAAATATATAAACCTCAAAATATAAATACCTGGTAACAGAAAATTGAATGAAACTTGTTTCATTCAATTTTCTGTGGCTGAAATTCTTGAGAAAGTTATTTTTTTTATCATAATGAAAACATTAATATTAATTTTAATTCTTATACATTGCCTGCCATAATAGTAATACCACAAAATTTGGAAAATTATGTCATATATTCATAATTCTATATTATATTGATAGATTAACTAAATATCCGCATCCGCGGATAATGGAATTAAAAATCCGCATCCGCATCCGCATAGAACAAGGGACTCTTCTGGGAAAATTAAATCCACTATAATCCGAATAAGTAATAGTAAATGACAAACACTATTCCATATATATATATATATATATATATATAATTAAATCTGTACCTTTTCAGTAAGATTTGTCTTTTAATGAGGTTTAATTGAAATTAATAACAATGATAACGATGGGAGAATTTCAACGATGAATCAAATTGTCATAAACGCAAAAATGATGCCTCAACAGAATAAGTAGAATGACCTGACAATTACCAGCTCGTTGTCTATTTTTTTAGGCCTTTTCAAACCCTTAAACTTTCTAAAAACTCTTTCTTTCGACCGTAATTAAAATTCGTGGTTCCAGTGTACCAATTATATATATATATATATATATATATATATATATATATATATATATATATATATATATATATAAAATAGCAGGAATTTTTTTTTGATTTTGTAGCTTTTCTTTCGTCATCTCGTGACGTCAGAGTGAAAGGACGAACAAACAAAAGAACGCTCCTTTGAAGGCGTGTGGTGGGATCTCTCGTTTTCTTCTGCTATTCTCTAAAGTGACGCCGTTGAACAAGTTTCTTCTCGGCTGGTACCTCTTTCTCTATAACGGTACGTCTTACTCTTCTATTAATTAACCAAAATTTATTTTGTATAAAGTGTGTGTGTGTGTGTGTGTGTGTGTGTGCATTCGCGAGAAAGACAACTGGGGGTTAGTGAAATTGAGTGTAAAATATTATATATATATATATATATATATATATATATATATATATATATAAATCTGTAACATATTTGGAAAGTCGTGGCTCCTTCATTTTTTTTAATCTACAGTAGAAGCATTTTTACTGTCGGACGAAAGATATGCGAATCTTAATTAGGTTTAATGAGTTTGGGGGTTAGGTTAGTTGTTAGACGCGTCAGGGTTCAATGGCACTTAGGTTAGGTTAAGTTAAGTTAAGTTAAGTTGGGGTAGGTTTAGGCTTTTTAATATATGGACGAGAGAGGAAAAAATTAGCAATTTTTTTATATTTACAGTTTTTCGTTTATTGCAATA
>JAJOZX010000527.1:22500-110000 GCA_023014485.1 Bathynomus jamesi
AGTCATTCTGGGGATATAACACAAGTGGTTTTTTGTGGCATGAAAAGTAAACGAAACTCAGGTATGAAAGGGTTAATATAGCCTAATATTTTTCAGGCCCTCTTTTCGACTTCTGCACAGTGCTTCGACGGTTTCAGATCATTGCTGATATAGATTCCTAAGTCTTTCTCTAGATCGGTCTCAGTCAAGTTCCTTCCCAAGAGAGAGTAATCGGTCTTCGGGTTTTTATAACCTATGTGCATTACCTTACCTTTGTCCAAGTTGAATGGCATCTGCCAAGTAGCAGACTATTCGCCCAACCTGTCAAGATCATTTTGAAGCATTCTTACGCCCTCCTCAGTACCTACACTACTTCCTAATTTCATATCGTCCGCAAATAGTGTGCAAGATTTGGTCTAACCTTTTCTTGAACTGATCCACAGAGGAAACGTTGACAACTTCTGAAGGTAGCCTGTTCCACGTGTCACAGATCTTATAGGTAAAGTAATTCCCACACACACTAGTGTTAAACCGTTTCAAATCTAACTTCCAACCATTTTTGCGTGTTGAGTTATCATTTAAAGTTTTAAACTAAACATGCTTCTAAAATCGACATCGTTAAAACCGTGTAAGAACTTGAAAACCTCGATGAGTTGACCGCGCAGCCTCCGAGTTTCCAGCGAAAACAAATTCAGGGCGCGTAACTGTTGATTGTAGCCCATATGCCTAACGAGCTACAGTGGCCCCAAAACGGGGGGGAGAGAGAGAATTCGTGTTATTTAGTAGATTATTAAAATTTTAAAAACTGTTTACTGCAAATAAAAGAAATTTTCAAGTTACAGATGTACTTTGCAAGACTAATTAACTGCGAGTCCGTGATTTGTGGACACCCAAATTAAAATTTCCAAAGTTGATTGTTTAAGTAGGCTTGTAGGTAGGCCTAAATATAGTAATATGTACAGTGTTTAAACATTATTAGAATTACGTGCATGGTTAACTGAAGATTTAAATATTAGCATCATATACCTTCGTTCATAAAATATGACGGTGATTACCTTAGACATTAGCTAAACAAAAGAATTCAAAATGAATGAAAAGTTACACAATTATGCAAAATTCAGAGTGAAGTCATTTTCTTTTCTTTTTTTCGTGTCGTTGTATTAGTTTAGAAGTTTGGTGTCCCTTTCGTTAAATGTTAGCTTTGAGATACTGGTTTTAAAGTCCTTGAAACCTGTTACGAGCTATTGTATTTTATCTTGTAGAAGATTATTATACCATATTTACATACAAAAAAGTTAGTAATTGACAAAATTACTTTTTTTTTAATAAAAAGTGAAGTTAAAAATACAGTAGTTTACTTTTCACAAAAGACAGAGAAAGTAGTGAAAATAAATTATAGGGTTAAAATGATTGAAGAAAAGGAAGTCGTTGCATCACACCGTATAGGAAGAAAATTGGCTTTGTGAAGATGATAGCATAATCATTGTGGCTACTCACCTATTCTAAAAGAACGCTGAATGCCAGAAAATAGAAAATTAATTGGTTGATGGAGAAATTGCAGAAACGTATTGAAATAGAAACTATTTTTACAAGCTCCCGCTGGAATAATGAGGGAAAAGTTGCTTGAGCTTTGGTGCATAGACTTGAAATTATTCTTTTGATTTTTAGAAAGACTGGTCTGAAAGGGCTATTATTGTCTATTCACCATGTTTTTGATGTATCAAGATGTTTGAGTGCAGCTTCAGCAATCCTGACCATAGGAGGGAGTAATACTCAAATGAGAGGGCACGTGGCTTCTATAAATGATAGCCAACTGGTTGCTCGTGAAGAACACTTTTTGGTGACTATTTTAGCTAGTGCTATGATAAAGGGTATCCAGGAAAGGTTCGTGGATGTTGAAGCCTAAAATCGCAATGGTAGAAGATAATGAAATCTCGCTATTATTTAAAGTTACGCTAGGTGTTGGTTGGTTGTTTCTGTTGCTATTTGCTAAATAGGATAGTTTAGAATGGATTGGAAGATGTTATATTGCTACAACCCCCACTCTACCACACGAATAAGGTTAGAGTTTAGTGAGTGGGTGATGGGTTGGCTATATTGTAGTTTGACAGAAAAGAAACTATGAAGTGTTGAGTCATCAGCATAAGAATGGATGGAATTTATCGTAGCAAAGAGGATTTCACTAATATAAAGAAGGAATAATGATGATAGGAAGGATTCTTGAGGAATGCAAGAGTTGTCTGAAAGAAAATCAGAAAAAAAAATGCCCGTCTAGTACTAAACTATTCTACGACCTGACAGAAAGGACGAAAGACAAGAGGTGAGGGGAAAAAAATCATTGGAACGAATTTTGAAAATGAGAGAACGATGTTTAGTGCTATGTCGTGGGTTTTGCCAGATTTGTTTATTGTTTGGCGTATGTGAATATTAACATCTCCCATGAAGAAGGAAGTATAGAAGTACGAAAAGATAGCTGAAAGAATTTGCTTATTTTTAATCATAATTATATTCAAGGTTAAACCTCGTCTTATTTTTCCGTCTTATTTTTCAATTTCCCGTTTCATACCCACGAAGTCCGTCTTAATTTGCACGAGTGATGGGTTCCAAGAGTACAGTCTCCGAGCTGGGGTTGGTGGTACCAGAGACAATGCAATGACCAGACGAATCAAAGGAAGATGAAATATTTACAGTGTAAGAATTAGGGTAGTTTGTGAGGAAGAACTCTGAAATAAATCCAGTGTGTTTATTGTTGTCAGGGATTCAAGTTTGTCCGTTAACTAGTTGGGTGATGCCGGTGAGTCGGGAGAAGCTTTCCCACTACAGTGTATGAGTCTACAGGAACAGAGTTAGTGAGAGCAGAGATTTTTAGCTACTCGAAATTGTGGACGTTGAAGTTTTTAAAGTATCATGAACTGGAGACAGCGTCCGTAGCTCAGTGGGTAACACTATTTTCCTATAAGCGAAGTGAAGACACTGAAGCCAGAGATTCGAATCCCGATGGTGCTTGTAATAATAATAATAATAATAATAATACAAGACTTAGAGTAATGGACCGCATTAGTTGATCTGATCGTTGTGCCAGTTTCTGGCTCTCGTAACTGATTATTATTACGAGTTAGACAGCTGTGTCTGCTAAAATTTGGTTCATGTGTTGTTGGAGAGTGTTTCAAATTAAGGAACTGAACGTCAGAGGAAAGTTTAAAGAATATAGATCCAACGGAAGTGTTGTGGTCTTGGAAGTAGAAAACTCGTAAAGGGAAAAAGCAAATTTAGAATAAGAATTATAATTGGAAACTTTAATAAAATATATCCCAGACCTTTCATAGCAATACATGTCGCCCTTAGGTTTGAGATTGGAAAAAAGATTATTGACAGTGAAACTGTAGTGGAAGAAGACAAAAGAATGGGAACTTCCTTCAAGAATAAGCGAATTGAACCGAATCAAGATTGACGATCAGTCCGCAGAATTTCCAATAAAGGAATAGTGAGTGGATTTTGACAAAAAAAGATTTCTATCCCCTTAGCGTGATGACGATTACAATGAACCCAGAGAAAGCCATCCTTCACTACCAGTGGGAGCGTTCCGAGTTACCCCACTCGACCTGTACCACTCACAAATGGCAAATAACTTTAGGTGTGTGTGTGTGGGAGAAATGAAAATTAACACATTGTTGGAGTTAAGTAAGATTATTTAGAGAAATTTCCTCTCATGATATTATCCAAATTCTCTTCGTAAAAGTAGAAGAAAGAAAAAGAAACCGTTCATAACTGCAGGTAGTAAATTTCATGCGTGCCTTTTATATTAACTGAGTATAGACAGACAGTTGACAAAAGTAAATAAACATCACAGCGATTGTCCTCAAGAACAAATGGCAAAGCTCATCAATAGAATGGAAGGTTGAATGGCAGAACTTAAAAGGAAAATGGCAGAATTTAAAAGAAAAAGCAACACGATTCTAAATATATCGAGTCAATAAACCTGTTATTATTTGACTTTTATTTCAAATAAAAAAACACTGGAAAAAAAACCGAAGGTGTGTCTCTTTACTTTTGTCAAGCCTATGCACATGTTTATAGAAAGCTAAAACTATCTTTTGCTTATCGCACTTATCGCATGAGTAATGGCGTGAAAGTAAATTTCTCTATATAACTTTAGGTGACTCTCGCAAGGTTTCAGTTCATACAAAAAAAATATATATGTATGTATATATATATATATATATATATATATATATATATATTATATAACACACACACACACACACCTTTGGTTAGCTTCCGCTCGAATTGTTCATTCTGACGAAGGTCAAGCTTTTCACTCCACCTTAGACCTACAGTTTAACGTGGAATCCGAACCACGCCCCACCAGCACCCCAGCGTCTAGGGCACCCAGGGTACCCATTTATCGACCAACCACTTTCCTTATTGTGTGGAAGGATGAACAGTTGGGTTTTGCTGCGCGCCGGCTGCCGTCAACGGGTCTCGAGCCCGGGGCCGATGGACTCGTAGTCAGCGACGCTAACCACTACCCACCGAGGCGCATATATATATATATATATATATATATATATACACACACACACACACACACACACACACATACTCGTGTGTGTATGTATATATACAGTGTATGTATGTATGTATACACCTGAACTTTTAGATACGTATTCTGACACACATTTGTGTCCAAAGTGTCTTAAATCCTTATAGAAACATGATCCCTGAGAGCTGGCAGGACAGCGTTATGCTAATTCCAGATCAACAAACTTATTATATGCGCAACAAATAAATTTCTATAATGAATCAGATATTGGAAGAGTCGTAATAAAATTGAGAAGTTATAATGAAAATGTGAAAATGAGAAGTGATCCACCAATATAAAAATGATAATAATGACGATAAAACCAATACAAAATTTCAACTAATCAATTGATTATCATAAAAAACTTTTTTTTTTATTATAAGAATAACGGTAAAATTTAATCTGTAGTGTTGCAGTTATGATGATCAATAATACCAATACTAAAACTTAATTACCAATTATATTTAAGCTGCAAAATAAATAAATTTTTTTTGGGGGATTGTTTAACCTCGTTCGTAATAATAAAGGTCGTATTACGGAGGGGGTACCTACGGCTTTACGCGGGATCCGAACCACGGGTCGCTTAATCTCAACGCGGAAGACGATCTCCCATCCAGACCCAGACCCAATGTCGCTTATCTTCGCTGATCTACAGAAAGCGGTGTTGCGACAAGACAACGACGTACCCCAAATACAGTAAATCCATTATAATATGGAAATTAGAGTGAATTGCAATTTGCTAATTAACCGATAAAGTAAATATTAAAAGAAGCCCACATAATACACGCATGTATTACTATCATATTATTGGGCAACTGCAGCTCTGTCAAAGTAATATTTAATAAGTCATTATTATAACAATTTGATAAGGAATTTAATCACATCTGTAATTAATTTGAATATATATATATATATATATATATATATATATATATATATATATATATAACGTAAAGAACGACGCTTGTATAGGAGATATTCCACGCAAGACGAGAGAGAGAGAACGAAACAAATGAAAAAATGAGGTAACCATTTGTTTCTTTCTCTCTCTCTCGTCTTGCGCGGAATATCTCCTATACAAGCGTCGTTCTTTACGTTATTTATACTGCGTGTTCTTTGCAGTTGAATGTATATAATGTTACGGCATGCGGGAGGTGCCCCCTTGGGGCATTGGTTTCTGCGAGTATGTAGAAGAATTACGGCATTTGGAAGAGTGAGGCCCATGGTGTAATGGTATCGCATCTGACAGGCAATCGGAAGATCCCGGGTTCGATTCCCGGGTGGTTACCTCATTTTTTCATTTGTTTCGTTCTCTCTCTCTCTCGTCTTGCGCGGAATATCTCCTATACAAGCGTCGTTCTTTACGTTATTTATACTGCGTGTTCTTTGCAGTTGAATGTGTATATATATATATATATATATATATATTTATTTATTTATTTATATACAGTATATATATACACACACACCTTACCTTATATTACAACCTTACAAAGGTTTCGTGCGATGATTTCTCATTTCGCGAAGGTCAAGCTTGTCGCCCCTCCCGAGTTGGCCTGGTGAAGTAGTGAGTTGGATTCTTGCGCTCTCCACCTCACATAGCCAGGTACGCCCGGCTCATCGGGAATTGTTCTGAGCCAGGCGTCTAGTCTTCTTTTGAAGATTTCCACTGCAATTCCCTTCGTGTTTCTTAGGTCTTTGGGCAACTGATTAAACAGTTTTGGTCCTCTCACTACAAAACTATTTTCTTTCAGGATTAAGGATGTTCCCTGTCTCGCCTTCAATTTGGGAATACGACACAGTCTACCGCTTCTACTTTCCACCGTTGTTTGGGGAGTTATAGGGTTCAGAGTAACATTAGGGACTAGTTTCTCCATTATTTTCCAAGTGTAAATAATGGTGTATCTCTCTCCTCCTTTCCAGTGAATATAGGTCTAGTTCGCGTAACCTTTCCCAGTAATTTAGTTCTTTGCACCCATTGATCTTGGCTGTGAAGCTTCTTTGGATCCACTCCAGCTGTCTAATGTCTTCTTTTTTATATGGGGATGTTAGGACCGAGCAGTATTCCAATTTGGGTATTATCAGGGTTTTCAGTAGAGGAATCATTACATTCCTGTCCCTTCGTTTAAAGGTTCTCAATATCTGACCCGTTATTCTCTTTGCTCTGTTTACTGCTATCTTATTTTGTGTTTCAAATTTCGCATCATCTGTCATTACAACCCCTAAATCTTTTGCTCTGGAATTTCTCTGAATTTGCTGTCCATTTGGGGTATAATATTCCATGGATTTTAGGTCTTCTCTTTTTCCGTACCGTAATAGCTGACATTTCTCGGTGTTAAACTTCATATTGTTGTCTTTCGTCCACTTGTAGATTCTGTTTATGTCGGTTTGTAGAGATCCTATGTCTTCTGGGTTTCTTATTTTTCTACTGATCTTTGTGTCATTTGCAAAGGATGTTACTGTGCTGTCTCTGGTAACGTCCTCATCTATGTCAGTTAGCATGATTGTGAAGAGTAGTGGAGCTATATATATATATATATATATATATATATATATATAATTTTAAATGATAAGGAAAAGCCTTAATATTGGGATTCTATGGTATTTGGGCCTGCTGTCAATTTAATAGTTATAAATGACTTAACAGTGCTGTGTTTGAAGGGTTTTCTAAATGTTTCCGTCCGTGTGGCAAAACGATCTGAGCACGCTCTTGATCCTTATCGGGCAATTGTCTGTCTCACCGCGCCTTACACAACACACACACACAGCGACCACTTAACTTACTCACTGGTTAATGGGGTCACAGGTGAGTTGACTTTCTAACCAATTATTTTAGGAATTATTTTTTCACTCTTCAGTTATTTCGCCTGAGAGTTAGAGCAAGATTTTTCACCGCGAGGGTCAAGCGTAGAGTAGACTGAAGAGGGTTTGCCATCTTTCAGATTTTACGCAAAGTGAACGCGCTATAGATGTCCCTTTCCTACGTTAGATCAATGAGGCTTAAGCGCCATTAAGTCTGGGTAGTAGCTGGATGGAAGGTCGCCCTCTGCGTTAAGATGATGTAGCGAAGCGTGGTTCTAATCCCGGTAAAACAGTATATTACACCGATGACCCATTACACACACACACACACACACACACACACAACTATTCCGTGCATATAAACATGCAAGACTGAATTTATTTTGTAGTGCTCGAGGTAACATAGAGCTGAACCCGGAAAGTGTGTGCCATTACCTGACTTAAAGCTAACTCCCACAGTTCAGTGGGTAACATCGTTTCTTTATAAGCGAATGAAGACACTGAGATCGGGAGTTCGACTCCCGATAATGCTGGTTAATAATAATCCAGAAGTCAGCGGAATTGGCCACATTAGTTAGCCTGAGCACTGTTCCATGTAAATTATCTTTTATTTGAACACACACACACACACACACACACATATATATATATATATATACACACACACACATATATATATATATATATACACACACACACACTATATATATATATATATATATTTCACGTAAAGTGAGTGCTTCTGGCACCACATAAATTAGATTTTTAAAGATTACCTTTTTTGGGGGTTGGGTTGGGTTTTTGAACAAGTGTTCAGCATTGACTCGTGTTCGACCCTTTGCAGTATTCCACCTCATTTTGGGGGACTTTTAATAGTACCTATTTATCTACTAACCAATGAAAAGTTTGAATAGCTGGGTGTGAGCTGCACGCCGGCTGCCCTCGCCGGGAATCGAACCCAGGCCGATGGATTCGTAGTCAGCGACGCTAACCACAATACACCATCGAGGCAGTATACGAATAGTATTCATATAGCAATTACCTTCGAACCTAGGTACGCAATGTGGAGTACATAAGCCTTTGCCTGGATCAGAAAATCAAACAGATATAATTTGGAGGAATTTCCTAATATAAGAATAAATGTAAAAATTTACCTTACAAATTACAAAAATCGAAACTTATTTTATTTTTGGTAATGGTTTGTAATACGTAAATACATAAACTAAAGCAGCTTCAAATATTTTTCTTTAATAATCGATCGGTAATTGAGTACTAAGCAAGTAATAGCAAAAAATATTTAGGTTTTAAGTTTGTGCCAATTAGAGCGTATGGATCAAGTTTTTGATTATTTATAATTCAAATATATTCTTCTGGTGTTCGAAGCAAACTCATCTATATACAGTGTCGTAGAAACTTGGACTTGATTTAACTTTCATCAGTAATTCCTTTTCGATACTAAGAAGTCCTAGAACTTCTATGTATACACACACACACACACACACACACACACACACACACACATATATATATATATATATATATATATATATATATATATATATATATACAAAATTACGATATTTGGATGATTACAAATAACACCACTTCTGGCACTGCATGACCTTGAAATGATGAAAGTCTTGAGGCTTCGTTGGCAACTTGACTGTAATGCGTGACGTTGCCAGCGTTCACCATCCCAGCACTTCTAAAATAAACTACATATAATAAAATAGTTAAAAATTACTCTTATTCTGAAGTTGATTTACTACTCACACTTAATAGTTAAATTACAATTATATACGAGTCGTGCAGCATGTAACTAAGGTAATCATACTTCATAAAATTTTAACTTTATATGGACTGTTTAGAGCTGAAACGCAAATTGAGAGTTGCGTACATTGTGGCATTTTTCAGTCAGTCTCAGCCAGGGAAATGTATCCTAGCCAATAGCCATGTACTCTCGCAAATCAGAACCAGATTAGCTCACAGGGCACCCGAGCGTCACGACTTGAATTATGTCCTTCCAGAACAAAAGTGTGCGAGATCTTTTATTCGCATGACTTAAATTTCATTTAGATATTTTTTATTCACAACAAAAGAAAGTAGAATAGAAGTTTAATTAGGCTAATTTTATCTTATGATAAGTTTTCTTTGGGTATGCTGAGCGTACTTTGTGTACCCTGACTGCACGCAACTGACAAATAGTATACATATAAACAGTATACATATAGTTAAGTCTGTTAGTTCCCCTCGTATCGATAGACAATTTAGAAGTTGAAAGATGTTTTTGAAGTAACGTAGTACATTTACTACTAAAAATAAAATAAGATGCGTGATGTTGCCTGTCAGGGTCAGATCTATTCCAGGATGGGGTCACAGTCGCGTATACTCGCACTTAGATTTTATTTACTTTACTGCCAAGGTAGTTTTGAAAGAAGTTCGCCTAAAAATTTTAAAAAGTATAAAAAATTACTAAAAAGTAATGGTTTTTTTTTTATTACTGTCCCCCCCTACACCATAAAAAATAAATATCTGAAAAAAACCCGGAATATTAGTAATTTTTTTATGCTTTTTTAAAATTTAAGTTCTATCTATATAAGAATTTTTCGATTACATCGGCATTTTATCATGGAATCCCAGTAAATTAGATAAAAAAAAATCAGGAAAAGTCTGCGGGGCCAGATAAAATTCTTACTCGGGCCGAATGCGGCCCGCAGGCCATACATTTGATAATAATAATAATAATAATTAAAAAATAAAACTAAAGAAGTTAACTGTCATTTTAGCCCTTTCTCAAAGGGCAAAATATTTTGTAGAGACTTCGATGCACCTTTAGAGAATGATCCAGTTTTGTTTTCCGAGCCTGAATTCTTTCAGTTGATAAATATATGAGTATTCACCTTTTTGTTTATACAGGGTGTACATAAAGTCAGGATCTATTTTTGTGAAGCGCTTGGAAATTATATGGAATTCAATCATAAAATGATAAAGTGGTAACATTTATTAAATAATTAAGAGTAGGATTCGACGTGACGCCCATCAGTATCCCTGCACAGCTCAAATCGTTCCATGGGCGCCCGCAGGATTTTTTCCAAGGGGGGGCAAAATTTAATGTATTAATAGGTAGGGACCGGAGCAAGCAAAAAACTTTTGACCCCTTAGGAACCAGCAGGTTAATTCTAAGCAAGTTTAGTGTTGCATTTTCTGTAATGGAAAATGCAAATATATATTGTATGTACATACAATGCACATGATAACAATCATTTATTTTATTTATAAAAGAAACATGATAGAATGAAGAAAAAAGCACACTGAAGTAAATGTTGTACCTAATTTGAAAACGGTGTTTCGAGCATCACCTACACTGCTCATTTGAATAGGAATTGTAGTCGTCTGAGGTCACTACCAAAATTATGAACAACCTTTTCCATAAAATCAGTTTTGTTGGAGTTGATTTTCTCCCGGTGAACAAATAAAAAGGTAGCAACCTTTTATCATGCACACAAATAAAAATTTTCACCCTTTAGGAGGCAGTTGGATACTTTTCAGCAAGTTTAGGATATAAATATTTTCTTAGAAAATATTTTCTTAGAAAATATTTAATATATTTTCTTGGCATTTCCAGGGGGAGGCAAGCGCCCCCCCTTGCCCCTACCTGCGGGCGCCCATGAATCGTTCCGCAGCATTTCTAAACACATTCTGGAGCATTTGCGGGGTTATGTTATCTGCAGCAGTTCGTATACGTGTACGTAAGTTTTCAAGACTCGTAATCTTCGTCTGATAGACGTGCGATTTGATAAAGCCCCATGCAAAGAAATCTAAAGGGGTTAAATCTGGTCATCTCGCTGGCCAAGGTCTGTTGCTTCCGCGTCCGATCCAGCGATTTGGAAAACGTCCATTTAGATAATCCTGAACAATTTTGGCATAGTGACAAGGAGCACCATCATGTTGATAGACGACGGGGATTACTGTATAACGGGTGTCCCATAAAAAAGGGTACATTTTAAAAAGGCTATAAAATCAACATTTGTCATTTAATTTTAATAAAACTTTTACACAATAAAACATACGTATTTATCTATATGCAAACAAGTTTTCAGACTAAAATATTAAATAATTCAAATTCTATCAACATTTAACGAAAGAGTATGATTTTTCTACTTAACATGCAAAAATTATTAAACCTTTTTAATATTTTTTTTATAAAAATAATTTTTAACGTAAAATTTACCTGAAATTATTAAAAAAATTGTTCGAAATGCTTTCCTTCCATCTCAATAACTTTTTTTATTCTTGGCTGGAATTCATCTATGGCTCGATTTACTTGTTCCCTATGGAAGCTCTTCCCATTTTTGAATGATGATCTCGCGTAAATGAGCGACATCTTTTATCCTAGTTCTGTAGACTCGCTCTGTTAAGTTCTCCCATATTCCGGCCAAGAATAAAAAAGTTATTGAAATGGAAGGAAAGCATTTCGAACAATTTTTTTAATAATTTCAGGTAAATTTTACGTCAAAAAATTATTTTTATAAAAAAAAATATTAAAAAGGTTTAATAATTTTTTGCGTGTTAAGTAGAAAAAAAATATTCTTTCGTTAAATGTTGATAGAATTTGACTTATTTGATATTTTAGTCTGAAAACTTGTTTGCGTATAGATAAATACGTATGTTTTATTGTGTAGAAGTTTTATTAAAATTAAATGACAAATGTTGATTTTATAGCCTTTTAAACTATACCCTTTTTTTGTGGCACACCCGTTACATATATATTTTTTTAATTGGGGTTATTTAGCCTCCTTCGCAACATCTAAGGTCATATGACGGAGGGGACCTACAGCTTTACGTGGGATTCGAACCACGGGTTGCTACATAATCTGGGAGTAGAGGACGGTCTCCCATCCAACTACTACCCAGACCCAATGTCGCTTAACTTTGCTGATCTCCGGGAAGTGGTGTTACGACATTGTCCACGACGTAGCCCATATAATATATATATATATATATAGTGTCAGATAGCCTTAATGGAAAGTCGAGTGTGTGATAATTCACAGATATAAAAATTTTTTTTTTAGTGAGATAATACTTTTCGTATCTCGGAACATTAAAACTGTATATTAAAAAATCGAGAAACAATTTTACTATCGGAAAAAAGTTAATGCTGATTAGGTTTGGTTACGCTGAGTTAGGTAAATTTAATTTAGGTTAGGTTAGGAACTTTGGAAATACCCTTCGAAGCCGAAATTCCTTCCGGGTCGCTTATTATCCCCTTCTCGGTTCGATGGTAGTAAGGTTATGATGTTAATTAGTTAATTTGGTTTATTCGTGTGTGTCTGTGTGTGTGCGCGTGTGTGCGCACGGCTGCCGGCAGGATTTGGGAGTCCCGGGGCTTAATATGGTGTAAGAGGCCCCTAATAATAGTACTTGTTTATAGGGAAACCAGAGCAGGAAGGGTCTCCTTCTCGGCGGCCCTGTGTGTGTGTGTGTGTATGTAGAAGAAATTTGAGTGTACACAAATTATACACAAAAAAACAGCGAACATGTGCAACCTAAAACTTTCATTCGTCCATGGTATGAGCAGGTTGGATGTCTGCACGGCATAATCAAATAAAATAAATATTAACATCAGAGAAGTACCTTTAAAAAAGAAAATAATAAATTCTAAACACGATTTTCAAATATTTTTTCATTCACTGAATACAGTTAAGTGTCTCTTTGTTTTCAGATGTTGCTTTCACTGATGAAGAGTGCTGTCATTTTGAGCATTTTCAGCAGCGTTTCCTGTTTGCCTTCTTCAGGACGAGAAGGAAGAGGTAATATTTAACATATATATATGTATATAATTTATTTATTTATTTATTAGGATGCTTCTTGGCTATAGGGATGAATTTTTTTTTTTAATTTAAACGTTCTACCCCCAAAAATTGTTCCATGTGATGAAAAAACTGTCAATTTTCTTTTAAATTGATTAATATATTTAGAGGTTGCTCAAGAACACTGAAATTTTAGCTACTGCTTACTACATCATATGGCATTGTTCCGGTTCTAGCCGATTTCTTTGTCGTTCAATTTTCCATATCTCATCAGTTCATATGTTTTATAATTTTTTTATTTTCTTTGTTTAGTTTAGTCTCCTGTATATACTAGGGGTGGGGTGGGATGGGGGGTAAAACCAATGGCGGATTAATGGCCTGATAGGCTTCGGGCTGATTGATCCAAATGAGCCTATGGTTACGTTTGATCATGTTCATTACGTTACATATATGATTCTGAAAACATAGGCCAGTATATTCAACAAAAAAAGCATATATTCTGTACTTTCATGCCGTATGGGAGCAAATGAGACCATCAAATTTTATGAGATTTTAGTCATTCTGGAGATATAACATAAGTGTTTTTTTGTGGCATGAAAAGTAAACGAAAATCAGGTATGAAAGAGTTAATACAATTCCTATGTTCTTTGGTGGGTCCACGTTCTTTGGTGGGCCTATGTTCCTTGGTGGGGCCACAGCTCCATCAGCCCACTGTTTAATCCGCCACTGAGTAAAACTTCAAGGTTATTGAGCGACCTTTAAATCTTACTCGATTTGTAAAATATTTTACATTGTTCTTTCATCAAAATGAACGATTCTAGAAGGTAGGAGCATAGAATTTCCAACTTTAGAAAATAGGAAGCACCCTAATCTATATACGTATATTAAGGTGGTTTTTAGTTCCAGGGGTGAAATTTCAAAATGAAAATATCTTAAGTCTTACTCCTTCAATTTGTTACCATTTCTTAAAAAATTATTTGTGATAATATGATGTAAATAAAAAATAATATTTAAAGGTCGCTCAAAGCACTTGAATTTTGTAACTATTTGCTCAACATAGAACTGCTTAATTTCTTTGTTGCATCAAAATTAAATAAGGCTAAAAGCATTTTATACAAATTCAATCATAAAAAATAAAATGCATTATATTCTTAACGTAGTTATAGTTTTTACTTCAACTAAAAGTATACTAAATATAGAAAAAAGGCAAATGGCACTTTTTTTTTTTAAAGCACATTTACAAAATAATTATAGCTTTTCCTTCAATTAAGCAAATGTATGCATGCAAGAAAATGGCAAATGGCACCTTTTACATTTCAAAACAAAATAGATGACATTTATAACATAAATCAAGCTTTTGCTTCAACTAAAAATAATATAAGCAAGACAATAGAAAATGGTTATGTTTGACTGAGCAATCTTTTCAAAGGTTTGGGGAAGCGCTTCCAGTGGTCCTCTACCACTTGGAGAAGATATTGCTTCTGTTCTTCGTTGCAGGTTGTTCATTCATTAAATGAGGTCATCAACGCGACACTACGTTCAGCAAAGTCATTCCCGATTCGAATGCCATGTTCAACGTCTCGGGGCATTCTTCCACGATTTGTCCTCGTTCCAAACGGAGGGATCTTTTCAGTGAAGGTCATTGGGATATCCAGAATGGTGAATAATCTCTTCGTGTTCGAAGTAACAAAGTTATGTATTTCAGGAATCTCGTAGCCCCCACTGCCATTTAAATTGACTCTCTTGGGTATATCAGAAGATTCCTCCTCGTCTAAGACTTTTACCACCTCACTTTTCTCACTAATGGAAATCGAGGAATCGAAAAGGTAAAATCTCCGAGTTCTTCGCTCAAATACCAAAGATGGCGAGACAGGGCCTTTGCAGCCACACGTGAAGCCGAATCATCAATATCTCGGAACTTTATAATCTTCCCGACAAGCTCAATATCATTTCTAGGAGCCCCGATTGCATGCGAAGCTGTAAACCAGGACTGGATATACGTAAACCATCAAACTGAAAAGGACGAAACGGCGAATCCCAGTTGCCTTCCGAGAAGTAAGTCGAAACTGTTGCCTGAAAAGGAAGATTTTGTCAACATACAGGGTGTTTCAGAAGGAAAGGTCAATACTTCGGGAGGTGATAGTATCGGTCATTGTGAGGAAAAAATGTTCATATGAACATGTGTCTAATTCTGAATGGTTACGGAGATAGAGCTGTTTAAATCTGATGCGCGCGCAGCTCTTCCTTCCCCTTCCCTCCCCTATAACCTTGAACCATGTAAGCTGTAATGTAAGCATGTAACATAAGCCAATCGACAGCTGACTGTTGTGAGTGGCATTGTTTGGTGTTTGAAGCAGTGTTAAGAATGCCACACACCTTCACACATGCCGAATATGCAGATATGGTGTACGAGGGGAATCCAAAAAGTTTCCGGAAAAGTTTAATAATTCAATCATTTCAAATCAGAATTTAATGAATTCTTGTTTTGACATGAATTTGGACCTTCATACATATTAGGCCATGCTAAGACTTACACAACCTTGGTGACAGTGCTTTAAGACGGAGTTAAAAAGAACCCTATTTTTCATGGCAACGGAAATCTCAAAATTCGAGTGGAGAGCTGACATTAAATTCCTAACAAAACTTAAATGGAAACTACCACAAATACTTGATGCCTTACGTGAAGTTTATGGAGATGAAGCACCTAAGAAATCAGTCGTTTATGACTGGATCAAAAGATTCAAAACGGGTCAAGAGGTTCTTAATGATAACCAAAGGAGTGGAAGGCCATCAACATCAATTAATCAAGAAACTGTTGCTGCTGTTCGGTCACTATTCGAAAAAGATCGTCGAATTTCCTGTGAAATAATAGCCAATGAGGTGGGTATCTCTCGTGGTTCTGCTCATTCTATTTTGGTGGATACCTTAGAACTTAGCAAACTTTCTGCTCGGTGGGTGCCTAAAGCGTTGCGCCAAGAACAGTTTGACCAAAGGGCTAGTCTTTCTGTTGATCTTCTGAATCGAATGGAAGTTCATGAAGATTGTTTTATGCATATACTTGTAACAGGGGATGAAACCTGGATTTATCAGTATGATCCGGAAAGCAAAGTTCAGTCAAAACAATGGCTCCCAAGAGGATCAGATGGCCCAATCAAATTTAAAGCAGAAAGATCAGCTAAAAAGTAATGGCTACAATTTTTGGGATTGTGAAGGAATAATTTTAGTGGACTTTCTTGAAGGACAAAAAAAGTCACCGCCCAATATTATGAAAATGTTTTGAGGAAGCTGAAAGATAAGCTTGTTGAAAAAGACCTGGTAAACTTCATCGCGGGGTGCTTTTCCATCACGACAATGCACCTGCTCACACTGCAAATGCCTCAAGAGCCGTGTTACGGGAATTTCGATGGGAAATCATACCTCACCCCCCCTACAGTCCGGATCTAGCCCCTTCCGACTTTTTTTTATCCCCAAAATTGAAGGATCACATAAAAGGAACGCGTTTCGACTCGATAGCAGATGCCAGAACAGCAGTTTTGAGATGGTTTCAGTCGAAAAACTCTGAATTTTATAAAATGGATTGGAACGCTGGAAACATCGCTTAGGAAAGTGTATAGAGATAGGTGGGAATTATGTCGAACGTTGTTGAGCAATCCTAAACGTATATCCTCTTTTGTTTTCTTTTATTAAAGTTATTTGACCATTCTGGAACTTTTATTAAAGGGTTTTTGTATTAAAGCTTTTTAATTTTCCGGAAACTTTTTGGATTCCCTACGTATGTCTACGGTTTTTGCGATGGAAGTGCAACAGCTGCTGTTGCAGAATACCGTCGACGGTTTCCGAACCGCAGAATTCCGGATCGAAGAGTGTTTACCAGGGTTTTCAACACATTGCGTGAGATTGGTACACTTCCCAGCGCTCATGTTTCATCTGAACATAAAGGTCAACAAGATGTGGATAAAGTGGAAAACATTCTTCAGTTGGTAGAGCGTAGTCCTACTACTAGCTCACGAAGAATTTCTACACGTCTCGGTGTACCACACACAAGAGTATGGCGAACATTACGTGAGGAAGGCTTGCATCCATATCATGTACAGCGTGTACAACACCTTCAACCAGGAGACGCTGCCATGCGACTGGAATTTTGTCATTGGGTAAATGCTAACCGCCGATTGCTTCGGTTAATACTGTTCACAGATGAAGCTACTTTCACCCGTGACGGTATCAACAACACTCGTAACTCTCATCGGTGGTCAGACGAAAATCCAAATGCCACTGTGGAAACAAATTTTCAACATCGCTTCTCTGCCAATGTGTGGTGCGGTATCATCGATGATCAGCTGATTGGCCCTGTTACTTTAGAGAATCGTCTTACAGGACAAAGTTACCTAGAATTTCTGCAAAATGAATTGCCAGGACTATTGGAGGATGTTCCTTTGGCTACACGCGCTGGTATGTACTTTCAGCATGACGGAGCTCCTCCACATTCTACCCGTCTG
Source organism: Bathynomus jamesi (assembly GCA_023014485.1). Lineage (NCBI taxonomy): Eukaryota > Metazoa > Arthropoda > Malacostraca > Isopoda > Cirolanidae > Bathynomus > Bathynomus jamesi. The sequence continues at coordinate 40,170 of JAJOZX010000527.1, forward strand.
GTGGTGCAATACCTAAATCAAACTTTCCCTGGTCGATGGATCGGCCGCGGTGGTCCCATTCAATGGCCACCAAGGTCTCCAGACCTCTCTCCGTTAGATTATTGTTTGTGGGGGTGGATGAAAAGTCAAGTTTACAAAAGAAAGGTGGATACACGAGACGAATTGCTCGCGCGCATTTTGGATGCTGCTGCTCGCATAAAGGAACGTCAAGATCAACTCAGACGAACAACACGCGATCTTCGCACACGAGTTGCAAAGTGCATTGAGGTTGACGGCGGGATTTTCAAAAACATATTGTAAACTGTAACAAATTTGTCATTTCCATATCTGATACCATTCAAAATGCCAATGTTTAAACATTAAATGTTAGAAACAGTAATTGGTTTCTCTTTCTTGATTACCATTAACAATGCTTTTGTATTGGTAGATTCAAACAGCTCTATCTCCGTAACCATTCAGAATTTGACACATGTTCATATGAACTTTTTTCCTCACAATGACCGATACTATCACCTCCCGAAGTATTGACCTTTCCTCCTGAAACACCCTGTATATCAGTCGAGCCATCCATCTCGCTCGGTGGAGAGCTCCAGGCTGTCGGATGCTAATGCCACGAGGTGGGGTCTCGCCAAGAATGATTAGAGAGCTCAAGTAACTCCCTGTAATCATCTCGAGCATGGTTTTCCTTCAATTGGTGGGGAGAGAAGGAGCTGATTTTCTCCTTAATGGGTTCCACATGCATCTTCGAGTCATTCTCATCCGCAAGGGTGCGAATGCATCCGTGGTCAAAGGTACCAAATTGATCTTTGAACCTCTTGAAGAGGGGAATTTCAGGCTCTGAGGACTTTGAAGTCATGGTTTCTGAAAAAATATTTTCTAACATCACTTCAAGTATATGATACCGACAAGCAGCATGAAGAAGGGAGCGACCAAGCTTCTGTTCGGGTCGAATACACATTCCACTCCATTCTCCAGTACTGCTAGGAGTGGTATCAAATGACATGATCTTGATTTGATTCTCTATGCACCAATTTTGGAGGCATTGCATGACTGCATTTGCTTGAGATTTTTCAGTTCCTGACGATAGTTTAAGGGACACCAGTAGCTTATCCACGCCAGCTACTGACACCAGCACTGAGAGACAGTCCACTTTGTTATGAGATCCCGTTGTGTCCTGTAGGATTTTGCCATCCAATGAACGGTCAAGGGTACATTAACTTTGAAGTCTCTCTGAATCTCAGCTGCGATATCTGCTCGAAACTGGACATGGGCACTTCTAATGGAGGACCGGTTGAGAGCCAGCTCCTTCATATCGTGACCGAAGGATGATGCAAATATGGGAAGGACAAAAGCAGCACTTCGGACTGGCGTCTTAGTTCGATCGAGGGCAGCAACAGTTGCTCGATTCAGTACCTGCAATGGACGACGGCTACGTTGTCTCTGTTTTGGAAGTGGAGGCATAACGTCATCTGCCTCGCTTGAGGAAAAGGATGACTCCACCTGGACTGCTCTAAATATTATTTGATTTGACTAAAATTTCATCTCTCGGTTTATCTCTAGAGAGAAAACAAATGTAGGGAGTAAAATCTGTAAAACTTAGCTTTTTTATTTTCGCAACCACCCTAATATATACAGTATATACTGTTTATTGTTTTAATGAAAAACCTTTTAGAGCGCTTTTTTTGTTTTTTATTTCTTTCTGTTATAAGCAACTGAGCAGTGCTGCTCAAACCTTTTGGGCTCTATACCCATTACACATTGACTTACTGTTCACGTACCCCTTCCATATTTTAACAATTATCCTATTTCATACTGTGTCAAGAAATTTGTGCCACACTATTATAAGTATTACATGAACAAAATCGAATTTCATAATGTCGACGTTCGGCTTTACGCAAGTATATTGGATTTCAGATTTCAAACTAATTTCAGGCTTTCAAAGAAATTTACTGACCTAACCTACTCTAGCACAACCTAACCGGGCATAATGTAACCTAACCTGACCTAATTTAAATTAAATCTTTCGTATCGACATTGAGCAGACCCATTTTGTTCCTTTACCCGTATTATAACTAACTTCATATTATAAATTCAATCCTCGTCATCAGTATTATAAATATAGAATTAAATAAAATAGCATTTGTTCTCTCGTGTCGCGTACCCGTTGTTGACTTCACTCGTACCCCCATGGGTAAACGTACCCCAGTTTAAGAACCACTGCGATAGAAAATCCGTTTACATAGAAAATAAATAGTTCCAATAAATTATTTTTTGTACGTTGTAAAAAGGAATATTTTGTATATTGTATTTTAAATATATAAATTAGATTTCCTTTTAATTAAACGTATACTTACAGGGTACAGCATAAGCATAAGGGAAAAGGAGAGAATAAAATTTTGTGCATGGGGTAATATTACATTGGTTTGTTTGGAAATGTACGAGTATATTACATCACTTTTTGTTTATATGATGCTGCTTTAGCATGCAACATTTTAAAAAATCTTTTATTATTATTTATATTGTAATTCTATCAAAGTATAAACATTTTAGGGAAAATTTGCTAATTTTTTTTATATTTATAACAGCAATAGTAAAATTAAATATTTTCGTTTGCCGAAGCCAAGCGTTTTCCGGTGCTTTACTAAATCTATATTTTCTTACGCTTGATTTTGAAATATATGTAATACTGCTAATAGATAATATGATCTATGCTCTGCTGTAAAGAATATTTCGAAATTGCCATAGAAATAGTTTAAATATTAAATGACTTGGTTTTTTATTTTAGAGTTTTTTCACTTATAATTGAGAAATAACAGGGGATTGGGGGCTGTCGTGAGGAATAAAATGGGACTACAGAGTTTTCAAATTATCTTTATCAATAAAAGCTAAAGTGCCAGCAAAGGCTTATTTATTCAGAGGGTTAAAGAATGTTTGCAGCCGTATTTCGCCGAAACAATGCATGAAATTTTTGAAATATTTATTTGACATGTTTTTTTTTCTTTTCGCAACTATAGAAGGAATCATGAAAGGAGGAAGGGGCGGGGGGGGCTTCTTATTTTTATTTGTGTAAATGTTTGTGTAAAGGGACTTGTCTCGGAAGTCCATAATAGTTCTCACCCATGCAGTCCTAAAAAAAAGCGAATATCATAATATTATTTCACATACATATTTTGCAAATAGCATAAGGCTATTTCACAACCAATAATATTTTATTTATTTTTCTTTTTTAGTATTTTTTCCACGGATTTTATATTCGACAAAAATTTTCTTCCGTAATTGTATATTCTTTCTTGACACATACTGCCAATACCAATTTAACCCCATTGTACTGACACCGTGACACGTTTCTCAGAGTTTATGAAACCCACAATTTTAAATAGTGACACCGTGTGTGTAAGTCTTTGTTTTGTCCATTTACTTTATGGTTTTTGTTTATAAATTCGACTTCAATTTCCACTGTCACAAACCTGAAACACAATATTTTCTTAAGGGTTCTCTTAATTTGGATCCTGATGTAAGAAACTTACATTCTGAAAATGTAAAACTGGTATAACCAATACTATTTATCGAACCTTGGGTCAACTTGTGACACTCAGACTGATAGGAAGAGATCGTCTCTGCGTGTACTCTTCCACTTGTAGAGACTGCCGAGAGATATGTTGGTGAAACTGTAGATTTAGCTGGATGGTTGTATCAACATCGATATACTTTAAATTTTAGAGTAACTGGAATAGCTGTTGGCTCAGCGTCATGATGACCTCTATTACTATATAAACTTTCATAATGTTGCATGAGGTACTTGCTGAAGTTCCTAATTTGGAAGAGAGCTCCTGAAGTCATATGACGCGTTCGGTGGAGAAGGGGCGAACGCCACAAAATTCGAAAAATGAGTTTTTTGTCGTATATTATCCTTTAAAACCTTTGCTTTACCTATGCAAAAAATTAGATGTTACTCTGCATTCTTTCACGGTAAAATTTAGGCTTAAAGACAGGTGATAAACTAGCGAGATAGGTTCATCGAGGAGTTCAGGTGGTGCAGTGTCATTAGGAAATCAACAACTACTAAATTTACAGATGCAAGAAAGTTAATATTTGACTTTCAACACAAAGAAGGCTACGTAATATCTACTGCATACCGCACAACCCCAGAAAAAATCCTACAGTGTCAGTTTATTCAATCTAGCCCAACAGACACTGCAACCAAAGTATTCCCAATTGCTGCCAATAACTAAGGAAAAAATAAAAGATCTCAAAGAATTATCAGACCTAATGCCTGCAACTGCAGTGAACTATTATACAAGATTGTTAAAGGAACTGGAAGAAACCGAAACAGTTGAAGCAGGTAATACAACATTCGACGAAGAGGACCAAATAATGGATTACACCAGTTAACATCAGAAGCTATCAATAAATAATATTGTAAAATTTCTTGGCGTTTTTTATATATCGACATATTACACAACAATATTTTATTCAAATATGTGTTCAAATTCATACAACATTTCAATAAACCGGAAAAATACAAAGGTTTAAAGTTTACAAACTTTAACCGCATTTTGTGGCATAATTCGAAAATGTTGCGTTCGCCCCTTCTCCACCGAACGCGTCATTATATACTGTATATACAGTACACACACACACCACACACACACACACACACACATATATATATATATATAATATATATATATATATATATATATATATATATATATATGTCATGTATACCGTATATACATGTATACAGGGGTGGACTGAGCGGTCGGACAATCGGTCATTGACCGAGAGCCAGGGCCATTAGGGGCCCGGCGGACCCGGCCCGCGGTCATCATATAACAGTGAGAATGTTTTCAGTTGGGTCAAGTGTCTAATCGAACTGTAATATGAAAAAAAATAGATTTCAAGGGGACCAGGACCTCATTATTCCCGAGGGCCCAGGTTGCTGTCAGTCCGCCCCTGCATGTATATAGTCATGTATACTGTATTACTAACAATTTTAATTTTAATAAAGATTTCTTTGAAGCAAATAAAGTCCGCACACGAAAAAGAGTTAAGGCTTTCTTCCGCCAGATGGCTCTTGTTCATTTTTGTAACTTCGTTATCGTATGGGAAAATTTAGTAATATTTTCGCAGTGATTAAATTTTCTTGGTTTTTTTTTTCGGCGTACGGATGTGACGACCTCACTGCCCTCCGACAGGAGCAGCCCTCTTTACATTGGTCTAGGGACCCATCCTTCCCTCTTTCTCCCCCCCCCCCCCGATATGTAACAACAGCCTTGGATCGTATCCGGGCTGTTTATTCATTTTGATAATGAAAAATAAATTTAATTTTTGTCGTCCCAGTTCGTCTGTAATTGCTAAGAATTCAGTCTCTTTCTCTTCTTTTAGGATTTGTAAGCGCGTACCTCATTCATAATCGAAATTGTTTGTAATTTGCAACTGTTTTCATTTATGTGCAGGTTTTGGCACTTAAAATTTTGTTTGTGGTTCTATATATATATATATATATATATATATATATATATATATATATATATATCATTGTAGCATTTCATCGGTAAGAGATCCTATCAATAAGTTTTTTTTTGGGGGGGGGGGGGGGGGGGGGGGGGGGGTAGCTTAAATTAGGTTTAGCCTGAGAAGTTACGTTAGGTTGGTTAGTTAGTTAGTTTGACATAGGTCAGGTTAGGTTGGGTCAAGTTATAATTTATCCATATCTAAAGAACATATGAAGATTTAGCTTGGATAATTAATCCATGTAGTCACAAATGCTCCCATTTTTGAACAGTGATAAAACCCGGATACTTTAGAATGCAAAAACCTCCAAACAGGCGTCATTTATAAACATTTGTGGAATGTTTTAGAGGATTTATAAACGTTCAATGAAAGTACCTCTGTTTACTCTAAAGTGACAACGTATCCTATACGTGTTTATGCTATTTTAAACCTTTTTAAGGCACATTTTACTTCACCAACCCTGCGATTTCCACTTGCGAAAGTAAGGATGGAAGAGATAGTTACTGCCTATTCCAAGGATGCCGCGTGAACAATCTCCGTTATCAGGGACGATGCGCCTTTGGTCTCGCCAGCTGTTGCTTGGGTTTGTTTTTCACTTGCTTCTTTGCCATGAAAATGGCTTAGCGCAGTAATACAACTAGAAACAACTTATAACAACTATTTATAGTAGCAATAGCGTTCTAAAAACCAATTGGATCAATGAAAGAAAGCCACCCCCAAAAAGTTTCTAGTAAACAATGCCACCCTAAAAGATAATCAAGTAAACAATGCCACCCCCAAAATCACTAAAGTAAAGAATGTAAGTAAAAACACCTTCATGAGGAATTGTTTATTATTTATTACTGTATGCCCTTGATGATTGGTTAGGTTAAGTCATGATATTTTCACTTAAACTAACTAAAATATCACAACTTAACTTAACCTAACCTAAATAACCTACCTACCTAAATAACTTACAGATCAATGAAAGAAAGTCACCCCCGAATTGTGTTACTGAAAGAAAGCCACCCCTGATCCGTTTGGGGGTGGCTTTCTTTCATTGATCCGACCAGTTTTCTAAATGGGAATTGTAAATTATAACCATGAATCTAAAACATAATAAAATTTGCTTATATACATGCATACATACATACAACGAATGATGTGTTGCTTATTTTGCCGGAAAGTATTAATTCTTTCAACAAGATTATATCTGTAAACACCATATTAGAAACAGTCAGTACCTTTCTATTAACTTTTTAGTTATTGTGAACTGAAACATAGAGAAGAATAGTAAATATTGAAAATGCAAGTTTATTACAGTTCATATATACTCGTATATATTTTTAACTGTCAAAAGTATTACGTCAGTTTGTAAACATGTCTCTCACTCTAACATTCTTAGCCGAGCAACAGTGTGACACGTCTACCAACGTGAACAACACTTACTTCGTCAACTCTGCTCACCCTTTGTCGACAACGTATTTGGGCTCTTGTAAAATTACCATTAAAAGACGAAAACCAAACATCTGCCAATCAGGCTTGACTTCATCAAATTCGAACTTGAGCAGCCAGACAAGGACGGCAACTGCTCCAACGACGCTTTCAAAATCGAAGGAGGAGAAAACCGACTCCCTCTAATCTGTGGATCCAATACAGGACAACACCGTAAGAACTCCGTCTTTATTTGTCGTATATATATATATATAATACACAGTATAGTTAAAATGTCAGTACTATTAAACATTCTTAAACTGAAAGCTGCACTACTGATAAAAAAGTTTTAAAGCCTTTTAATTAAGTTAGGCTTAGCCTGTGATGCTACGTTAAGTTAGTTTGACATAGGTCAACTTATAATTTATCCATATCTAAAGAACAGTGATGGAGCCCGGGTACTTTCGAATGCGAAAACCTCCAAACAGTCGTCATTTATAAACGTTTGTACAGGATGGCCCATAAGTCTCACTCGGTTATAATGAAAGCGAAAATCATCTAGCGGAGCTCGCGCTGACGTAATTGATTACTAAGGAAACAATATTTGTCGAGATGGTTATATTTCGTACTATGAATAATAATCAATAAATATTTCTAAACTTATTATAAACTTTTTACTTTGATTTTTTGTATTTTCGCGTTAATTGTAACCGATTGCGACTTATGGGCCACCCTGTAGAATGTTTTCTTTAACAAGAAAAAAATATATTCTATGTAGAAAATATTTCGTCATACCGGGTGATTACAAATGATCTTCCCGATTTTAAGCATTTATTATGAAAAAAATAAGTTTCTCTCAAAAACAAATATAAAGCGCAGATCCGAATGGAATGAAGCAATAATTCACAAGCCTCTAGAAGTTTGAGACTTGGTTCTTTTTTCAGACAAATCACCGTTCCATCAGTATATATATAGTCAGATGAACCCACATGGGTGCAAATAAAGCCAAACCAAGCGTCCTGCGTACAACCCACAGTACAGAGTGGAGGTTTTAGTGTTAATTATGATACATGCAAGATTGATTTGGTATTCTTCGAGGGATGTCTGAATACCAGGAAATACACAACTACTCTTGAGAACCATCTTCTTCCATTGTCTTATCAAAGAAAACTTCAGTTTAACACGCATATGTTACGTGAAGACAGTGCAACCTGTCGCATATAACAATACACTACTCAATGGAAGAAACAAAAAGGGCTAGTTCTTCCCTCGGTTCTAAGAAGTCCAAATATGAGTCCTGTTAAACATGTATTGGAAAATCTTGATCGCCAATTGCGGAAAACAAGGCCTCCCACATCTGTAGTATATCTAAAGGAATTATTGATTGGACTTTAGCAAACTCTGAACCACAGCATCATCTGAAATCTCATCGTATCATTGTCAAATCCTTCATGCAGTACGTGGAATAGTCCACTGTTATTTTTATTATATATAAATGACCTTCCACGTTCATCTGATATACTGAACTTCATAATGTTTGCAGATAATACAACTGTCTTTTTCTTGCAGAGATGTTAATTCAGTTAAGAATATATTTAAATCGGAATTTATCATTGTAATGAAATGGTTGACCACCAATAAACTCTTCCTAAATACCAGTCAAACAAATTTAATGATTTTTACTAATAAACGAAATGTGTACGTATCTTCATGAACTGAATGTTGATGAAATCGCTGTAACAAAATTTCTTGGTGTTAATGATAAACAAGAATTTGGAATGGAGTGATCATATAATTTATATCTCAAAAAAGATTTCAAGGAGCGTTGCTATGATGTTTGAACACAGACATGTAGTCCCTAAACAAGTTTTATTAACTCTAAATTAGTAATTTTTTGGTCTTGTTTTAATTTTACTTTTTGTCAGAAAGAAGAAAAATTTTAAAAATTAGCAATTTTGTGAGATCTGAAATTTTTTCGAGAATCTTTCCTTAACTTTATGTTAAAAGTAAGAATATATTTACTTTTTGGTGAGCTCAATTTATTCTTATAAGGGATATGTAATTACTAATTAGTAAATGCAAAATAAATAACTATAAAGAAAATTTCTTCCAGACATATTTTAATTAACAATAAGTTAAGGAAAGAAGGAACTGAACTTTAACCGTTTGTGTATCATCAAACTTTTTCTGCAGCATCCATTTGAGCATTTTGATATGTCTTTATCACAGCGTAAGTTGAATCTTTGTTTAAGGTGTCAAACTGGATGCTGCAGCAAACAATTCTGAGTAAGTAACTGAGAGAAAATGTCCGATGGTGACTTCCGCTCCTGCAAGCAAAGCGATAGTTGCAGAGAATTCTGCAAATTTATAATGAATACTCGGCTGTTCTGATAATTTGTACAACGCCCCTCATCGTTATGAAAAACAATCTTGGTCCTATTACTACAAGGAGAAACGAGATTGAATATTAAGGCTAAAAACTACTCAGTCCATTTTCTCATTGTATCAATTGCTCGGAGACACTAGCACCGGACCTCAGTATTTATAGAAGTCGTTAATTTAATGTTAACTCGTTAAATATTTAGTTTAACTTGTTTCATTGTATTTCTTCAGTGTATATCGATGTGAACCCCTCGACTTTCGAAACTCCAGTCATTCTTTCCGTTCATGTGAAGGATATCACTTTGGTTCAAAGGACTTGGAACATTAAAATCACCCAGATCGAATGTTCTTCTCCAGTGAGAGGTGAGTAGTACAAGAGTAAAAATTTTCGTTTTCTATAACAAAAATATACTTTAACTTTCAATGATAAACTGAGGTAGAATTATAGCTGCGGTTTAACTTGCTTTCCGAAGTTGAAGATCTCAAATCTTACTTGAGTGGTTTTTCATCCAATATCTGAGCAGATGGAACACTGCTTCATTTGCCTGCCTTAACCGAAGAAGCGTTTTATATTGGCCTTCAGTTCCATATTTATTTTCTGGTATTCAGAAATATATTTACTTTTTGGTGAGCTCAATTTATTCTTATAAATACAAATACAAACAATTTAAGATTAATATATACTCTAATTAATGATTCATGATTTATAGATTATTAATAATAACTGTTTTATTTTTAATTAAGAGCCCAGTAAAGCCTATAGCTTAAGAGCAAAATTAAATAAATAAATAGTCCAATTTCACAATTGTTTACGTTAAAACTTTTTTTTTTTTTTTTTTTTTTTTTTTAGCTAAAATATTCAGAAATCTTTGTAGACAAAATAAACTTGGTTTTAAAAGTCATTAAGAGCAAGGGTAGGAAATGAGAGTGAAAATGATTGCTATGAACATTACTCAGAAGTACTGTATATGAAAAAAAGAGTCGTCACAGACCGAAGGTTTTTCCACGTTGAAAGTGTAATCATGCATCATAAAACGGTCATCCCTCAATATTTAGCCACATACACTGTGGTTGATAGTAGGCTAAACATTTCGTAACATACAAAAAACATTTAAAATCAATATTTTAAGTGTTTAGTACGATATTAAATGTTTAGCTAAATGTCAATCTCCTTATTTTGATTCGTAAAAAAAGGAATGTAATTGTTTTACCTTCTTTACAACACCTAAAGTCATATGTTGCTTCGTAAAAGATAATGATGAATTACCCGAACCCAAATACTATATTTATTTACGCATAAAATTCTATTTTCATTTTGAATATTTTTTGAAAAAACATTTATATTCTTTTTCGTTCTGAAAATGTTTCATCTCTATTTCTCAGTGTCAAAAAGAACGGCCAATAACGGATTACAGTCCTGGAAAAGTCACAGTTGAAACTTGATTCTCACACTCGTGCAGATTGAGTAACAGTTAATGATTGGAGACAATGTAGTTTATGGATTATGGTCGTGAAGATAAAAACTCACTAACGCAAAAGAAAAATTTAAATCAATAATAAAATTTATTTAATTTCTAAATTCACTCTTGAAAACAAAGAAACTTGTTTAATAAGTAAAATAGGAAATAGAAATTTAGGTGGTTGATTCTCTCTCACTTTTTTTTAATCATTAATAGAACAGAAACAAGAGATGGACAGAAATGGACTTTTTAGCAGTCCATACAAAAACAATTTTTGCTTTTTCAAAGTTTCCCTTCTTTTGACAAATTCTAATATGTTCTCTGATGCAAAAGTAATATTTAATACATAATTTAATAATAACTAACTTTCTTGAAGTTTACGGGATTTGATTTCCTAATTAAAGGTTTTCGTAATATTCTTGATGTCACTTGCAATGAAGGTCATAGGATAAAAAGGGATATAGTAATGTCGATTTAGATAAAATAACCTTCATACACCAAGCATAGAAAACTAATTCGCCTCCTCCTTTTCATGGCCTTCCACACCATCAGCGCCCACTGGATGTCTTCAGTACTTCACCGGAGAGAAGGGGAAAGTGAGAAGTTTTAATTTCGGTGAAAAAACAGAAGGTATTATATCTTAAGAAGTATAAGGATAACTCAAAGCCACCAGGGCCTATCTAGGTTATCCTTGTCCAAAACAGTAACCAAATTTCTCCAAATACATGCTGCAATATTTTAATCTATAATACTTTAACCGTGCACACAATCCCATCTATTTACAGTTTCTCCTCAAAATATGTCTCAAATCACTTTTAGATCCATGTTTCATCCAAATGCATGCAAGAATTCCAGCTATTTACAAGATTCCCCCTTTTCCCTAGTCATAAATTGAATTTAATTATATCTTCATCCACTGAATAATATCCCCACCAACTAAACTTAACTTTTCGACTATTTACGAGAGTTCTCTTTGATTAAAAAATTCATCAGGTCCTTTCTTAACGCTATTTAGGGTACAATGGTTCATCTTATTTGTAAAATAGACAAGAAATTGCATTTACTTCCAAATTTCTTTTGTATATTTGTATAATTAATAATGGCGATTTACTCAACACAGTGAGATAAATTTCAGAAACAAATTCCCCGTTTTAGATTGATGAAATACTATAACTTGGCAATACTATAACTACCTTATTCACGAAACCTTGTTTAGTATTTCAAATATCCCATTTTCTGCAGGAACGCGCCAGCTGGCTAACACAGAATACTCCATCTGCGTGAGAAAAGAACAAGGATTTTGTGGCATTACTTGGAAGCAGAACGAAGACGATGGAAAATATGCATTTACACTCTCCGGTAACGTCGCTCTAGTCAACGAGAAAGACCTTGGTAATTTCGAATGTCTTCTATTATTTATGTGCAGTGTGCAGGCCCACCGAGAGGGTGGGGATACAGTGGAAAAATCACCTGGGCCCGTATCTCTAGGAGGCCCGGAAAGAGGGAGAATAAAATCTAAAAGTATTAATAAAGTAATTGATTAAATAACAGAGGGGAAATGTAATTAATGAACATACATTTTATAGAGATTATCATAGTCAGACTGAAACAGATAAAATATTATCTGCCGTCCACCAATGCCCAAGACCGACTGACCGATCTGGGAACCATTGTAATTGAAAGCCAGTTAGCCCGTACTTTAAATTTCATCAGAATCATTTATCACTTTGCTAGAGAGAAGGCAAAGAAAGTACACTTCTAATTATGAAAATCTTGCAGTAAACAATTATCTTGCCTGCATGGACTGGTACTGCATTTGTAAATTGTATGGCGATAGAATTAATATAATTGATTCGAAAAATAAAATGGTCATTTTCTTTTGAGTTGTTTATTCGTACTGTATGTTTTGAATAGTGACTTGGACGTATAATCAGTTTGCTTGTTATGTACACAAAAAACATTCCTAATAAAATACTGAGTAAACAGGGGGGGTGCCCATATACCAATCCTTCCCCGGGGCCCGTGGCAACTCTCGGAGGCCCTGGCAGTGTGTGTGTGTGTGTGTGTGTGTCGTAGTCTCCAGTTTTTTCCTTTTCATAAAACACGTGCAACTAAGGGATTGTAATTAAATATTTGCATTTCTTTTTCTCGACATGTTATGTTTAAATCATGACTTTTACTTCAATAATCAAATATTTCTCTCGTTCAGAAATGGCAACTATTTCGCGAAAGATGAACGAGTAGAAATAATAATAATAAAAAAATTCAAATATACGTCTGCTCAATTACTCAATTTACATTTTCAGGAACACCAAAACTTCAGCTGACTTCGTGTGATGGAGAAAAAGATTACATTCTAATTCCCAACGGTAAAGATGAAAACGGTAAAAGGTCAGAGAGGCACTGTGGACTCGGCTTCACAAAGAGTGTGACAAGTGAGTGTCCAAATTATTATTATTATTATTATTATTATTATTATTATCATCATCATTATTATTATTATTATTATCATCATTATTATTATCATTATTATTTCCCACAGCTAAGTTCCAGCCCTTCGTCGTACACACGCGAAATGGACCAACGGAAGAAGGAGACAACCTCAACAGGGGCTTCAGCCTATCTTATTCCCAAAACAAATGCTGAAATTCCTTATCGTATGTAATTTGTTACTATTACATTTTCGCATCAGCCAAAAACATTTTTAAATATTAATAATTTGTGGAGGAATACAAATAGCGGATGCACTTAATATCTTTTTGTCGTAACATGCATACCTAATTTTAGTGTGCAGTGATAACCAATCTGCGCAATAATAATTTCAATTTGTGCAGTGATAACCAATTTGCGCAGTAATAATTTCAATTTGTGCAGTGATAAATTGAAAATCTGTGCAATGATACATTAGGTCCTATATCGGATATAGAACCTGATTTATCACTGCACAGATTTTCAATTTATCACTGCACAAATTGAAATTATTACTGCGCAAATTGGTTATCACTGCACACTAAAATTAGGTATGGTAACATATGGTAACATATCTTATTTATTGTAGAAATTTAGCATCTTTTCATTAGGTTGTAATTTTTTTCTTTATCGTCATTTCTGATTTCTTGATTAGAAAATTAATTATTGTAATATTAATTTATCTTCATTGTTGGCTACATGTTTTCGTTAACAACAAAATGTTGCTTTGTTAATTTACGATTTTAGTCTTTTGTACAAGCTAAATATCACATATCAAGTATGTTAAGAAACTACCTTTGGCAGTTTTCTTTGTTACATAACTATTTTGGAATAAATATATATATATATATATTATATATAATATTATATATAATATATATTATATATATACACACACACACACACACCACACACACACACACACACACATGTGCCCACCATCCAAAATACCTTCAAGAACCAGCTGGACAGGTTCTTGTGCAAAGTCCTTGACCAGCCAGCTAGCTATGATGGCAGGATAAGAGTGGAAAGGAACTCTTCTTCATCAGATCCCCTAAATCAGGCGGGTGCTGCAGAGGAATCGAAAGTAGGTCGATCCTGAACATTTGAAAAGAAAAATAAGAATGATCTTATACAGTGTGTGTGTATATATATATATTATGGTGGTCTTAATTTTTTTAGCGTTTGGTTTTTAATAATATTTTGTTTTATTCAGTGTAATAGTTAAAATACTTATTTATAAATACATATATTTATTTATTTATATATATATATATTATATATATAATATATATATATATATATATATATATATATATATATATATATATATATATATATATATATACCGGGTTGCCCAGAAAAAAGTAAGCTATTGCTTTTATCAACTATTATATTTACTATATTGTCTAGATTTGCTTGCTTTTATAAGGATTTAAATAAATAATTTGCTTTTATATGTAGCACTTCTATATGGCTTTATAATATTTGTTTTTAATATGCTCTATTTATCTTTGTTGCAGATTTTTCAAAAATAAAACTGAAATAAAATCTTAAAAGCAATAGCTTACTTTTTTCTGGGCAACCCGGTATATATATATTTATATTGTGTAATGTATATATAAGCATGTAAGTTTTTTTTTTGAGAATTCGCTATGAAATAATAATAAATACCTTTATTAACTAGTAACAGTAACTCGTTTTATTGTTATCTTCTGTCGCCTACTGCAGTGTATCTTTATTCGGAAACAATATTGAACTATTGCCCAAAAAATCATGAGAGAAAAAAAACAGCAGCAGCAGACCATTACATATCGTGGTCAAAACACACGAGAAATATGGAGAGATTAAAGTTAAAATTTCAACGGTTTTTTTAAAATATATTTTCGGGAGTCTCCTCTGAAAGATTTTATTTAACACAAGTTTCTTATCCTCTGTGATAATGTGATATCCCTAAACCTGTAACTTTATTTGACCTAACTTATATACAGTACACACACACACACACACACACACACACAGTATATAGGTTATACTTAATTTAACCGAAACTCATACCAAAGCCGGTTATTCATCATGTTTTATTAACATAATCCACTAAACATGTAACGCTGTACACAGTGAACTTGTCATGGAGGAAATTTTTCATGAAATTAATATCACTCGAGCATCACTTTCAGAACCTCGAGACAATATGGAATGTCATTTTCAATTTTATAAGACCCCAGAATAACGTGAGAACTGAACTTCCTGCCAAAGGACAGTCAACAGGTTTTCTCCTCATGCAGAGTATAATTCGGCATTCAGGATGGAATTTGGAAACTCAGAAAAGTGCCAAAGTCAGGAGCTCCTCCAGGAGGGGATGGCTGAGGTGACTAGCCACCCCCTTTGCCTTATATATATATATATATAATGAAAATAACCATGAAGGAAAGTTAAAACACGAAATAGTGCTCAAACGTTTTCGTCTAATAACATCCTCAGGAACACTGAAGTTAATAACACAAGATCGAGACCGTATATGCAGTTCATAAAGAAAAATAATAATAATAACAATAATAATAATCTTTATTCAGAAAGAACATATTACATAAGATACAACTTACATCCATATTGGTTTACACAATGTTGGGATTAACGTTTAATTTTTGTAGTTTAATTACAGTATTCTTATCTGAATATGCCGTTGGGAAACATGACAACTTTTCAGACAAAAGCCTTTGAGATTCATTTCTATTTTTACAAAGGAAAATATCAATTATAAATAGAGTTTGTGGAAAATAATGTTGCATTTAGTTAATTCTGTCATTACAAATTAAAATTGTTTGGCAGAATTCAACTTACAAACAATTTCAACCTTAGTTATGACCTTTTCCGCTCGATCCTGTTATTCTGAATTCTTTGTCATTTAGTTTCCTTCCTAATTTCAAAGAAAATACAGTGTTTTGTAAATGCGATTGAACAAACTTCAAATGTTTTCGACAACATTCATTCCATTTTGTCAATGCATCGATGTTTTTTTACAGAAAAATCATATGAACAGACCATCGACTAAACGGATATGACAGACATGCAGACTGTTTAGACAATGCAACAGGAATAACAGTATGCAGTGTTTTCTTAGACATTATGAAGGAAACTAAATGAAAGATCGTTATTTAACTGGCAATTATGATTACATGTTTGACAATAATCAAATCACTTTGTGATTCAAAATTGCTGCATTATTTATTGAACAACTACAGTAGCACCTACGTCAACTAACCATGTCCTGCAAGGTGGACTAATCCAAAATGTATGAGTTACCATGTGTTTTCTTCCGATTGCGGATTAACCAGACATTTCTTAGGTGACTGAACTACAACTTCAGAATGCTACCATGTCAGTATAATCGTGCTTCCAAAGAAGACAGAAGAAAACTTATTGAAAGCTATAACAATGGTGAGGACTATGTTGCATTGGTCAAATACTGTAAGTATATATTTATATTTTATATGTGCGCATTGAAAGAACAATGACCAAAACGATTATTTCAAACTACGTCCAAAGTCCAAACATATTGAAAAAACGTATTAAAAATGCCTTATGACAGGAAGCAAACTCTGTGTGTGTGTATATATATATATATATATATATATATATATATATCAACGTAAAGAACGACGCTTGTATAGGAGAACATTCCGCGCAAAATGAGGAGGGAGAACGAACAAATGAAAAAATGAGGTAACCACCCGGGATCTTCCGATTGCCGGTCAGATATGATAACCACTACACCATGGTCCTCACTCGATCAAAAGTCGTAATTCTCCCACATACGCGTGAGGACCATGGTGTAGTGGTTATCATATCTGACCGGCAATCGGAAGATCCCGGGTTCGATTCCCGGGTGGTTACCTCATTTTTTCATTTGTTCGTTCTCCCTCCTCATCTTGCGCGGAATGTTCTCCTATACAAGCGTCGTTCTTTTACGTTAATTATACTGCGTGTTCTTTGCAGTTGAAATATATATATATATATATATTATATATATATATATATATATCACGAATCACTGCTTAATTAAAACATTCGTAATTATAGTTTAAGTGTAGGTGAGATGAAAAGTTTAACATTTTCTCACACCATCATTTCGATCATACGCCATATATGAAATAAATGTTGTTGAAAGCATTTGGAGGTTGCTTAGTCGCATTTGCAAATCAATGTATTCTCTCTATCAAGATTTTGCCTAAGTACGTTGCATAATGTTTGTAACAATTATTAACAGTTTCAGCTGACGCGTGAAGTCTCTGAGATTTCCCGATGCAGGTGGGTTTTCCTTCCACTGAATGAGTGTCATTCTGACCTCTCTCGCTCTTTCTGTCATCGTGACATCTTGAAGGTCAGATAGCTTTCTTTTCAGCATTGTCTTCAATACAATGAAAACATTTTTTGTAGGTTTTACGGAAGGGGAAAGGGGAAACAAATGTTCTATCAGATGATGGGATTTTGAAGCTGGGCATCAATGTGACAGGGAGCGTTGTTCAGAATCGTTTCCTATAATGGGCGAGAGACGCTGGAGGAAATCAACAAATATACGTTTGTTTACCTCTCCTAAAGTTAGTATGTAATAAAGCATTCCTATTTTGCGGAGCATGGTTAGTTGACGCAGATATTATTGTCATATTTATTTAGTTCATAATGTGTTCAGATAGTTTTTATGTAAAAAATATCGATGCGTTGACAAAATGAAATGAATTTTGTCGAAAGCATTTGAAATTTGTCCAATCGCATTTGTAAAACAATGTATTTGAAACAATTCTTTTGCTATATTGTAAAGTTATTATTTATAGTAAATCTTTCAGTTAATATTATGAATAATTTTCAGTATCTTTAAAACAGCTATAGTAAAAAGGAAAGGTAAATACTAAGTTTCACGGAGACCAGTTTTTTAAAATTTGTTACAAAGATCATGATTGGTCAAAATTAGTCACGTGGAAAATAATAACCAATCTAAAACGACCACAACTTAGTGTATTCCGTCTCCGTGAAACTTAATATTTGTCAAAGAAAATATAATATTTTCATTTCCCAAAGTGAATCGTTTGGCCAGGTTCTATTAAAGCTATATTTTGTTACTTGATTACTTATACTAAAATATATAATGCTGTTAATACCGTAGATACCGTTTCAAAGTTTGCGGATGACACGAAGCTGGGTGGTAGGGCGATTAATGACGAAGATAGAGGTAAAATTCAGGAAGATCTGAATAAAATCGTTGATTGGTCAGTCACATGGCAAATGAGATTTAACGTGGATAAGTGCAAATTTTGCATATAGGTTCGCGTAACGGTAATTTTGCATATAGTATGTCAGGGAAAAGATTTAACAAGCGTAGAGCAGGAAAAAGATTAGGAGTTATAGTCACTAGTGATTTAAAAGTAGCGAAACAAAGTACAGCAGCAGTCAATAAGGCGAACAAAGTGTTAGGTTTTATAGCTCGAAATTTTGAGTAAAAATCGCGCGATATTATAGTTCCTCTTTATAAATCATTAGTTAGACCCCATTGGAGTACGCGGTCCAATTTTGGAATCCGCATATGCGCAAGGATATAGACAAAATCGAAAGAGTTTCAAAGACGAGCAACTAAGATGATTCCGTCGCTTAGGTCAAAGTCGTACGAGGATAGGCTTAAGGAGTTAAAATTGACAACACTCGAGACTAGGAGGTTAAGGGGTGATCTAATCCAGGTTTTCAAAATTATGAATGGGTTCGATAACGTAGATAGAGATAGCTTTTTCGAAATATCTCAATATAATAGGACTAGAAATACGGGTGTAAGTTGACAAGTAGAAGGTTTGGCAGTTGCCAAAAACTTTTTTACGCATAGAATAGTAAGTAGCTGGAATAGTTTTGCCGTTAGAAGTAATTAGTAGCACGTTTATAAACATGTTTAAAAATCGATTAGACAAATATGTTGATAGATTGGGTATAGTTTAAGGTAGTAAAATTAAGGCTTTGTGGGGATAGATCCCACAGCTCAACACAAGTGTTGTGGGATATAGGGAGGCAGCGTCTTGGGTTAGGGATACTCTCTGTCCTTACACACCCCATTTAAAGAGATTCCTCTGCTGAGCGGTGCCCCCCATAGTACTGTGAGGTATTGAAAAACTCATGATCTTCACTTGCTCCACAAACACCTTTAAATGGGAGACCCAAGATCGGTGCACACACATTTCTACATTACTGTACAGTCTTTACAGCCACACCTACACTTTTCCTCCTAAGTGTATATATTGTAATGTATATGGTTGTAAATTTTGACTTGGTCCACAATCGATATGGACCGTGACTTATTTTTCGTGACAAGGTACTAGTATTGATGGATACCGTAATGAAATTGACTGGATTCTTTGGATCTGATATATTTGCATGTCGGTTATAAATAGATATAGAGTGTAACATATTTGTGGATAGTAGTCTATTATGACTTGATCCTCTGGATCCAGAGATTCTATCTGTAGTTTTAAATCGATAATTAATTAGTTTTGCTAAATTGGTCGTTGCCAATGTACGGGAAGTTGTTACATAAATTTCTTATGTTCTTGTGGTTCGGAACCCACGTAAAATTGTAGGTCCCCTCCGCCACCACAATTACACAATTACGAACACAGTTAGGTAGACCAGCCATGAGTGGATCCTAGGGTCTTTGTTGGTCTGAAACATTATAACATTATAATATGATGAATGCTCTGCTGTGAACAATATTTCCAAATTGTCGTATACGTATTCTTATTATACAGGGTCCGCAAAAAAAAAAGGAGCATGACGAAAATTACTCTCACGCCCGCATTTTTTGCCGGACCCTTAAATGTTATATATCTAGCTAAAGATAAAAGAGCCCAGAGTTGTATAAAATAAATTTCATCAAAATCGGTCATAAAATAAAGATTTTATGGCCACAAACGTGCAATGACTAAAAAAAGTGAATTTCCGCGTAAAAATTTAATGTTCTTCTCATTTTAAATTATTTTTTTCAGATGCCTAAATAATTTTAATCAATAAAAATGATAATATGCCCTTTTCTAAAGAAGATAAAATATTAATAAAACATTATAGACTTGATAAAAATTATGGCGCAATAAAATTATTACAAGAGTAATTATTACATATTATTACAAATTATTACATATCGAACAATTTTTTTAGTCTTATAATTTCGTTTTCTTGGAAATTGTAAAATTATATGACATGTTGTAGTAAAACTTTTATATTTTCTTTAATTTTTGACGTATTGACATGAAATTTGGTACTAACTTAGTTTATTTGTTGCTTATTTGCCTAAAATAAGTTATTTGTCATTATGTGTAAAAATAAATGTACAGTAAACATTTTCGTCATGCTTCTTTTTTTTTTGCGGACCCTTGTAATAATTTTATTGCGCCATAATTTTTATCAAGTCTATAATGTTTTATTAATATTTTATCTTCTTTAGAAAAGGGCATATTATCATTTTTATTGATTAAAATTATTTAGGCATCTGAAAACAATAATTTAAAATGAGAAAAACATTAAATTTTTACGCGGAAATTCACTTTTTTTAGTCATTGCACGTTTGTGGCCATAAAATCTTTATTTTATGACCGATTTTGATGAAATTTATTTTATACAACTCTGGGCTCTTTTATCTTTAGCTAGATATATAACATTTAAGGGTCCGGCAAAAAATGCGGGCGTGAGAGCAATTTTCGTCATGCATGCTCCTTTTTTTTTTGCGGACCCGATATATTAAATGTCTTTATCTTCAGAGAATTTTCCGTCATATAGTTTAATAATAATAATAATAATAATAAGTGACATGCCAGCAAAGCTTTATAGCCGTTTTCTATTGGTCCCAAGGTAATTTGACTTGGTCACATTCTTTCAGTGACTTCAATCAGATTTGGAGGACCATTAAGCCGTTTTCTTTTTGTCCAACTGATTTGAAGTCAAGTCAAGTCGACTCAAATCTGCCGCATTGTTTTCGTACGAAACTCAAGAGCCGACAAGACTTGACTTAAGTTTCGTCCGGCGAAATGTTTGCCAGAGTCAAGTTTAAAAAATGACAACTAAGGTTAAAAACAAATAAAGCCCTTTATATTTATTCGGCACCTAAAGACCTGGTCTTTTCTTAAAATACAAGCACTATTGCATTTAGGGCAGGTCACGGATGTCTTAATTATTCTGTGATTGAAAAAAAGGTCTAAACTCTTGTCTTCATCGAGGGCAATATGGCGGATCACGTCTTCAAAATCAAATATGCATAACTGACACGTCATACTTCGTCACAAAAAACAAACTGAACAGAGTTCAACAGATGAACAATTGCTAAAAATGATTTATTTGTAAAACAGGACAAATTGAATTACGCAGAAGTAGCCAGAATCACCAAAAATAAGAAATATTCACCATATATATATATATATATATATATATTGAAAAAACACCAAAAATAGGACATATATTTTAATAAAAAAACACATTTTATACAAATTTGCACAAGATAATATCTATATATATTTTCTTATTCAGTTTTGATTGGTTATTCAATATATATTGCTGTTATAGCTGGGTGTGACTGGGTCAAAAAACGAATAATAACCCAGATTTGAACAAATCACATCAAATGCTACTAGAAAAATGTATTTTGGTGTGTAAAATGACTGAGTTACTCTTTATACATAATTACCAAATTTATAGAAGAGATTTTATCCTTATTATTGCCTCCAGCGTACCTGCATTCAGTTTGTTTTCTAACTTTGTTTTTGACATTTGTGACATACGAAAATATTCGTTCCACAACGGCATTGCTTAATAGTAGGCAATGCGTATCTATTGCAAACTGAGAAAGTACTTCGAAACATTTTTTTCCTGCAGCATTTTCGTAGGATTGTACAATAGTCCAGAATTTTTTTCTTACCCAGTAATAATTAGTGGAGGAATAAGAAGAAATCATCTTGTACTGTCCCCACCTCCAAGAACATGTCAGACTACACTTAGCCGAGATACATGTTGCATCTCGACTTCAGAGTGGCAATTGTTGGTGCTGATACACTGATACAACACACACTGGAAGTATGAAAAAACTATATAGGGCTATGGGTTGATTGCCTGATACCCTTATCCGTTGGAAATTTTCAGCAGATTTCAGTCGAGAGTTAATGACAAAACCCCTATGTTTTTTCGTTAGAGAGTTATGTATAAGTAGGTCTTCAAAGGACCTGTGTTTATTTGCCTTCGGTATTTGCACTGCCTAATGGTAAAGAAAGGAATTGTCTTACCTTATTATCTCGTTTGGGCCTCGCTTCTGTTTCGATGTATGGCTGTGGTACGATGGAGCTACACAATGAGTTGACCCGATGTAACTAATATAGGCAGTCACTATTTAAACACCTGAAGGAATAGGCCTATCCTTCTTATAGTTATTAAGTTTTATATCAAGCAGATCTCACTCGGAACTTATAGGAAGACAAAGCACATCTTTCTTGCTTAAAGCATCGCTGTCACTAAGCAAGCTCCGAGCGAGCCGCTATAATAATTATTAGGAATCTGCTGATTCTTCAGAATTCATTGACTCATCTCACACGAAACAACAAATTTGGCTTTCTTGTTGCTACACAGGCCCAATGCTCACATATGGGTTTCATGCACACATGGCAACTATTTTCTTTCCCAATAGGCCATGTCGCCAATCCTGAGGCAATTTTGCATAGATATTTAATTAATTAATAATTTATATTTAATTAAGAAATAAAGGTACCATATACGATACCATGTTGTAAGCATGTATAGTTTTTCCATATACTAGCGGGGCTGGAAAAAAATTTGGGTAAATGTACAGTATTACACTCGTCTCCCTTTCGAGGTGAAATTTATGTTTTTCCTATGGTTTTTGATGTGTTTTGAACGAATCTGACCTTCAAAACCGTCGGAAAAACTCGTTTTTGAGATAACCCCCCTCCCCCCAGCCGGCAATCGAAAACGAGTCATTTCCGACGGTTTTGAAGGTCAGATTCGTTTAAAACGCATCAAAAACCATAGGAAAAACATAAATTTCACCTTCAAAATTGACCTAACCTAACCTATCCTAACCTAAATCACTTCTAGTCTTGTAGGCAGCCCAGGAATCACTATAAGTCACAGAGCCAGGCCTAATGTACTTCTGAATGAGTGGAATGAGTGTTCCATTCCGGTACGAAAGTAATTCAAATTCGAAATGGATGGAGCGCAGTGATTGGGCAGACATGTAACGAACACACGAACGAACACACAAACGAACGTACGAACACACACTAGATACACACCAAAAAAATGTTTATATCTCGAAAACGAAGCATTTGCGACGGAAACGCTATAGAAGGAAAGTGTCTTAGAATTAAAAAATCTACTTAATGAACATATAATAATTGCTGGACGTTAGACGGGTGTAATAGTAGAATAATACCAAAATTTGTATGTTATAGATTGAATTTTTTGACAAACTGTGTAAAAACATGTAAAATAGATTAAAAAGAATGAAGTAGGAATTTAGGAAGAGAAAGGTTACTCAAGACCTATTTAAATATAAAAGGGTAAATATTTACTATTACACTGGTCTCCGGTAGAAAGTTTTAAAAGCTGGTTTTCAATGTTTTTCAATGTGCTAAATTAAAAAATTATACTCATTTCCATCATAAATGATTTGTTAAAGAGTTAGTGAAGCTTAAAGCTTTTAAAACTTTCTACCCTTTTTTACCTGGGATACCCCCAGTGGGAACCGGGAGTTTTTGGGTGGGGAGAATCACAAAAACGAGTGGTTTCCGAAGATTTTGAAAGTCAGATTAATACAAAACATCAAAAACCATAGGAAAAACATAAATTTCACCTTCAAAATTGGCTGAACCTAAAACAACCTAAACAAACCTAACCTTGGTTAACTGGGTAACTCTTATGGCACTGCCACACTTTCTGTTCCTCACGAAGAGTACAATCCGAGTCACAATGAGGACACTTCACTACTTGAGGAAGAACACCGTGTGCCTGAAGAGAAGCTGTAGCTTTTTCTGAATTTCCATAAAATTTGGCGATACAGCAAAAATAATCAAAGGAGCACAGACCACAGGAAGCCATGTCCACTAACTGATTCAAATTAAAATTGGTGGAAGCCCCATTTTTTTACCCTCTTCCCGTTAGAAAGTTTAAGCTTCAATAACTCTTTAACAAATCATTTGCAATGGAAATGAGTATCATTTTTTAATTCAGCACATTGAAAAACATTGAAAACCAGCTTTTAAAACTTTCTACTGGAGACCAGTGTAATAGTAAAGAAATGCCTAATTAAGAAATAAAGGTACCGCATACAATACCATGTTGTAAGTGAAGCGTGTATAGTTTTTCCATAGGAAGTGCATTCCAATGGTTGACAGTAATTCAGTGTTGCCAGATCTACAGATATATCTGTAGATCTACAGATTTTATGAAGCAATTCAGATTTTCAGATTTTTTCAATAATTTATGCATAATCTACAGATTTTTAATCCAGCAAGCAATCATTATTATTTACTTCCAAAATTTACAACAAGGAAATATTAGGCCTACAGTCTCAATCAATAGGACACAAATGTTCTCGGTATTCAGTTTCAGAAGTCGAGTCGACTCGCTTCTGACTACGATATACATGCCGATTAAATCATTTAATCGGCGCTGATTGGTTGATATTCCCTCTACGTCATGGTAGCATGGAATGTTTTTGTTTTTGTTGAAAAAAATGATATTTATCTGTTTAAATCTAAAAAGGATTTTTTTTGGTTTCATTTATGTGTATGAATTAAAGAAGTATTCCGGTGTTCTTATAGTTATTACAGCAATAACCAAAAGGTATTTCCTTTGTCACAAAGTAACGGAATTCAATTTGTTTACTTTCATTTACTTTACTTTTTTTTATGTTAAAGTGCCATATTTATATAAGTTTATAAAATAAAGAAAATATTATACAAGATTTTATCATTGATAATACCTTAAGACAGTAAATTAAATAAAAATATGTCAAAATTATTATTTAGATAAATATTATAAATCTACAGATTTATACAGATTTTTTAATCAGATTTATCAGATTTTTAAAAATTCCATCTGGCAACAGTGGACCGTTGACTGTTCTAATAGTGAACCAGTTTCTTTTCATAGTAGTTCTCCAATGCTAAGTGGTAAATGTTGGATTGATCGAGATTTCTTGGGTGGAACACACTTTTCCAAGCGATATACCACATTATTTTTTCCCATTCCCATTCTGGCAATCTTTCGTTTTAGGTATATAAAATCAAGGTTACAAATAAGGCAAATCAAATGTAGGGATGATCAGTAGTTTTGAATCTTTTCCTTTATAACACCCCTATTTTCTTTTCAGTTAGTAACAATTTTGACACAGAATATTTTTGTTAAAACTAATGAAAATATCACAATTTAACCTAACCAATCATCAAGGGCATACAGTTGACCTAACTGGGCATTCAATTAACCTAACTAGTTGTTAAGGTTAAGTCTTGATATTTTCATTAAACCTATGGGAAAATTATTGAATACCTGATTAGGTTAATTGAATGCCCAGTTAGGTCACCTGTATGCCCTTGATGATTGGTTAGGTTGTATCCAGTTGTTTTCCAAATGAAAAGGTTGGTATTGGCAGTTCACTGAAACTTTTTCTACATTGAACTGATAACCTAAATATGCCTGATTTAGTGAAGGCATTTTTAGAAAAGAAGTTACATGCCTGGCAAAGCTCAAATATGCCCAACCTGGTCACGGCAAGGTGACTAGAGAAAACTTGTTACTTTTTTGTAAACAAGCCATTTGTCATCTGCAGAATTGAAAGTATTTCGAGAATTTATTACATTATTTAGGCCCATATATAAAAGAAATGGAACCCCCCCCCCATAATCTTCAGGTATCTCTGCATGATTAATAGGTCTAACCAGGGCCACCACTTCCATTAGGCGAGGTTAGTAAATGCTAAGGGTGCCAAAGATCTGGGGGGTGCCAGCGCCTCCCGCCCTGTGCATGTCTGATAGTATGTAAGAACAACATGAAAAAAATAATGAAGGAATGAGAAGCATAGACAAATGATGAAAGGTTGTACGACGTATGTACACAAGTTTAGCTTGACTGATATTTACATAATTAACTTATTCATCTTATTGGGTCATTATAGAACTTTCACTATCACGACCTTTAACCTTTTAGGGACGGGAGTCGTAAATAAGCGATTTAAAAATGTTGCGCGCACAGACGGGAGTCATCAATAAGCGACTCGGCTTATTTACGGCTTAATATGAGTTCCGGGAGTCATCAATAAGCGAATAACTATTTTTGTGTGACATATGCCCTTCTTGCTTTGAAAAAACAGTAGATATGTCCTTTTTGCATGCATATTTTAGCACTTTTGAGCGTTCTGATTTGTTACTACATATGCCTCGCTTTACTCACTGTTTTGATTGGTCATGACACTTTCTTGAACTATGAAATGATTTTATAATTTTATAATAAATGTATGTATTAGCAAATTAAAATAGATCAGTGTAAGGCAAATAGTTTCTTCAATATGGTACCTTGATTACTTTGTGGGCAAACCCAATCGTGAAGTGGGAGGTGGGTGGGGGCGCCAGCTGCAGTCCTGCTAAGGGCGCCAAATAGGCTGGCGCCGGACCTGGGTCTAACAAACAAAATAGTAGCCCAGGTAAGCTATCCTCCCCTTTTCTGAGAATCCTAACGCAAATATTATAAAGACCAACAGCTTTATTTGGGTCAATGTGTAAATTACTTGCTTAAGATCATAATCCCTTATCTGAATCTTCTTGAGAATGCCAGAGTTTAAAGAATTTAAAGAATCAAAATCAAAGTTATTGAAGTTTTCTTCAGTAAAAACAGACTGAAAATCCTATCCTATTTTTTGTTATTTTTATAAAAATAAATTTATTTGGATCCTTATTGCTATTTGTAGCTAGATTTAGTTTACTTTACCTTTTGCTCTTCCTTATTAACTTTAAATGCCAGTCAACATCCATTGATGTTCTCTAGTAAATGCAAAAAACTTCACTTTTTTCTACGTGAAGGTCAACATATGATGATTAAAACCCACTCCAATAGATAGAGTTTATTTCCACAACAGTTTCGATGCCCACTGGCATCCTCTTCGGGTGGATACAGAAAAACGAATGTTCTGTATCCACCTGAAGAGGATGCCAGTAGGCATTGAAACTGTTGTGGAAATAAATTCTGTTTATTAGAGTGGGTTTTAATTATCATGTTCTCTTAGAGAATGCTGGTCAATATCAATTGATGTTTCAAGTTTTTCTGCAAATGACAGTCAACATCTGTGGATGCTCTGCCTTTGTTTGAGGTTTAAAATGACTTGTAAAATCACTACAAAATTATTCTTATTCTTTTCCCCCCATTTTTGTACACAGTTGGGTTATCGATCACATCCATACCTGGTGTTAATGGGTTAAACTATTTAACTTTTCATAATTGCTGTAAAAGCTTTATTTATTATTATTGTAGCTATTTTCTTATTCTACCACAAAGGTTTCTTGATCTTGCTATTCCTTATAGTTCTGAAAGGAATACATTTGTATATCCTCTAAAATTTCTTTGAATCTAGATCACATCTCAATAGCATTTTATTGGCAAATTCATTATCCCACTTTATTGACCCTAACAACCTCCTAAATTTACTGTAGTCACCCTTTGAGAAGCAAGGAACTAAATGATCATTGTTGACTAGACTCCTATTTAATTGTCTTAAAACATATAATAAAATGGTCACTATAACCCAATGACAACCTCAAACATAACACAAACACCACACAGAAACCATAAAACAGCAGATACAATAGCTCAACACAGAAATAAACAACAAACTCAAAGAAAAATAAACAAACAAACATTTAGGGAATTCATAACAACACTAAACCACTCCATAGATACATCCAGGCTATACAAGACTATAAACAGCATTACCCACTCTAACAGCAGCATTCACACCTCACACGTGGCTATCTGTTGCAACCAAAATAATATCCCAACATATACACAACAAGCTAACATTCTAGTTAATCACTATGCAAAGATAAGTCACTTAAACAGAGACAACAACCAGAAACATGCAGACAGACAAACAGCCAGACATAAGAAAACCTACAGACTCGACATGACTATTACACCCTTCAATACAGACCAGACCACCAAGATCATCAAAAATATTAAGAATTCGAAGGCTACTGGACCAGACAACATATCTAACATACACCTTAAACACTTGGGCCCACAGGGAATACTAGCTCTCACAAATATCAGCACATATTCATACCAACACTGTATTATTCCTGACATATGGAAACAAGGTCAAATTATTACCCTATTCAAACCAAACAAAAATCTAACAGAACCAGCTTCCTATAGACCAGGGGTGGGCAACCCTGTCGCCAATTGCCACAAGTGGCTAATTGGCCTTATGAATGTGGCAAATTTGAGTTTGCCTTGTTTTGGCCCTAACAATAAAATGCAATAAACTCTTTTCTCAACAGTGTACTGGTTGCAATTTAACATTTTCTATTCTATTCTCAGACTGACTCATTGATGCAATGTTACCAACTGATACTCTCCGCCACTATTTGATTTAGTCAGGGCTCGACTGTGAGTAGATGTGGTTGCTTCTGTTTCGAGTGTTATTTTTACATTTTCCTCTGCCCCAGTCGTTAACAAAGTATTTTCTGTATTGTTATAATTAATTTCAACATTTTCATCGTAATGATGGATAAGTGGATTATCTGAAAACGAGGTGAACCAGCAGATGATAATGCCGAGCTAAGTAATATAGACAAACTCATTGATTTGGAAGTTAGTGTTAAAAGGGGAAAGATGGGTGAATGAAAAAATGTGACACGAGAATTTCAAAAAAGCTGTGAGCTGGAATTTATAGTGATGCAAGTAAATGAAAAGCCGGTGTGCCTTCTGTGTAAAAAA
Source organism: Bathynomus jamesi (assembly GCA_023014485.1). Classification (NCBI taxonomy): domain Eukaryota; kingdom Metazoa; phylum Arthropoda; class Malacostraca; order Isopoda; family Cirolanidae; genus Bathynomus; species Bathynomus jamesi. Next base: position 69,431 of record JAJOZX010000527.1, read on the forward strand.
CGTTTTCAGTGAAAATAAGGCAGACAGTTTGAAGAAACCACATTGAGTTAAAATATTCAGCCAACATTTTTGAGACTTCTCAAACAAAATCATTGTGAAATTTCACATTAAATTTTCTCATTTTTTTCATCATTTGTGTATAAAGCAGTTGAGTAGTCAAAATGTACATGTTTTGAATAAACCTGTTTAAACAGTTTTTCATTTTATATTTTGATATATCAACCTATTTTCTCAACTTGTGGCGAATTTTACTTTCATTCACCACACCTGTGGCTAAATTGAAGAAATGGTTGCCTATCACTGCTATAGACCCATTACTTTACTATACATGCCTTCCAAAGTAACAAAGACTAATCTTACAAATCACCAACCCACACATACCACTATCACCTACTCAACATTGATTCAAACCTCACCACTCAACCACGACATTACTCACTAACCTCACACAGCACATCATGGATGGCATCAACTCCAGACAACCAGCTCAATGTACACTATTAGCAATAATAAACATTAGTAAAGCATTTGATGCTATCCCACGCTTCCCTCTCATAAACAAAATACTCAACACAAACATGCACAATAACACCAAAAGGTGGCTGAGCAACTATCTTTCAGGAAGATACTCGCATATCACATTTAATGGCAAGTCATCCAAAAACAAGCTTTTTCCGAATGGGGTCCCTCAAGGCTCTGTTCTCTCACCAACACTGTTCAACTTATACATGCATGACATTCTAACACCCATAGATAACAAGCTTACCTTATCATATGCAGATGACATCACTTTAACATCCATCCACAAAACATTGACACTGCTACAAATAACCTACAAACATACATAAACAGTACAGGCATCCCCCGTTTAATGACCGGGTTCCGTTCCGATGACCAGGTCGGTAAACAAAATGGTTGGTAAACGAAAGACTTGTTTTACGGCTTTGGTGCTTCTTCTTTTTCTTCTTTTCTTTCTTCTTCCTCCAAATGCTGTTGTTCTTCCAACTCTATCAGCTCTTCGTTTGTCAGCTCTCCCTCTTGGTATTCCACTAAGTTTTCCACATCTTCCACTTCTACTTCTAAATTGAGGGTATTGGCGAGTAACACTATTTTTCTATTAATTTCATCGACATTTTCAAACTTATTGAAGCCTTCGAAATTACCCACAGATCGTTTTAGGCACTTCTTCCAAATGCCTTTCATACACTTCGCAGTAACATCCTCCCAAGCAGTTGCAATGTTTTTTATACAATGCAAAACATTGTATGATTTCCAAAAATTGGTACGATCGGTCGTGGTCGTATCTGCGGTTGGTCGATAAATGAGTAGGTTGTTAACCGGGGGATGGCTGTATACAAGACTGGCTCACACACAATAGACTCAAAGTAGTGCCCACAAAATCAACCATCACCTTGCTTACAAGCAATACAAAAGAACACCAAATAACTCCACAGCTTACACTAAACAACAACAACATTCCACACACTCACAGGACCAAAATACTTGGGGTCACATACAACACATCATTATCTTTTGCAAACCACATTCAGGACATTAAAAACAAATGTACCATATGTCAAGACTTAACACGCTTAGGGTACTTACAGGCACAAACTTTGGACACCAGCAGGAAACATCATCACTCATATACGAACAATATATTTGCTCAGTTATGAACTATGCTAGCCCATGCTAGGCACCCATTATCTCAAACACACACATAAACACCTTACAGACAATATAAAACAATGCACTTTGTATCATTACAGGATGCACTCAAACACCACCAATAGAACAATAGAACACCTGCACACAGAAACAAAAATACTGAAAGTTAGGGAACATTTAGACATGAGGGGAACACAATTCATGGCAGCAGCAACAGCTAACCTACAACACCCTTGCCACTACATGTACAATCATGCACTGACACCTCGCACCATTAAGGTAACACCAGAGAGACATAACCAAGTACTCCATTCTATACCACGCCCCACAGACATCACACAGTACAGAAAACACACAGACACACACCTAACCCACAAAGCACTGACACGACTCAGTCTGAATGTGGTTCTAGGTGCAAAGCTGCCACCAATTAACAGGTCAGAGGTCAGCCTGAGCAGATTGGATTGAGTTAACTTAGCACGATTCTGATGTGGACATCACCCCAACTTACGGACATATAAACACAGACTAGACAACTCTACAGATGACACCTGCCACCTGTGCCAGGACACCACAAACAATTGAACACATTATGACAGACTGTACCGCTCTAGCACAACAATGAACACAACACATCACTAGTGTGCTGAACCTCTGGTCCACTCTGGAGAGGGCGATCGGTTACCTGCGTGCCACCATCTTGCTCGATCAGGGTGGGCTGATCAGCTAAACAACAACAACAACTTTCATACTGTAAGTTCTCTAATAAGTTCATATCATTAGACACAACCAGACATGGGGTTGATTCCAAAATTTGATTATGATTACAGGTCTGACAAAATTTTGATTATAATCATGATTATGGCCTTGAAAAATCTTGATTTTGATTACAGGGCTTAACAAAGCTTGATTATGAATGTTTATGATCACCATGCTTCATTATGATTATGAAGTTGAGTAATAAGAGTATGGTATTGGTGTATAGTTTGTGCAACTTATATATGTATTATGTATATTATATTTGCTGTGTTGATATAAAAAAACAAGAAATCACTAATCAAATTTACTCTATTTTATTTTGAATTATAATTGTACTATACAATCTACAATGAATAACTAGGAAAGCATCAGTAGATGGCACACTCTCATCTCAGTACTATCATAGCATTATGATAATGCCATTATCACGTGCAATTTTTATGCCTGTTAACTCATCAAAAACATAAAAGCAATAATATACATGTTAAATAACACTTCATTAATTCAAAACTTTTCACTGGTAACTGTAACATATGCTGGTTACACTGTCAGTCACATTAACATTTAAATGCAAATCTACTGAGTCAAATCAGATTCAGTTGGTATGCTACTACTACTACTACTACTACTACTACTACTACTACTACTACCTGTGCTTATTACATTTGAGAACTAGAACTTAACTGAAATTCAGATCAATAACTGTCATTGATTACAGTATTTTCTAATGTTGATTGTGATTGTGGCACTTGAAAATGGTTGATTGGATTGTGATTGTGGCACTTGAAAATGGTTGATTGGATTGTGATCATAATCAACCCCATGTCTGGGCACAACCACATCTAAGATTGTTCAATCCCTAAGTCAGTTTGTCTACAAACTACATTAGAAAACTATCATTACAATGCTCATTGAAGAAGTTGCCATCTCTATTATGCTTTCCAAAAAGTTTGTCTATATGAGGCAGGTTGAAATCTCCTACAATTAATATTCTATTAAAAATTTTTTTTATTTCCTGAACCATTAGGAAATACGACTCATTGGCGATTCCATTGTTCGAGGGCAGCTCGAGGAATTCTGTGGGAGAAACCCTCGTCGTAGGCGCCGTTACTGCTACCCTGGTGCAAGGGTGGAGGATATAACTAATAGTGTTGACCATTTTACAGACTGTACCGCCGAGGACACAACGTATGTTATTCATGTTGGTACTAATAACGTTTTAAATTCTAGATCGGAAGAACTGCTGGCTAGGTACAGGGACTTAATAGAGCGACTAAAGGAGAAAACTAATAAGATTGTCTTAACAGGTATACTTCCTCGAATTATCCAACGTAACGATTTCTACAGCAAGGCGACCTATATTAACAATAACTTAAAGTCTCTTTGCCAACAGGAAGGAGTGCATTATGCGAATTTTTGGAACAGTTTCTACGGCAGGAGGGACTTGTTCCTCGAAGATGGACTTCATCTTAATGACGCAGGAGCTGCGCATTTAGGAAGACTATTTCATAATACTGTCTCTTCTTTTCAGGCTGCCGTAACTCGAACGGTCCCAGCGTAAATTCTACAAGTTTCCCCCGCGCTCGCGAAGGTGTCGTAATTGCAAGCAATTTGAAGGTTCTATCCTTAAATGCTCGTAGCCTACGAAATAAAATAAACGAATTTTTTTCCTTAATTGCTTGTAAAGACTATGATTTAATTGCGATAAATGAATCGTGGCTTAGCACTGAAACACGTGACTTTGTAGGGGAATATCAAATTAAAGGTTATAGACTTTTTGTTAAAAACAGAATAGGTAGGCGAGGAGGCGGTGTTATGTTGTATATCAAAGATAATATTGCGAACGTTATAGAAGTAAAGCACTCAATTCCAGAACCGATAGATTCGACTATAGCAGAACTTAAATTGAACGATTTCAAACTTCTTGTTGCGGTTATATATAGGCCCCCAAATCAAACAGCTGATACGGACGAAGCGTTATATCGTGAACTAAAGAGAATAATCGGTAGTGAGCAGGCTTTAGTTATGGGTGACTTTAATTGCGCCAACGTGAATTACGATACAATGCAGGGAGACGCGGAAGGTAATCGTTTAGTTAATTTTCTCGAGGATAGCTTTCTTATTCAAAAGGTTGGGGAACCTACGAGGTTGGACAGTATTTTAGATTTAGTAATAACTACGGATGATAGGCTAATTACTGATCTTCAAGTAATAGAACCGTTGAGCAATAGCGATCACAATATGGTAGAGTTTGTCCTCTCAGTAAGTCACTCGAAACCAACTAACTCGACTAAAATTCCTAACTTCCAGCACGCAGACTTTAGTAAATTTCGAAATAAATATTCACACGTCAATTGGGAAAACGTAATGGGGAACTCCAACGCAAAACTAATGTGGGAATCGTTCGTAACGGTATTTAGGACTATAAATGAGGAATGTGTACCGTACAAAATTAAGCGTGCGCAGAGATGGGCAAGATCACCAACTTTGGTGATCTTGAAGATCAAGATCAGATCACCAGAAAAATGTGATCTTGAAGATCAAGATCAGATCACCAGAAAAATGTGATCTTGAAGATCCAGATCAAGATCGTGATCTTGAAGATCACTTTTCAAGATCACTTTTTAAGATCACTTTTATATGAATTGAAAAAAGTTGTACTCTTGTAGAGTAAACAAAAACAAATTATTTTGTTAATCACTCCTGAAAAGTATCACTCCTGAAAAGTATCACTCCTAATACTCCCCTGAGGGCTGAGGCAATACAAGCATCGCATCCTACCCATGTCACCTGATCTAAACCACGGGGATTGACGATTCCCCTTTCAGTTTTTCAGGTGGTAAACTTAAAACTTAGTATTATCATAACTTATCAGCAAAGAAAAAACTATTAAATGACCTACATATAGTTTTTAGCTCTATTTTTCTCAATTCTCATTTCACCAGGTCCATAACCCATATCAATGAATGGTCAGCATATATAAGTAAACATTTTTTACATAGAATTTAATTTTACAGTTTTACTGCAGTACGCAATTACTGACAATATAAGGGTAAAAACCGCAAGTTAAGAGTGTTAATTTAATGTTTAACCGCTGTAAACATTTGCTTTCAGCAAAACCAATTGTTCAAAGTTACCATCCGAGAGACGACTTCGTTTGGGGCTATGAACCATGCCAGCAAATGAAAACAACCGTTCCACTGGTGCAGAGGAAAGTAGCGTGGTGTTATACCTCTTGAAGATCTTCTTTATAGCAGGATACATATCTAAAGAGTCGAGTGCCTTACTGGTGTCGTGCAAATAATTGAGGACTTCCAAGTCTTCCTTGTTGTTAGGAGCAGAGAATGAGCCATCCATAGTTCTGAAGAAATCGTCTTCAGATGATGAGTCTGAGTTCACCGAACTATTACCACTGCTGTCAGAATTACAATTTCTTACAGCCATTTGCAGCTTGTCTTTTACTTGAGACTTGATTGCTTCATGATCGCCGAAATTAGGCCCTTGCAACAATGATATCCATCTAAGTTTGAAATACGGATGAGATACTGAGGCCAAAACGGCATCAGTTACCTCAGGGCTCAATGACAAAAAATGACCAAATCTGGCATTGAAGCCAGAGACGACTGCTGCCAGTAATGGCATGCAGTGTCTGAAGCGCAGGTCGTTTGGTTGGATAGGCTCCAATCTTGCGAGGGCATCTTGAGTCACTAGGACTGTTGGAAGAAGACAACCGTAGTAGCATTCTTTCTCTGCCTGTAATTTGTTGAGGGCTGCTGCAATTGGTTTTAGAACAGACAAATATTCTGAAATAAATTCCAATTCATTGTCTTTGAGGATGGGTAGATTCAGTTCTTCAAGAGCTACATTCACGTCGTTCTTATGTTTATATATTTGGCTTAATGAGTCGTACATTGAGTTCCATCGGGTGATGCATGGTACCTAAATTGGACGCCAGTTATTTCCTGTATTTTTCTGCTGACTTGGGTTTACCAGCAGCATTCCACGCGCCGAACATTTTCCATTGCAGAATGCTTTATCTTCTTTAGTCCAGGTGAATTCAGTCCTTTATCTGCATCAGTTGTTGCTACCAAGTTCAATGTGTGGGAGGCACATCGAATATGGGATGATAGTTTCACTGACTCCTCTCCATGCTCTCCTGAATGTTCAGGAAAGTTGCTGATGATAACCTCTTCATCTGAATCTTTTTCATCATCATCATCATCATCTGCATCATCTTCATCAATGTCGTCAGTACGATTCTGAACACGAACACCGAACTCTTTAAAGCATTTCACCATGTTCGATGCATTGTTGGTGACTGTAGATACAACTTTTCTATAAGATAAACCATGCTCCGAGTTGATCCTGTCCAATATTCCAGCAATTTTATCAAAGCTATGTGTTCCACGAAATCTTCGGCATGCCAGTGCAGCTGATCCTCGCGACAAGTCATCATTGATCTGTAATGTAAGAATATAAAATCAATGTTTGTATGAACATTTTTTTAAGCTTAATTTAATAATATTGGTTAGACACGCACCAGCTAAACTGCGCCACCAAACATTGAAGAGAAGAACTATGTGATATAAAGGAGGCAATTCAGCGATGAGTCGCCTACCATACCACCACATCAGTGACCCATCCCATAAGAGCAAAATGTGGAAGAGTCCATATTCACAGCCTGTGAATATGGACTCTTCCACATTTTGCTGTGAATCAGACACAATGACAGATGACAGAATCAGTGAATTAGTGTGAAATTACTGTGAATCACAGCAAAATGAAGACTCACCAAATTAATGAATGAGGAACACGTGTCGAATAATTGAAAAGATTATACTATAAGTCTATCAGACTATCACCAATGGTCAATTTATCAATTATATAAAAATAATACACTAAATCAATAGCATACCCAATGCGCAGTGACTCCCATGAAACTGCGGTGATTAGTTGACCATATGTCGCATGTAACACACACATGGTCAACTGCTGCCAGTTTTGCTTGTATGTCTTCCTTCATTGTACTGGTTGTTGTTGCAAGAGATCTAGCCAGGGTGCATCTAGATGGCACCTGAACAGCCGGGTTGACGTCTGAAAAAATATTTAAAAATTAAAACAAATACAATAGATTAGCCATGGAAAAAATATCAAAATATTTAGCTAGGCTAGCGATAGTCTAATGTTCATACAAATAATATGATTAATTATTTTAATCAGATATTAGCTATGGAAAAAATAGCAAAATATTTGAGTTATACTAACATGAAAGAAGATCCTTAAATTCATGTAGTTCAACTAGGCTCAATGGTAGGAGCCCATTAGCCACAAGCGAGAGAATCTTCTTTTCAAGGATATCCTTGCATATTGGTGGTCCTGGTTTTTGCTTGGAAATGTGGAACATGCTTAGTGTTGACTGCTTGGCAATTTTGGCAGGACCAGCATTGCTGCCGCTGGCATCTTCTTCTTTAGCTGGACGCTTGCGAGATTTCTTCTCCGATTCATATTCACCCAAAGATCCGAATGTAGTTTCTGCACAAGAAATAAATTATTATCATGCGGAGAGACTTCTTGAACACCCTGTATATATTTATCAGAGTATCAAACTTCTAGTTGAAATTAATACTTAACAAGATTCTAAAATTTTGTTATCTTTAACTAAAATTATTTTCACCATGATCAGTGCATTTTATCCTATGTTAAATTGAAAGCCGAATTTCATCCTTCAGTAACTAAATAGGAGAAATTACAGACATGGATCAGACAGAGAGAAAGACAGATACACCTGGCGTTTTATTATAGTTGGATATCGGCAGTTTTTAATGTAGTTACTAGTCCATAATCTATTAATATCTGAAGTGCACAATATATTCAAATGGACGTCTATGTAAATGTAGCATTAGTCTTGTATGGCACCAGTCACTTAAAATATGACTTGAACCATTATGTTAATGTTGCTACTTACTACTTAGTTACTAAGTAGTACTAACCCTGAGGTGCCTCAGAAGATTGCTTGTTGAGTCGAGGCCAGCAGACAGAATTGTAGTTTTCTTTGTACACTGCCTACAAATAACTTTGATACTGTTTCCAGTTTTTTCGACAATTTGAAAATATTTCCGTTCAATAGCACAGATTGATCCTTATTACCAACATTGTTATCTAAATGTATTGAATACTGTTCTGGTGACAACCTAGAATATTTGGTTCCCTTGGGAGCCTGTTGAAGTTGTAAAATTGCACTCATTATTAAAAAATTCAATCTGTAAATAAAATATGTTTAGAATTAATTTATTATGAATACAGACCTATAGGCTATATTTTATGCCTATATATAATAATATATTAATAGAACACTTTTAACATAATTGCACAGTAAATTACACTTTTTACGAGCCTAAATTCCACAGCAACTACACCTTCCATGAGCCCACACATGACGCAAGTCACCCAACTAACAGAAAACATAAACAGTCGGTGTTGAACAAAGTTGCCACCAGATGTCACTTGGACAAAAAACAAATGACATTCGCATAGCGGCATATTTAAGAATCTGAAATTAAAAGTGATCTTGAAGTCTAAAGTGATCATCAAGATCACAAGAAATAAAGTGATCTTAGATCAAGATCACCATAATAAAAGTGATCATCAAGATCAGATCACGATCTTGATCTTCAAGATCACGATCTGATCTTGAAGATCAAGATCGTGCCCATCTCTGAGCGTGCGAAAGTAAACAACAAGCCCTTGTGGTTTACTTCTAGAGTACGAGACATTATAAAGAGTAGAGATAGGGCTTATAGGCAACATAAGTGCAATAAAGACAATTTGTTACGAAACAACTACATATCTCTGAGGTGTGAAGCGAAAAGTGTAATAAAAAAGTCCAAGCGCGAATTTGAAATCTCCATAGCTCGTGACGGTAAAGGAAAACCCCAAATGATCCTTTCAATACGTCAATAATAGAAATCCAGTAAAAAGTGTCTTAGGTCCATTGAAAAATATAAATGGAGATCTAGTCTCTGAAAACAAGGAAATGGCTACCTTGCTAAACGAATTTTTTACGTCAGTTTTTACTATAGAAGATGTAACGAATATCCCTACGGTCATAGACATAATACCTTTTGATAATGGTAATATTTTGGATAATATTGTCGTTAGTGAAGGGGAAGTAATGCGCTATATTGATAAAATGAAAACGCGTAAATCACCGGGTCCGGATTCCATATATCCCATACAACTAAAATAATTAAAAGATAGCATTGTTGTGCCGCTAACAAAGATTTTTAATGCGTCTATTTCTGAGGGGTGCGTACCAGATAATTTCAAGTTAGCAAACGTAACACCTATCTTTAAGAAAGGCGATAAAGGTGCGGCGGGAAATTATAGGCCAATCAGTTTAACGTCTGTTGTAGGTAAGCTACTGGAATCAATAATTAGGGATCGTATAGTCGAACACTTAGAAGTGCATAATCTGGTTAGAAATACGCAACATGGTTTTAGGCGAAACAAATGCGAAAAATGCTATGTATGAATTGGTCCACAATTAACCCACCCCTTATATCTCCAGTCTAACTATAGAGTAGATCAAGTCTAGCCTAGAGGGGTCAGCCTAGAGATTCCGGAAATGGTCCAGAGTGGGCAGATAAATTGAGGTCCACAGCAGGATTCCTCACCAAATTAGGTTAGGGCAATCTACCTTCACCTTTGTTAAGCTATGAGTTGATGCTGGGTCTTAGGCCACAATGTAGGCCTAACTTGTCTGACCCAGCTTAATTTAATGTGATTAAATTGCTGGGTTAAAAACTCAATTAGTCACTTACTGTTAGTTATTGGAGTCTCTGTTCTCCGGTTGTGTAATTGTCGAGAGCGTACTTGCTGGTGGGGATCTTTTTCGTTCTGTTCTCGTCCCTTCCCCCTGTTTCGTCCTCTCGCCCCGTTGTTCGTTTTCGTTCTCCTTTGTTCTCCTCTTCGCGGGGCTTTTTCCACCAGCATTGTCTTAGTTTTTTCCTCGGTTGGTTGAGCGGTAATGTATCTCTATTACCGAGCACGCTCTTCTCACACAGTATATAAATACTAGTGTGGAGAATAACTCTGGTGAGCAACCAATTGGTTTCATCCACCCAGTTATTGACATAAAAGGAATTTAATAATTGTTAGATTAACTACCTACCTACTCAGTGAACCATTTTCGTTACCTCCCAACTACCCACTCATCAGTTTCCATACAAATCTTGCTTAACTAATCTTTTAGAATTTTTTCCAAAGCGTGGTTGACGTTTACGATAGACATCGGGCGGTTGATGTAGTGTATTTAGATTTTCAAAAAGCGTTTGACACCGTGCCGCACAAAAGACTCATTGAAAAAACTAAGGCTCATGGAATCAGGGGTGTAGTAATAAATTGGCTAGAAGAGTGGTTGCGAGGCAGGAAACAGAGGGTGGTCGTTGATGGAGCGGAGTCGTGTTGGGCTAATGTAGCGAGTGGCGTTCCTCAGGGTTCTGTATTGGGCCCCTTGCTTTTTCTTATATATATTAACGATTTAGATGTCGGCCTAGTCAGTACAGTTTCAAAGTTTGCGGATGACACGAAGCTGGGTGATAGGGCGATTAATGATGAAGATAGAGGTAAAATTCAGGAAGATCTGAATAAAATCGTTGATTGGTCAGTCACATGGCAAATGAGATTTAATGTGGATAAGTGCAAAATTTTGCATATAGGTTCGCGTAACGGTAATTTTGCGTATAGTATGTCAGGGAAAGATTTAACAAGTGTAGAGCAGGAAAAAGATTTAGGAGTTATAGTCACTGGTGATTTAAAAGTAGCGAAACAAAGTACAGCAGCGGTCAATAAAGCGAACAAAGTGTTAGGGTTTATAGCTCGAAATTTTGAGTACAAATCGCGCGATATTATAGTTCCACTTTATAAATCATTAGTTAGACCGCATTTGGAGTACGCGGTCCAATTTTGGAATCCGCATATGCTCAAAGATATAGACAAAATCGAAAGAGTTCAAAGATGAGCAACTAAGATGATTCCGTCTCTTAGGTCAAAGTCGTACGAGGATAGGCTTAAGGAGTTAAAATTGACTACTCTCGAGACTAGGAGGTTAAGGGGTGATCTAATCCAGGTTTTCAAAATTATGAATGGGTTTGATAACGTAGATAGAGATAGCTTTTTCGAAATATCTCAATATAATAGGACTAGAAATAACGGGTGTAAGTTGACAAGTAGAAGGTTCGAGACAGCAGTTGCGAAAAACTTTTTTACGCATAGAATAGTAAATAGCTGGAATAGTTTGCCGGTAGAAGTAATTAGTAGCACATCTATAAACATGTTTAAAAATCGATTAGACGCGCATGTTGATAGAAAGGGTATAGTTTAAGGTAGTAAAATTAAGGCTTTGTGGGGATAGATCCCACAGCTCAACACAAGTGTTGTGGGATATAGGGAGGCAGCGTCTTGGTTAGGGGATACTCTCTGTCCTTACACACCCCATTTAGAGAGATTCCTCTGCCGAGCGGTGCCCCCCATAGTACTGTGAGGTATTGAAAAACTCATGATCTTCACTTGCCCCACAAACACCTTTAAATGGGAGACCCATAATGGGTGCACACACATTTCTACATTACTGTACAGTCTTTACAGCCACACCTACACTTTTTCTCGTAAGTGTATATATTGTAATGTATATGGTTGTAAATTTTGACTTGGTCCGCAATCGATATGGACCGTGACTTGATGGATACCGTAATGAAATTGACTGGATTCTTTGGATCTGATATATTTGCATGTCCGCTATAAATAGATATAGAGTGTAACATTTGTGGATAGTAGTCTATTATGACTTGATCATCTGGATCCAGAGATTCTATCTTTAGTTTTAAATCGATAATTAATTAGTTTTAAATTGATAATTATTTAGTTTCATAAAAATTGGTCGTTGCCAAATTACTGGCAGTTTTTACATAAATTTCTTATGTTCTTATGGTTCGGAACCCACGTAAAATTGTAGGTCCCCTCCGCCACCACGGAGGACATACACGATTACGAGCATAGTTAGGTAGACCAGTCATGAGTGGATCCTAGGGTCTTTGTTGGTCTGAAACATTATAACATTATAACAAATGCAAAAAACTTCACTTTTTTCTACGTGAAGGTCAAAATATGAAAATAAATCCCACTCTAATAGACAGAGTTTATTTCCACTAAATAAACCCACTCTGTCTATTAGAGTGGTTTTTTTATTTTCATACTATCATCAATTTCCTGTTTGGTTTGGAGGTCTGTAAAATGCACCCATCTGAATGTACTTTTTAGCTGATGCACAAATATCAACCCAAATTGATTCTATACTGTTGTCTGATGTAATACTATTATTTTCTACAGGAATACCTCAAAATTCTTCGTTAATTCATTCTGGAATAACACAACAAAATGATGAAATTTGACGTACATTATAACATGTTTCAATGAGAAAACATTTTACTGTATTATGTTATTAAACAGATTAATTAATCAAATTCTACTCATTTTTTTGGCAAAATATAATATATTGTGTTGCTAAACAATTGAATTTCATCAATTTTGATATTTTTTTTTTCACATTTTTTTCAAAAAAATGCAGAATCTGCGAATATGGATGATGGATTGCGAAACTATAGGTAGTAAAAGATTGATGATGAATCTGCGAAATGACTAAATTTGAAGCAATGAATTTTGAGGTATTCCTGTATTCAGTTTCTAATAAATGTACATTGTGTAGCCATTTAAGTTGTACTCTACTCTAGTGTCATTGAGAGTGTCTTCACAAAACCATGCTTCACTAATAAATAATATCCAGATTTGCACTAATTATATAATTAAATAAGTCATACTTTTTATTCCTAAGACTGTGCATTTGTATAAAAATACTTCACCCTTCATTTCCAACTGTTTCACTATTGGCTTGATTGTTCGTGTGTGTATTTGTCATAATTTGACTTTTAAACCCAAACAGTATTGCTAATATTAGGTATATCATGATGACTTATGCCCTTTTTCAATCTAATGTTTACCTGCAATCAGAAACCAGAAGATTTAGGCTTATTTAGGAGTAGGCCTAATTATTGCCAAAAATATTGAGTTTTCAAGCCATTGCATAGAAGTTAAGAACAAGGCTAATAAAATGTTGAGTAGCTACTATAAATACGAATGTGGTTTACAAATCAGAGGCAATAAAATATAGCTTTAGATTATTGGTAAAATTCCAAATGCCAAACTCAGTTCAGAGTCCATATGCTGCAATTACTAACCAACCAACCAAATATAATTTAATTTAACCTAATTTAACATATAACCAAGCTGCTATGAGCTGTCTCCAAACTGCGTCTGGCATTTGAAGTTTTGCTGATCATTCATTTGACTTGGATAATCCCATTGGCCCATGTGGCTTCATGTTTTTCAGATGTACTATAATGTAACTCCATTTCATATATTAGGTCACCTTTAAATTTAATTCAAGCAGCATGTAAATATGCTAGACAATGTTCAGCAAAGTGCAACTAAACTTTTTCTTAAATTGAGGGGAAAGGATTTTTTTTTTATGTAGGAAGGAGATCCAAGGTGAGCCCCTGCAAATCTCCCACTCCCCTTACCCCTGTAGAAGGAGGAGAGCCAAAATCAAGGTCTCTGAGGCTCTTGAAAATGCCTTTTTTCTTTATAAATTTTGAAAAGTTTGTGTAGTGTGTAAGATTATGATAATAAAAACCCACTCTAATAGACAGAGTTTATTTCCACAACAGTGGAACGCAACAGCAGACACATTTCCTGAGTTCTCTGATATTGCTTCTACTTTTGGATATTGCCAATAACTTTACTTTTGGAAAGTTCTGACTTTATATACTTGCGTTTATATTCACATTGTTATAGTTAAGTAATTGAATATAAGTGGTTTTTGGTGATTTAGAAGTTTTCATAGCATGCCAGCTTAATTTAACTTAAACTTCTGACAGTTATAAACTAATTTAACTTGTGCGATGCTGTCGCAAAAAGTGTCGTGTGTTAGGTGTGGGATAAATTGGTGGTATACAAATTTTAAGGATTATGACGGCGGTCCTATGGCGACTACCGAGAGGTTTTTTTTTTTTTTTCTCAGGGAGGAAATAGTTGACATAAAACATAGTGTATGTGAGGTAATGGAAAGACTTGCAACGCTTGATGAGGGCAGGGGTAGGGCTACAATTGATGAAAGCCAAACCAATACTAACGTTGAAGATGTTAGTAATTTGAAGGGTGAGGTGCATAACCTAGTTTCTAGTTTAGGGAGCTTATCGGAAAAGTTGGATAGAGTTGAGGAAGGGGTTAAGGTTGGTTTGAGATTAGTAGACGAGGAGGGATTTAGAGAGGTTAAGGATGGAGCTAGGCTATGTACTTTAGGTGATAGGAATCCCCTGCTATTGAGTTTTCGAACCTTTTTGCCCATTTGGATAGGGATGTGAACGAGGGGAAACTATTTTAATTGGGGACTCTTTAGTGCGCCATATGGACACAGAGTTCATTGAACAGCATCCAACCAAGAGGAGGAGGGTCTGTCTTCCAGGGGCCAGGGTTAACAGGGTTAGAGATGAAGTGGATAGGGTTGATGAACATTGCCTCCCATCACTCAATGTTGTTGACGATGGTAGGGGACAATGACTCGTATAGGCCCAATACGAGAGTGCCTGACCTTTTGGAGAGATATAGGTGGTTAATTAGGTCCCTGAAGGTGAGGTCAGATTGGTCTTTAGTTCTAGGTATTATCCCTAGGCACGGTTTGGGTCTTAGGATTATGTCAAAAACAATATTTTTTAATACTAAATTAGAAGAGATTTGTGCTGAGGAAAATGTACCCTTCATAAAGCTGTGGTCTGAATTCAGTGATCCTAGCCTTTTTATAAAAGATGGGGTGCATTTTAATGAAATAGGTAATGCTAGGCTAGGTAGGTTAATTGACGAAAATGTTTGAAAGCTGCATAGATCAAAGCCTTCTTTAAACGTTGTGGGTCTGGGAAACGTGGCCTGATGTGAAAAATAGTTTAAAACGCTGACCCATGGTAAAAAATAATTTAAGTCTTTTATTGTAACACACGTAGTATTAGAAATAAATTAAACAAATTTATTCTGGCAACTACAATATGGTTGCTATCACTGAAATGTGGTTAAATACCATACTGTGACTCAGGACTTGTTGGGGGAACTTGATATACCGGGTTTTAAACTCTCTACTAATGATAGGTTACATAGGATTGGTGGCTGTGTTTTGCTGTACGTTTGTAATTCCTTTAGGGCTATCGAGGTTAAGATAGATTTTCCAGCAGCAATTAATGCGATATGCGTTGAAGTTAGTGTGCGTAGTCTTAGTTTCAATTTTTTTGTTGTTTATAGACTTCCCATTCAACCCCTTGATACTGATACTAGATTTTGCACACTTCTTGGTAACTTTATTAATAATCAGGATAGTATAGTTGTCGGAGACTTTAACTGCCCTAATGTTAATTATGAGACTTTTACTGGTAACGACGAAGGTTTGAGATTGGTTGAGTTCATGGAAGATAATTTTTTATGACAGATGGTTATCGAACCAACGCGCAGTGACAATATTTTAGACATGGTGGTGATGAATGGTGAAAATATAGTTGAAGGTTTAGAAGTAGGCGAAAGTTTAGGATGTAGTGATCATCAAATTATTAGGTTTAAGTTATTGATAGAAAACACTAAGGATAGTAACATAATAGAAGTCCTTGATTTTTGTAGGGCCAATTTTGATAGTTTTGTGGATAGGATGAGAGTAGTGGACTGAGATAACTTACTTCTGGGTAATGGTGCAAATTTGCATTGGGAGGCGTTTAAAGATAGTTTCTTGAATACTGAAAGGGAGTTTATTCCTCAGGCCCAAGTGCACTAGAAATCATGGTAGACCTAAGTGGTGGACTATGGAAATAGGCGAGTTCATAAATGAGGATAAGAGTGTATAGACTTAAGCACAATGGCACGGTAGCTAATGTTAATAGATATATCGAGCTTCGACCTCGGGTTAAAAGATCAGTTAGGAATGCTAAGCATAATTTAGAGATACTTATAGCTGTGGATAGTAAATATAATCCAAAAAAGTTTTTTGATTACATGAATAATCGTAAGCCAGTAAAAGATAATATAGGCCCTCTCATGGACACTAATGGCGCTTTGGCTTCTGACGCTCAGGTGATGGCGGGTATTTTTAATAACTTTTTTGTGACAGTTTTTACTGTAGAAGATGCCAATAATGTTCCCAATGTGGACAATATCGTTCCATTTAGCAGCAAGATTATTTTGGATGAAATAACTGTTTACGAGGGTGAGATTGTGCATTATATTGATAGGCTAAAAGTTAGCAAGGCTCCAGCCCCTGATGTGTGTTATCCTAGACATCTGAAAGATTTGAAAAACGTTATCATAGGCCCCTTAATGAAGATTTTTAATCAGTCACTTGAAACGGGGATTATTCCTGAAGACTTCAAATTAGCTAACGTCACACCCATTTTTAAAAAAGGTGACTGCACAGTAGCTAGCAATTATAGGCCCATTAGCTTAACGTCAATTGTTGGTAAACTTTTGGAGTCTGTAGTTAGGGATCATATCATCGACCACTTAGTCACAATTTGATTAATAGTAGTCAGCATGGGTTTCGATGCCATAAATCTTGTTTAACTAATTTGTTAGAATTTTATGAAGAAATAGTGGGTGAATATGATAGGCATAGAGTGGCTGACATTATTTATTTAGATTTTAAAAAAAGCATTCAATACAGTTCCGCATAGAAGATTAATTGTGAAGGTTAAAGTGCACAGTATTTGTGGTCAGGTAGCTAATTGGTTAGAGGAATGGCTTCATGGTAGGAGACAGAGGGTCAGTGTTAATGGTAGTGAATTGGGGTGGTTGGATGTAGGTAGTGATGTCCCACAGGGTTCAGTGTTAGGCCCATTGCTATTCGTAATTTACATTAACAACATAGATGTAGGATTGACTAGTAACATGTCAAAATTTGTGGATGATACTAAAATAGGTGGTAAGGTTGTTAACGAGGATGATAGAAATAGGATTATGGAGTGGATGGATAAGTGGCAGATGCAATTTAATGTAGACAAATGTAAAGTTTTGCATATAGGTTCTCATAACAATAATTACATGTACACGATGGATGATAGAGAGTTAGTGAGTGTTGATGAGGAAGTACATTTAGGCATAAGTGTATCTAAGGATTTAAAAGCTAGGAACCAGTACCTGGAGTCTTGTGCAAAAGCTAATAGGATGTTGGGCTTCATAGCACGTAATTTCAAATTTAAATTGAAGAATATTATATTGCCCCTTTACAAGTCCCTAGTCAGGCCTCATTTAGAATATGCCTTTCAGTTTTGGTGCCTGTATTTGCATGAGGATATTGATAGGTTAGAAAGGGTGCAGCATCGTGCCATGAAACTAATTCCATCATTGTGCAACAAGCCTTATGAAGATAGGATTAATGAGTTAGATTTGCATTCACTCGAAACTAGGAGATTAAGGGGGGAGCTTATTGAAGTTTTCAAAATTGTTAATAAAATTGATAATATAAATTTTGACAAACTGTTCACTTTTGATAATAGCAATACTCGTAATAATGGATTTAAGTTGCGTGGCAGACATTTCATTACTAATATTGCTAAAAGCTTCTTTATGTTTAAAGTAATTGATAAATGGAATAATCTTCCCGCATCTGTCGTGAACTCTACCAGCATTAATATGTTTATGAACAATCTAGATAGGCATTTTAAAAATATTAATGTTGTTTAATATAATAATAAAACAATTAGTAACAGGAGCTCTGGCGGTGATGGTCGGGGATGAGTCTGTTGACAATTAATGCCAGCGTGTGATGCCAGCAATGAAATTATTATTAAAAAAAAAAAAAATTAGACTAACACGAATGTAGCTCGTAGTGTAAACTAACCCACTTTTCGTTTTACTTTACCTACTTTTTTTTTTTCTTCTTCTTACTTGCATGTCTAGTTTGCATGGTATGACTGAGTTAAGACTGTTTCCATGGTTTGTAAGCCTTCTTATATTACTTCTTACTTTTTTTCATCTTTCACCCCTTTCCTATTCTCTACGACTATTTTTCCGACGTCGGCAGTGGCTGGTGGATGATGATGGGGAGTATTTTTCTCTTTTTCTGAATGAATATTAACCCACGAATGATAGGTTTTGCTACTTACTTAACCCCTTATTCTCTTTTGACCCCCTCCTCTTTCCTTTCTCTCAGGCTAACCTTATAGTGGATCTTAGGGTCTGTTAGCCTTAGCTTCTGTAGATCCTCTTCAGGTGGAAGAGGATGCCAGTGGGCATCGAAACTGTAATAAACTCTTTCTATTAGAGTGGGTTTTTATCATCATAATTTGACCTTCATGTAGAAGAGTGAAGTTTTTTGCATTTTAGTGTTTAAGATTTTTTTTGCCTTATGCAGGGCTGAGGGGCCAAGGGTGAACTCTCACAGAAAAGCTCCCCCTCTCCCATAGAAACAGGAGAAAAGAGCCAAAATATGATATTATTAATAATTTTTGTAATTTTGAAAAGATTGTGTAGTGTGTAAGATGCATGTGTAGTGAGTAGAGGGCAAAGTGTGTGTTTGAGAGAGCATGCTGGCCTGCTCGCAGGGTAGATGAGACAGGAAAAGGACAGTGACTAGAGAATTGGGAGTTCCAGCACTCCCTATCTCCTGTCTAACATTCCCTCTGGAGTACTTCCCTGGTTGATTGATGTCTACAATCTCCTCCTGGGAGATAGACTATAGGAATTAGAAATGTTTTCTTTTGAAAGGTGTAACTTGGGATGATACGGTATGATTGAACTATACAAAATGTTTGTAACCATAGATAGGGTAGATGTGATAAATTATTATATAAACTGAAAATAGAACTAGGTAATAATAAAAGAAAATTGGAAAGAAGACTTGTAGATTATTAGATTAGTAGATCTGTGTAAATATTTCTTCAGATTTAGGGTCATGAATTTTTGAACTGACTTGCCAACTGTTGGGCCAAGTGGTTAATGGGTAGTACCTTTGGATAGCTTAAGAAAGAACTTGATAAACTTTTTAATCAAAGAAATCTTGTAAATAGTAGTAGGCTTATGATAGGCCAAGTTAAATTTAGTTGGTAGCGACACAGTCCAGTGGATAGAGATATTTGTTTAGGGTAAAAAGGACAATCTTGTAAGTAGCTGGAGCACTTTCATGCATTTGAATGACAATCTCGTGGATCTAAAAGTAATTTGAGGCATATTTTGAGAGGAGACCTTGTGAATAGCTGGAATTGTATGTATATAGTTATTGTATTATAGAGTAAAATATTGCACTATATTTGGGGTGGTTTGGTTCTTATTTTGGACAGTGATAACCTAGACAGGCCTTGGTGGCTTTGAGTTATCCTAATGCTTCTTATGTTATGAAAATGTCTTGCCTCTTATTCACTTTAGAGCAATACCAAGGTTTGATTCATCATAATTATACTTTTTTTCAGTCCCTGAATATGCATCTGTTGCTTCTTCCAACTGAAATCATAATAAATATCTTGGAGTATTGTTCCTACATATCACTTTCTAATTTAAATCAGACATGTAAAACTCTAAAAGAGATTAGCAATCTGGAAGTAATTTGGAGTTTTTTATGCTGTAAAGGTAAGGTTGGGTAATAAACAACCCTTTTTATGAATATTCATTGTTAGTATTTGCTACTCTCTCGAGGTCTTGCCTTCTGGATTTTTAATGTTTATTCCTTTTTTGTAATTTTATTTGATCCTAATGTCACCATATTTATTTGGGGAAAAACTGTGGTGTTGGTTTAAATTAGATTTTTTAGGTGCAAAACCCTAAAAATCTTTATATAAAATTTTGGCTAATACAGTAAGCCCTATGTAGTTTCATGTCCACCTGATTTTTGGTAGTCATAATCAGTCAAAAGCCTACCTATTTCAATGATATACCAGTACAAATCAATAGTAGATATTCTTTATTATTACATGTCATTAGAGTGTAAAGTTTACTGGGAAGTTGTGGGATGAAGACATTGAAAGGTTTAATGGAATTAATAAAATATACAGTGAATTAGTAGTATATTTACAGTTTAAGTGATTGGAAAAATATCCAGTGATTTGTATAAAATGTGAAACAAAGTGCAATGTCTATAAAAAATGCTAGGTGGTGGTGGAAAGAAATGCCCATTTAATCTAGCTCATTCAAAAGGTACAGTTGCCCGCATTATGTAATGTTCCTTGGCTCACAGGTGACTCTGTACATGTGGCAATGCTGCAGTGATAGTCAAGGTACGCCAACTGGGGGAAGGTGGGGTGAAGGGGGGTGACAGCTGAGTCCAACAACATATAACAGACATATGAGGGGTGGTCAGAAAATAAGTTTACAATTTACATGGTGTGTAATTTTGTAACTAAAGGACCTACAGTGATTATGCTTGTATCAGGTGAATTCGTTAATCATTGTTGGCAACACTGCATGTCAATTTGGCTGCCATCTACTGTACATTGATTATATGAGTCAGTTGAACATGGTGGCTCAACTGGAACAGTGCCTTCCCCTATGGAGCAGTCCAGGATGTTTACATTTAATGGCCACTTGTAAATGTTCGTGTTGAACAATATGCAGCTGCATTGATTGTTGTACTTTTTTGCATGGAGTCTGAGAGCAAAATCCCTTTGTGGTTCCAAAATACGGTAACCATCACTTTGCCAGCTGACCTCACAATCTTGAACTACTTTGGTTGTGGGGACCCAGGGTGTTTCCATTCCATGCTGGCACATTTTGTTTCTGGAGTACGGTGATGAACCCATGTCTCATCTCTTGTGACAATGTGCTCGAAAAATTCTTGACTACTGACAGACTCTGAATATTATTGCAGAAATGACAGGGCACTGTTCCAGTTGAGCCGCCATGTTCAACTGACTCGTATAACCAATGTATGGTAGATGGCAGCTGAATCAACATGCAGTGTTGCCAACAATGATTGATGAATTCACCTGATAAACATAATGAATGTAGGTCCTTTAGTTATGAAATTATATGCTGTGTAAACTTATTTTCTGACCACCCCTTGTATATATCTAAAGGACAATTGAATGTGCAGTCATTGACATACATGTAATTATACAGTAATAAGGTTCCATTATGATTACTGCAAGTCTATATGAACAGCTACCCGATACAACTTTTTACATACTAGTGAATTTGAACCAAAAATAGACTACACAACCAATTACATTACAATAGTTTATAATAATTAGAGATTACCTAGTTGAGAAAATGTAAATTTATGGACAACTTAACTCATTATGCTTTGCCATTTTTGTGAATGTAAAATATTTTTATATAATAACACTTTGAAATGAGTTAATAGGGTTGCCAGATTTGCCAAATAGAAATACAGGACACCCTGTTCAAATTTAAATTCAAATGATTTCTAATTTGCATATACATACATAAATTGAGATAAAATAATATTACTGCATGGGACAAACTTATATACTAAAAAATATTGGTAACACGGTCATCTGGGTTAAATTAAAAATTTAATCAGCTTAACTTTATGCAGGCAAGACCCTGTTACCAAAATATCAATTTCTTATCTAAGTAAAATATAAGTATTTAAATCACATACCTTTAATTATATTTCACTGATGACTTGGCTCTCCTTAACAGGTCCTTGTTTTGCAGAACTTGCTTATAAAATTCCTTGTACTGGCAGTTTATGTTCCATTTACATTGTAACATAGCTTCTACTGTGGTCACATCCAACTTATTCGTTCTTTTGTCCATTGAACATTCATTAACGAGAAAACACGCTCAACATTAGCATTATGAGTACAAGTAGTACAAATAAAAATATTGAAAATTCCAAATCGTACAGCTCTAAACTGCTGAATTTTGCAATTTATTTAAAAAAAATCTTAATACAGGACATTTAAGGCATCCTGATAAAGTCAATACAGGACACAGGACAAAATCATTAAATACAGGACATGTCCTGTATATACGGGATGCCTGGCAACCCTAAATGAGTATAACTTATCATAGTGTATTTTGGTGTTCAATTTTCTGTAAATATAGATTGTTTTGTAATGAAAATTTTAAAATTTCAAGTAGTCAGTAAGAGAATCAGCTAAATTTGGCCAATGCCAATGGCCAAAGATGGCTGATTCTGCAAATGCTAATGAATCAGTATACCACTAGTTTTTATTGATTTTGCTAATTTTGAGAGCTAGGTTCTTTACTGGTAAATATACTACCGTATTCAGTTCGATGTGATAACGTATTTTATAGATTTAATGAATCACACATATTGTTTAAATACCCTCATGTAATCGCAAGTTTCTTTAAAAATACCATCTTATTTGTTAAATTTGGTTCAAATTCACAAGTATATAAAAAGTTGTATTGTGGTAGCTGTTCATATAGACTTGCAGTAATCATAATGGAACCTTATTACTATTAGGGGAGCAACCCAGCATTGCCTGGGTGGAAGTTGAATATATAATATAATATATATATATATATATATAATATATATGGGATTGAACTCAGAATGGTCCCCCTGGTGCTAATCTTTTTTTTCCACCCTGCTATATATATATTTTGGGCTTCTCACCTGCTCCCTTCATTCCTGATGAGGTGTACTCTGAATACATGAAAGGCCTTGGAATCATTTTCTTTTTCCTTGTGGGTTTACATCATATATATAATATGCCCAGTTCAGTACTTGAATGCTGGTTAGGTTTTGTATGCCCTGATAATTGGTTAGGTTGTCATATTTTGTTAGTTTCAATGAAAATAAACCATGATTAACCTAACCAATCATTAAGGGTGTACAGTTTACCTAACCAGGCATTCAATATATGGGATGAATTTCACACTAACACACAAAATGAATGAATGATTTTTTCTTTTTCTTTGTGGGTTTGCATCATATGCCTGATTAGATTAATTGAATGCCCAGTTAGGTTAATTGTATGCCCTTGATGATTGGTTAAGTCATGATATCCAAATCTGGCCAGTGGTTTGGCTGGCCATAAGAAACTAACAAAGTAAGTAAGTTTGCAGGCAGTTTGACTGCCACAAATATTAGTATAGATAAGACTAGTGAACTACATGGAGTTCAACGCTGTTCATGATCATATTAATTGTTTATCTTTATGAGCACAGACATTACATTATAATTACCTGCATGTCAGTGACTGCACATTCAATTGTCCTTTTGATATATACAGTACTGGCCAAATTATTAGGAATTTTTTAAAAATTTCATTTTTTGGTATAAAATGTTAAATTAAACCAATTTTAAACGTTGAAAAGTTATTTATTTCTACACAAGAATACATGGTCATTATTTAGCAATAGTTTAGTACTTAGTTTGACCCCCCTTAGCTGCCTTAAGGGCTGCGACACGCTTCGGCATGCCATGAATCAATTTTTGCATAATTCCTTAATACGTGTAGAGTGAAACCAGACTTGAATAAGTCGCTCTATGAGTTGGTGTTTTGTTGTTATCGGCGTGTCATGGATTACGTCCTTTAAAATACACCATAAACTTTCGATTGGGTTCATGTCTGGAGAATTTCCAGCCCATGGGAGCAACCGAACACTATTTTCATGACACCATTTTTAACCGACTTTGCCGTGTGGCATGGAGCTGAGTCTTGTTGAAAAATCCAACGTCTATTACCATACCATTCCCTTATTTGAGGCAGTAGACGTCTTCTTAGTACTTCTATATACTTGACTTGGTTCATATTCCCCTCAACAATGCTCAAACGACTAGTTCCATGCACAGAAATTGCTCCCCAAACCATGATCTTTTGTGGAAATTTCACCGTTTTCATCAGACACTCAGGCAAAAATTCTTCTCCAGGCCTCCTTCTTACACTTTGAACACGATCGTCAAGCACGGCAATCGTTGACTCATCGGAGAACACCACCTGCAATCAAAGAAAGCCCTGTGAAAGAGTCAGTGCATAGCGTATGAAGTACAGCTAAAACGAAGTACAGTATGACTTGCTGCTTTACAGATATTTTTACTGCAGTTTTATCACGTACTGTAAATACACTTCTATGCATACTGTATTTACTGTATTAACATTCTATTTAATGTTAAATATTATTCTTACCTGTTCCAATCCTCACTAGTCCAGTTAATGTGTTCCTTTGCCCATGCAAAACGTGCCTTCTTCATAGCCTCAG
The DNA here is from genome assembly GCA_023014485.1 of Bathynomus jamesi. NCBI lineage: Eukaryota > Metazoa > Arthropoda > Malacostraca > Isopoda > Cirolanidae > Bathynomus > Bathynomus jamesi. The sequence goes on from JAJOZX010000527.1 coordinate 94,127, forward strand.
TGAGCCTGGGCTTCTTCCTTGGGCGGTAGGCTTTGAAGCCGGCAGTTAGAAGCCTCTGTTGACTGTTCTACGACTAATATTGATGCCATCAGCCGCTAGACTACTGGAAATGTTTTTGAAAGTAGCTCTTCTATTTCTAAGAGACAAAATTGCAATCTGTCTATCAGTTCTTGGAGTCGTTACCCTTTTTCTGCCGCATCTTCCAACCCTTTTAGGCCTATTTTCTCCAAATACCATTTTTTCTTAATACGAAGTACTGACTGTGGTGAAACATGGAGTTTGGCAGCGATTCCTTTGTTTAAATGTAGAAGAAGTTAATAAAACCTGTATTTGCCCAATTTTCCGTGACTCAAGTCATTCTTTCGCCCCATTTTCAAATTCACTTAAAAACTGTAACAAATAATTGCCGAAATTGGGTAAATACACTATTAAATTAAACGGTAGTTACAATGACACGTAAAAGAAAGAGAAACACACCCGCATCGCACGACAACCAAACGACAACTGACGAACAAACACGTTTCGTTCGACTAAAGAATTATGCAAAAAATTTATTCATGGCATGCCGAAGCGTGTCGCAGCCATTATGGCAGCTAAGGTGGGTCAAACTAAGTACTAAACTATTGCTAATAATGACCATGTATTCTTGTGTAGAAATAAATAACTTTTCAACGTTTAAAATTGGTTTAATTTAACATTTTATACCAAAAAAATGAAATTTTAAAAAAATTCCTAATAATTTGGCCAGTACTGTATGTCTGTGTTATATGTTGTTGGACTCAGTTGTCCCCCTCCACCTCATCTTCCCCAGCTGGGGTACATTGACTATCACTGTGGCATTGCCACATGTATGGAGTTGCCTGTGATGCAAGGGACATTACATATGCGAGCAACTGTACATAGAGTATGGTACATGGTTTGATAAATCCTGATTAAATGGAAGTTCTAATTACTTGTGCATTCATTCATAATTTGACCATTTATGAATGTTTATTTCAATTTGAAGTGTCATTCAAGACAGCTATTGATAATTTTTGCCAGGTGTGCATAAGTGTGTATTTAACAGTTATGGGTATTATAGATAACAGCACATGTGTAGTGGGCTAAGTATTGGAAGGAGGTTTTGTATGAAGAATTCATGAGAGAGTTGCAATATACCTATCCACCATAGGATAGGTATATTTACTGGAGTAAAAAAGTTGAGAGGGGGGGATGAACCCAATCCTTTTGGCCATTCCCCTTAAGCAAACACATATGGTATATATTGGTATAGCCCCATAGGAAGCAATTTAATATTGGTGCAGTGAACACTGAGATGACAGTTTTTTATATATGATGGGATTAACTCTAAAAGTTGTGGGGGAGACATGTCTTCCCCTATCCCCCAGGATTTATGCCTCTGCCACCATAGGAGGTTAGTTAGGTTAGTGACCAATGGGTATTCCATAGGCTCTGCTGATGGATTGGTTCTGACAGTGGATATGTTGTTGCCATGGCACTTGAATTGCATATACTATTTCTCTCCCCACTCTATAAGTTTATTTAAATCTCTGTAACCTATAAGTACTTACTTCCTTTTTGACTGCTCCAGCTAGCTGTCTGTGTTATCTGCAAATTTTTAAGTACACTATAAACAGTAAGGGGTCAAGAACTGATCTCTCAGGAACTCCACCTAAGCACTTCCTGCCAGTCAGACTTGTAGCCATTTAGTAACACTGCTCTTTCCTCTCCTTTAACCACTTCACTCTCCAATTCAATATCTGCTCAGAGATTATTAATAGGAGATAAATCTGTATGCTTTCAATTATTTCTCGGTATATTGTCTACTGAAATTAGCAAATGGACCTCTGTAAAATGCGACTTCTTTCCAAATTTTTCAGGTGGGTATGGCCTGCTTGTACAATTAACCCTTTCACTCCGGGTGTGGTATATAAACTACATGTCCAATTTGCGCTCATATCTGGGTGTGGTAACACCTGGAGTTTATAAACTCCGGGTGTAGTTTATAAACCAAGGGTAGATCCATCTTTTTCCACCCTCTGGGGTAGAAAATTGGGGGATATACGTATTATAATTCGAATTCAATAATTCGAGTTTATATAACTCACTTCAAAGCTGAGCCTGTAGTGAAAGGGTTAAACATGGACTTGGATTCTTAAAATTGGATATTCCAGATCTAAAACCTTTTAGAATAAAGAGCTAGTATGCAAATTGGTGTATCATGTATAAAAATTAATTGAAAGCTTCCAGATTTGGAGTATCAACCTTTCACATTTAAAGTATGTTAACTTACATTGATTGTACTCTTTCATAGATTTGGTAGAAAGCAGTCCAAAATATCAGTGTAAATTAAAGAATTTTTAGGCACAAAATCCAACAAATCTTAGTTTAGAAAATTTTATACTGTAGATAGACTCTCCAGTCTGTTACAAATTTTTTTACTATTTTACACTTGGTATGGTGTCTGGCAAATTCTAAAAAATGGGATACAATTCCTCCTCAACTCCTTAGTCGTAGGGATGCCTGCAGTATCTTAAAGCCTAGTATTTTAGTAGGCATAGGGACTACTCAAAAATTTAATTTCATTGACTGGATCTCAATGAAAAAGACCATTACAAGGTGTTAAACCCTCTTTCCTCAAAATCCACTGATGTAATTCTTTGTTTTATTCATTATGCAAACATCTTTTGGCAATATCAGATGCCAGATGCATTTAGAGACAAGAGTTCATAACAGCTTGGTAATATGTTAAATTACCATAGGTTAGGTTTGGTCAGTAATTAGGGCCTCTGGACTCTTCCTCTGAATCGTTTCTGGCATCTAGAATTGTGCCACTCTTTTTAAGTACTTTTAACCTGTGGATATAATTTCAGAAGTAAGTTGGGTTTTTTCTTAAAATTGTATTACTTTCACCCAAAAGGAATAAAATAGCCAAGAAAAACAGAATGTACAATTAGTAATTCTTTAAGCTTTTTAGAAATTTTCTAGGTGAATTTTTTTCCCAAAAGTGGTAGCTACATAGGGGCATATTCCCAGAATTCTAAACTGATTGCTATGGAATTCTGGGAACTGTGACAATGAATTATAGTGAAATAATTACATTATGGTAAAGAAACTAGTAATATTTTCACCAAGTAGCTAAGCTTAATTCATTTATAGTTAGCCAAGAGTAACTTGATACTCTACACTAAGGATAGTGTGTAATACAGTGCATTACATTCATACAACATAACGCTATTTGGGCCTATCACAGTTATCAGTCAGATAAGCAGTCCAAAACTATATTTTATGATAGAATTTTGTAAAATATCAATTTCAAGTCAGTCAATTATCATTAAACTGCTTACAAAACCACTGAAGTAGAGCCTACATTACTGATGAATAAGTCTTTATTTGTAAAGTAGTTTTGCAACTTTTAAAATAATTTTAACATGAAATAAGTAATCATGAAATTGGACTATTTATTTATTTAATTTGGCCCATTACCCTTTAAGTGCGGTCATTGCTGAATTGCAACTACAAGTGCACCTTAATTTAGCGTGTTAAAATAATGGAAATTGGAAAAAAAAAATTCAGCACCTAAAAGGTTATGCTTTAGGCTTTACTGGGCTCTTAATTAAAGATGATTAATAATATATAAATCAGTAATACAAGTGATCATAAGATATATTTTGAGCAAGAATCAGGTCCCTGCATCAAAGATCAAGCTCACAAATTAGAGGTTAAAGGTCAAATGGAGCTTCTTTGTGTCTGCACTGAGACTTGAACCAATGAAAATAAACTGATTTAACTTCATACACATTTGTATCATCAGGAGATGTCCTAAACAAGAATCAGGTTGTTGTTGCATCAAAGATCAAGGTCATAGAAGTCCATGCCATAACTTTTGATCCATTTAACATAAATTGCTGAAAATTCATACACATTAGTATCATCTTGAGATATGTCATAACCAAAGATCAAGGTCACAAATATATGGTAAGCAGGGACATTGATGATGATCTACATAGCTCTTGTCTTTTACCCTAACTAGCTATTATTTATATAACAGATTATGGTGTGAAAAACAAAGGAGATGCATTCAGTTCTTTTAGTGAATTATATAAAAACTGTAAGTATCAATACCATCAATTTTTTTTAAACTAGTCATTGTTTTAGTGTAATTCCCCATAAAAAGAATGCTGAAACTAGGTTCATTAACTGAAAGTTAAAAAATATTCCTTTTTAGTCAGTGTACTGAATTATTCTGGTGTTATGAGTTATAATTATTGGTTTAAGGCTGTCTAATCTTAAATCTTAACATCCTCTGATTGTTGATACTATACCAGATTTATTTACACCCAGAGGCCCATTACTTTTAAAAGTTTTACCATGAGTTCTGTAAAAATAAAATACAGTATGATATTGTAGTTTAAATTGAGGGGGTTGCGTACTATAACAGTGAATGTGCCAAATCTCAATTTTTTGTTTTTTTTCATCATATGGTTCAGTCAATCATAGTCTTTCATCTCCTGAAAGGATTTTCATGAAAACACACTAGAAATAGCCAAAAACTAACATTAAAGATCTGTACTTACAGCACTGATCATTTTCCTGCGTACTAAAACCACAAATCTCTAGTGTTGTGGGATAGGGCAAAACTTTTATGGGGGGGGTCTAGACTAATATACCATTTAACCATTTTTTTTAAAGAAATGTTCCATTTTTACTACTTAGAGATCTAAAACTATTTTCTTTTTAATTTTTATGATTTGTAACAAGTGTTCTAAAAAACAAATATTTATACTAGATTTTCATTGCTGAAATATGCATTAAAGTAAAGAACACATTTTTTTCTTGCTTATAAACTTTGTTTTACTTAAATCTATTGAAAATAAAGCATGTTACAAGAGTTTCAACGTAAAAAACTTTAAACCCATTTTTCTCAAGTGTGTTTTGGTGCATTTCCAGGGGTGTAGTCGAGGGGTAACGTGGTATAACAGTGTTATACTTCCTAAAATTTCAGTGAAGTAGCGTTATACTACCTACTGTAGTAGCCATAGCTGAATGCTGAGCACTTATGGACTTTTATCCACTATATGTAACTGTAGTATCTACTATATCACTATGAAACTGCATTATACTGTATACATACGACTGATACAAGTATCTGTGTGTTTTTTATTCAAATTAAAAGTAACTAGAGCATGTACTGTATTTGTAGTTTTATTTACTAAATATATATTTTTTATTTTCGAATTAACTTTTACTATTTTTATATAGTAATTGTTCTATGAAACGCTCTATAAAAGTTTTGCTTGTAGCGTTACCTTTCCTAAAATTTTAGGACTATACCACTGTATAGTACATTAGGGTGTCAATTTTGGGGGTGAAATGACTAAATTGAAAATCATGTGATTTGGTAGCAATTTAATGTAATCATTTGGCATACAAAATAATATCCTTGCTTCAAAAACAATAAAAAATAACTCCTACCTACATCAATTTTAATTCAAAAATTCCATTTTTCCGTAAATTCGTAACAAAATAACAAATGTGCGCAAACATCCTATCAACATTTAAAGTGGCAATAAGATATCATTCACAGTCTTTATTGGAAAGTAACCAATGCAGTCATGTCCTTTTTGCTGCGGTTCCTTGACATCAGCATTCGGCTTGCTACTTGCGCTTTGATGTAGCCTTCTCGCCTCTCGTGACTGTAAACTTGACTAGCTGCTTCTGTGACCATTTTCACACATCTCTCCACACTCTGAGTGTGAGAAGGCCACTTTGGCACTTGCATTGGGGCCTCTTTAAGTTGTGTTAAATCTTTGTTTGTTATACATGTTGTCAGTGGTGGCTCCAAAACTTCCGAACTCAAGTTAACTAATTCTGACAATTTTGTGGCATTGACGTTTATCGAAGGTACCTTCCTTGTCTGAACAGAGCAGTCTCCCAGCTGGTCATCATCTAGTGATGTTCCTCTCAGCTTTAGAATGATTTCCACAGCCTCAGTTCGCTCTTTGGTACATTGGCTGCAGAGTATTGCTTGCAAAACTGCCTCTGGCCTAGCATACCAAGTGGACCTTCTCACCACAGGTAATAGCGGCCACCAGGTTCGGAACACACAGAGTAGTGTTCTTCTTTGATGAGACAGGGAAACTTTCTGTCCATTCCCTCTACCTCTAGGAGAACTTTTGTGTCATCTCTTCTTCCATCAAACAAAAGGCAAGAGAGACCTTCCTCCTTCAAATCTTTTTCATGCTGATCAGATATTTCGTTCATTATTTTTTCTTGTGCTCTTCTTATCTTATTATGATCTATCACTAAGGATATATCCTCTCGGCTGATGAGGCCTGCATCTATCCAAGCTGCAGTGGCAATCTCTGCAGTCTCTCGTAGCCCCATATGGTGGCAAATACTGGCAAGGGCAATGTTTGAGATGTCTTTAGTGTTGTATTTCATTCTCTTCGGCGAAGGTTCAGATGGCATTTTGGAGCTATCATCTGATGTTTGCTTCTTTCTGTTCATCTGAAGAGCTTTCAAAGAAGTGAGAAACCTCTTGATAGAGCTCTTCATCTCTTTGGTGGCTTCTTCACTCTTCTTTTTCTTCCCTCTCTTGGATTTTCTTTTTTCTTAGCAATAACAATCTGTTTTTTGGTTTCTGAATAATCTGCCGAACCAATCTGCATACTTCCTTGGCCTCCTGCCTTTGTTCTCTGCACCTTTATGAAAGCCAGCTCCAAAACAGGGATCTTCTTCTTACAAGGACAGCGACAATCAATGTGAGGGTGAGGTTCTCTTCTGCATGAGGGAGAACAATTGGCTTCAGAACACAACTCTATGGGACACTGGCAGTTAAAAATGTCAAGAAGAGTATCAAGTGTGTGCAGAAATTATTTTTCTTTGCTAGTTTTCCTTTACCAGGTGATGTCTCAACTGCTTTGTGCCACAGCTTTGTTAATTTTAGCTCAATAGTTCTATACTGATTGAGTACAGGTGGTTTGAATAACACACTAGCTTTTTTCCACTGATGCAGAAGATCGAGGAATCATGTCCCTTATGAGCTCTTTCTGTGTGTAGTTCCTTCTATCCTTTGTATTTTGTTCACGAAGGAGTAACCCTAGTCTCAGCATCTCGCACTGTTGGTAGTTCTGATACGGGAAGATCCTTGCCTGTACTGACTAACAGGCTCAAGTGGCATGATGACTGACCTCTTGTCTTCAATTTTGGCATTTTAGGAATATCTGAAAAGAAAGAAAAACATTTAAGTATTTTATATCAATTACGATGTTTCAAAGTTTAGTCATTTGATGTTCTAAAATTCAATAAAAAAATATTTCATAGGATTACAACATAATTAGACAGAAGAATATGAAATAATAAATAATTGTAATAATCAATAACACTAGGCAACAAATTTCAACTTTGTTTTTGTTACAGACACGTGAACTACTGATTCCTACTAAGCGGGTGATGCTGATTTCAGATCTGATATCAAAATTTCTCTATCACGTCCAGATTTTGTGTAACCGAAAACCCCTATTTTCATTTTTTTTTCTCACCCGCTTCTATTACGAAAGCCGTCTAAGCTACTTTTCCGTGCCACGTTTTATGTTAAGCATACTTAAATAATTAGTGAACAGGGATGTCTTTCCTCCTTTATTCTGGCTTAAGACAGACAGCGGAATTCCGCTGGCGGAGTTACCACCCCTGCGCCCAACCATCCACCCAAAGCGTGTTAGTATTTTGTTGTTACTACTGAAAGGCAAATTCCTGTTCTTAAGTGAAACTTTGGTGTGTCCTCTTCCTTTGTCGCTTGTAGGATGACGAGCTCTCCTTCTGCAGGAACCAACATAATCTCCCATCATATTTGGGTTGAAATTACCTTGGTATCTGTTTTCCATAACTGAGATCTGTTGGTGGAAGCGCTCACCATGCTCGTCACTTACAGCCCCAAGGTTGGCCGGGAAGAAGTCAAGATGAGAATGTAAAAAATGAATTTTCAAAGACATTCTGCATCCCATTATTTCATAAGATTTAAGCATGTTTTCTACGAGTTTACGGTGGTTTTCAGCTTTGTGGTTTCCAAGAAAATTTTTGACAATTTCAACGAAAGATGTCCATGCTCCTAGTTCATTCTCATTTAGGTTAGATGGAAACGATGAGTCGTGGATGACACTGCGGATCTGTGGTCCAGTGAAAACTCCAGCTTCTAGCTTAGCATCTGTCAATATTCCTTTGAATTTATCCTTTAAATATTGGAAACCACTACCTTGATGATCCATACCCTTCACGAAATTTTTCATAAGGCCAAGTTTAATGTGAAGTGGTGGAAGATGTACTTTCTGAGGGTCAATAAGTGCTGGGTGTTTCACATTGTATTTACCAACATGATGTTCAGTTCTAGATGGCCAATCATGTTTTTGTAGTGGTTCTTGTCATCTCTGCTGTTCCATAGACACAAAAAGCACATATGCTTTGTGTAGCCCAACTGTAACCCAAGAAGTAATGATACAACTTTAAGGTTGCCACAAATATTCCATGTGTGGTCCTTATATTTGATGAGTCTTAGCAGCAGTTTCATCGATTCATAAGTCTCATTAAGGCCAGTGGCATGTGCTACAGGTATTGAAGGTTTTTCATTGCCGTTGTGCAGTAATACAGCTTTAAGGCTAGCTTTACTAGAGTCAATGAACAGTCTCCATTCTTTTGGATCATAGCGACAGCCAATCCCTTGCATCAGACCACTGATATCGTGGCAGAAACAAACGTTTTCTTCCTGTAAGTAAAATGATGAAAACTGCAAATGGCAATGGCGGAAATGGGAAACTTTGGTGTTTGGTTGGAGAAGATTAAATTCTTGAAGTCTTGAACCAAGCAACTCTGCCTTTTCTTTTGGTAATTCCAAATCGCGCACTAAGTCATTTAACTCCGCTTGACTTAACAAATGTGGGGAAATATTTGCATCTGGAACATATATGCCATCTTTCCCTGTTTCTATATCACTAGCAGAATCTTCAGATGAACTGCTGTCTGTTATCGTTGCTGGTGGAACTGGTGGTGGATTTGTTTCATCATGTGGTACTGGTTTCATTGCTGATTCGCAGTTTGGGTACGTGATCTTTGATTTGTTTTTCTTTGTGAAACCAGCAATCTTTGTCAAACAAAAATAACAATCATTGAAGTGATTTTTCGGCTCACGCCAAACCATGGGGACTGAGAACGGCATAGCTTTTCTTTTACCATTCATCCAAGCTATTAACATTGCATTGCACTGTGCACAGCAAATATGTGGTGCCCAGTCCCTCTGTTGGTCTCCTAACTTACAGTCAAAATAACACTTGTAGGCAAGTTTAATTTTTTGTTATGTTTCTACGTTGTGGCTTAGGTGTATATTGTCCACAGACAAAGCAGAAGTTGCCTGGGTGATTTACACAAGCACGTCTATTTGATGCCATTTGAATTACCATACAATATCTGAAAAAAACGTAGAAAGTAATTATTACGATGTGCAAAATAAAAAGAAATACACACCGTAGTACAAAACAAATGCTATAAAAACACACAAGTCACCACAACCTGTCACTTGCTCATCAGCAGAGAGCTTCAACAACCGTTCTGCTTGACTGTCACGTAGCGACTCAGGATAAATTTTATTTATCAAAATTGTTCGAATTTGTATATAGTTGGCAAAAAAATTGCTTTAACCTTGAAAAGCAAGTTTCATATTACTGGCATTAAGCCGATTAAAACCAAAATCTGGACGTGGTAGAAAATTTTACTAAAAGTGATTTGCATTTTACACAAAATCTAGACGTGATAGAAAAAATCTAATTATAGATTTGAAATTAGCATACCGAAATTAGCTAGGAGCACCTATTTGGTCTTCTGTAACAAAATCTTTGTTGCCTAGTGTAATCCATACTTAGTTAAACTGTAGTATTCGTCTAGTAGAATAACTATGAAGTAGGTACAAGAGCAATAACAGCAAACCACCATCTATGACATCTAAGAGGCAACTGAGAGTGAAGGACAGTTCTATTCATGTTGTGACTTGTACATTGTACAACAACTATATGACCTTGAAAACACTCCATATGCGATCAGTGGGATAATTCTGTGACAGATGAATAGTTAATCAATTTGTCCTATTATTTAGTAAAAGAGTCAATTTCTGAAACTTTAAGGTAAAATTGATGTAGGTAAGGGTTATTTTATTTCATTTTGGTTGGCCAATTTCAAGTTTTTACATGAAAAGACACTATATTTTCACTACCCAAATTGATTTGAAAAAAGTTGACAAAATTAACACATCCTTAATAGTACATGACCCCTCAATTAATTTATCAAATTAGATACTGTACCTGATGACTTGCAATAAGTTTATATTTGTTCATTCTCTCTTATTTATAGTTTCCATATAATTATAATAAAAATACACAAATTTTTATACTCTCCAAATTCTGACTGTCTTCTGTAAGATGGTATGGATCTGCCACTGCCTATCATGTGATGAAAAGTAGAAATTTTACAATTTTCTTAAACAAGACCAAATCTAGTGCAAATTCCTGAGAGCCTACCACAAGTACAATATTGTAGATTATTGTAAAAGTAACTAAACCAGATGGTCATATTTTTCATAATTGGTCTCTATTGTTGGCCATATTTTTCATAATAGGTCTATATTGTTAAAAAATGCTTTATGTAAAAAATTTTCAGTGAACTTAATGAATAGCTAATCATTCTCACTGATTATTTAGGCTGCAGGATACCTTGTATGTTATTTTCTCTGAGGAAATGTTTACTGGGAAATTACCATATTTAAGAATATCCATTTATGTAGTGTATAGAGAGAGAATATAAGCTACTAATTTTTATTAATAGTTCATTAACTGTACAATCTCTTATTTCAGTTCTATGTAGATATGGTCATATGTTGGGTACGTACATGCTGGATATTCATGATTATGGAGGATTAGCTGAAGTTGATGTAAGTTTTCAATTTTGGGAATTTTTATTTCCTACTTTTAAAAATTAGGAAGTATAATATTTTGGTACTTTTGGGAAAATAAGCAATTCCTAGTTTGGACAATGACTGACAGGTACCAATTATTGTGAATTTGTAATGTGTGAAAGAAGACTTATTGACCATCCCTCCATAAAACTGTGGAGATAGTCAATAAGTGTTTTTTCCATATATTGAAATGGCATTGAAGAACCTTTTATTTTTTACCTTCTGTAATAAATTTTGGGTCATGTGTTGGACTACTTGGAAATCATTGGACCTACTTTTGACCTTAAAAGGAGGCAGTATTTTCCCTAACTGTCCAAGGTAATGTCACATACAGAATTTAATGATTATTTTTAATGTTTGTTAATTTGATTTTTTATTAGAAGGTTAAAAAGTTGATCATTGTGGATAAAGATTATTTCAAAACAAAGACAAGAGAGAGCATTTTGGACATTTTATAAGGTAACCAATTGTGTAAAAGCTTACAGTGTAGCCTTTTCTTTTAACCAATAAGAGAATGTATAACAGGTTCAGTTGAGTACCTTTTCCTGGGAAATTTTCATACAAAAGAACCATACTCTTTTTTGTGATAGGCATGAGATATGCTGAATTTCAGTCCAAAATTATATAAATCAAAGACTAGATAATGCAGTACCAATCATGTGAATATATTCCTGATTTGTTCTCTCTCTCTTGAAGGTTAAATTAACAATTAAAAGCCCCATTTGTAGATTATGAAGCCAAAATTAATACAGTTTTAGGAAAAATGCTGTGTTCACTTCCCATGGCCACGCTGTGTTTAGAGTAGGGATGGCATTATTTTGTATAGAGAAAACCTGTAAATAAGTAATTAACATTTAAAAAGGAAACATGACAATAGTAATTTTTATTGCTATTTTTTATTGTTTGCATTTTGAGTTCAAAACTACATAGTTTTATAGCTCTACAACCAATAGGTTCATGCTATGGCCTTCTGAAGGCCAGTGACTTGGCCTGGACCTGGATTTTTGTGACCCCTTTATCTCATGAACCACTTGTCGCATGGAGCTAAAATTGGGGAGGTGAATTTTCCTTCCCAAGATAACATTGTATACCAGGAATCATTAAAATCAGAAAAGGTAGGGTGTTAATTACTGGGTCACCTGTGATGGAATGCATGTCCCTTTTCTCAAGTATGCCTGATGATGGATAGATCTCCATTACTTTACATTGACATGCATGAGATACTGCACAAGATCCTATCAGAACATTTTGTCTTGATCCAAGTGATGATTTCAAAGTCAGGTCAAAGGCAAAAATTGTAACTTTATTTTTTAAAACAAAAATTGTAGAATATGAAAGATTGCTCTATTCAAGAACTTTAAAATAATACCAAAACCATTTTCCAAGATTAATTAGTAAGAAGGTTATGACCTTGAAGGGGTCTAGTGGTTCAGGTTGAGTAGATAAATTAATGACTTTATTTTTGGTAATGAGGTTATAGAGAGGTAATATTTGGTATGTACTCATATTTCATCAATATTATGTGTGTGATGTGCCAAGTTTCATGAAAAATTAAAGATCATATAAATTCATGATTGATTTGAAAATCACTGGAAAATATCAGGTCATCCCATAAGTAATGTTGTTTTTTAGATTGGAATTTGAAGGACAAAAAAAAAACAACTGAAACTTTTTAATCTAGTATATATTTTCCATTGGAATCACTGACACTCTGCCAATGTCCTACAAGCTTTTCAATGCCATGTTTATAAAATTCAGGCGGTTTTGAGACAAAAAACGTACAAAGACTGGTGTGCAGGTCATCTAAAGAAGTATACTGTTTCTTGTCAAGATAGTTTTGCAGACTCCTGAAGAGATGATAATCTGAAGGCGCAAGGTCTGGAGGATGTGGAAGTTTTTCCCACCCAAGCTCCTCAATTTTTGCAGAAGTGATCCGAGCGGTATGAGGACATGCATTGTCGTGGCGGAACACGATTCCTTCCTGATTAACCAAAGAAGGTCTCTTTTCTTTTAGTGCAGCATTCAATCGATCAAGTTGTTGACAGTAGACTTGAGCGGTGATTGTTTGGTTGTGTGGTAAGGTTTCAAAGTGTATTACACCACCTTTATCCCACCAAACACTAAGCAACACCTTCCGAGGGTGAAGATTTGGTTTTGGCTGTGGTGTCGCTGGTTCTCTGGCACAAACCCACTGTCGACAGACGTAACATTTGGTACAGTATCTACTTTTCATCACCAGTCACTAAATGGTGCAAAAACAGATCTTGGAGTTCACAGGAATGAAGAGCTGTGCTAATGTTTACCCGCACCCTCAGATTGTCGACTGATAATTCATGTGGCACCGATTTTCCTAATTTAGGCACTTTCCCAAGTTGTTGCAAATGTTGATGGATGGTGGATGGGGATGAATTGAGTTTCTGGGCCAATTCTTCGACAGTTGTTGAACAGTCTTCAAGTGCAGCTAACAGCAGGTCATCATCAAACTCAGCAGGGCGTCCAGAGCGTGCTGCATCTGTCAGACAGCAGTCACCATTCCTGAACTTTTGAAACCATCTTTGACATTTCCTCACATGCAGAATATCATTGCCATAAACGTCCTGAATGTTTCGCGTTGCTTCAGTAGCACTATTCCCTTTTTTGAACTCGTAAAGCATTATATGCCTGATATGCTATTCTGATACCGCCATGTTTATGAGGGGTTCACATAAAGCAAAACACACATCTTCACTGGTAAAGGTCTGTAAAGTATGTAGCAAAACACGATAGATCTTCTCTTAGATATAACCTTCGGAAAATTTATGCTTAAACCGAGTAGGACTAGTTTAAACTTAATCTTTCGTAAAAAACATTACTTATGGGATGACCTGATAGCTTTTGGCTTCAAATGCATCCACCAGCCATTTTCTTCCCTTCAGACAGATTAATACGAGAAGTATTGTATTTGTATAGAAGAGAAAATTAACTGCAAATACTGCTTGGCACTATGAGCCAGGCACCCCAAAAAATGGTCTTAATCAATTTGCATTATATATCTTGGTAAAAGTAGAATTGAGAACTAGCTGGTAACAGAGTTCAAAATAAATTTCTTTTTACAGTTCTCAGCTTCAGCACTAGTGAAAATACACTTAAATTGAAGAAAACTGTAATTTTTAAAACACAAAAAAGCCTTTATAACCATCAAAGTTCATAGACTTTGATTACTACCCCCCATATTTATTCACTGGAATAAAAACTGGTATGAAACTACTACTGGTATTAAATGCTGGCATGAAACTTTTAGCTATTTTTACTATTACAGAATGTTTGGTTCAGTGATTTGTGGCTTTTTTCTTTTTAAAAAATACACAACAATCCATTCAGTTAAAAATTAACTGGACTTAATATTGTTGGTGTAGTGTACCAAGGCATACTGTACTTTTCTCTAAAAATTTCAGATTGTGGCGAGATTTTACACTATTTTATATAGGATTCAGTACAGTGAACTCGGTATATCATAATCCTATTACTTAATAGTCAGATTATATCCAGAACGTTAACCCTTTCATACCCAAATTAAGTCGAAAAGTAGGCGGAATCAGTTGATGCAAAAATCGTCCTTATAACCTTATAAATAAGGTATAAAATTGCTTCCAAAGTTAACGATGAAAATTTCACTCACTGGGCATTAAAGGGTTAAGGGTCCCGAGTTCGACTTCCGACACTTCCTTAGATTGAGTTGGGACTGACACCAACTGGTAATAGGAGAGTTTGCAGTTCAGAGATTCTCCTCTGTGTCGGGAAAGAGAGATTTTGGATGACACTTGTCATTTAAAAAGTTACCCGTTGAGGCATTGAGTTGGGATACAAGATCGCATTAGCCATTAATCTATAACTATAAAATTGCTTTTGTACTAAAATTTCTTTTTCATCTTTAGACAAGTGTACAGTCAATTGCAAAAGTCGGGATACACTACCTTACAGCTCAGCCGCATCCCGACTTCCGTAACCGATGGTACAAAACTCGTACGAGTACATAACTAAATATTGCTGCTAGAGTTTACTGGTACTAATCATGTGCTTTTTATTTTAGTTTCACAATGGATTAACTGTTTGGCAGTGGAAGCAAATTCATCATTTACCCACCAAGCCTTTAATGAAACTCGCAATTTTTAAAATCAAAAGAGAGGCTGACCATAATGAAGTGAAAGTTATCTGTTGTAAATCTGGAGAGTCGCATGAAGCTAAGTTAGTTAATGTAAGATTAGAAGTAGTTTCCTTTTTGCATTGTATTTTAATGTCTTAAAATCTTGTGATATTTTTTATATATAATTTTAAGCATATTATTATTCAAATTATATCCTGAAATGTTTAGTGTTCATATTTGAAGAGTTTTTTTCTTAGTCTTCATTTTTGGAATCGCAAATTAAAAATGATTTGTAGAATTGCTTTCAATTATTATTATTATTGTGATCCACCTGAAGGTTGATCGCGAACCTATCTGTTAGGTTTTACTTTGTTGCCGTCGTCTCGTGAACTTTATATTGTATTTGGAAAACTTGAAGCCACTTGAGCCTATTGAGGTTATCCAAGTCAGATAAATGGCCTAAAGCTATATTTTATAAAATTTTTGCAAAATACCAGTTTCAAGTCGGCTAATTATCATTAAATCAATTACAAAGCTACTGAAGTTTCCGAAGTATCGTGTATTAAATTGATATTTCGTCTACCATTCTAGTATTTGGATTTTCGGAAAGATTTTGCAATATACAGGATATCTCGGAAGTCGCGCACCATAAGCTTTATTCAGATTTATGAGGTTTATGAGTCGAAATGGTTTAGAAATGTTTAATTACGACAAATGTTCGATAATGTTCGAATAATAAAATTAATAGCTTTTTT